>CAKNXH010000596.1:173603-201680 GCA_932178445.1 Andricus quercusramuli
ACTAACAAAAACAGTGCGCTGCACGCGCTTATTACATATTTCTTACTTTGATTACCCAATTAACAAATTAAAATACATATGCTTGAATTCAAACTACTACATAAAATATACTTGATAATGATTTTAATTTTAATTTAAACTTTCATTTTATTTTTAATTGGCTTTCCGTAACCTCTAATCTTTATCTGAATATAAAATTTCATCACAACAGCAATTAGAACACAGGTAGTAAATTTATAAGTTAATCTGGGATTTTATATCGTAGTAAGATGTTCTCAAGATGTTTACAATTGAAAATTCGCCAAAATTTTTAATTTCGAATGTTTATAGTTTAAATTAATGAAATTTTTAACATCTTCGTGAAATAGCTCAATTTTGAAGATTTAAAATAGAAAACTCTTCAATTCTAAAGATGTGTGAACAGAAATTCTTGAATTATTATGAGTCTGAAAATGAAAAGTCAAGATTTCAATTCTAAATCTTTCAAAGTGTAGAAATTTCGAACGAAAATCATAAAAATTATAGAATGTTTGATTGTAAAATTTATAAATTACATAAATGTTCACAGCAAAAGTAAAAACTCTTTAATTTTAAAGATCTATACTTCAAAATTCTACAGTTTCGAAGAGTGAAAATTGAAACCTCTTTAATTTTAAAGATGTATAAACAAAACTTTTTAAATTTTGATTATTTTAAAGATCAAAAGTCAAGTTGTTAATTCTAAATCTTTCAAACTGAAGAAATTTCGAATTTAAATTATCAAAAATTACAGAATTTTTAACTGCAAAACTTCAAACTTGCATGGTTGTTCATTGTAAATTTTGAAAATGCAAAACTCTTTAATTTTATACCTTTACAATATGAACTTTTTTGTTGATGAAATAGTTTAATTTTGAAAATTTTAAATTCTTCAATTTTAACAATTTGCGATTTAAAAGTCTTTGATTGTTGAGATTCAAAATTGAAGATTTATTAAGTTAGAATGTTCATAGTTCAAAATGGTGTAATTTTGCATATTTTTTTTCAGAATATGTAGTTCAATGTTGATGATATAAAATGGAAAATTATACCATTTTGAAGATTGAAAATAGAAATTTATTCAATTTTATATATTTTGAACTGAAATTTTTTCAATTGAGAACATTAAAAAAACTTCAATCAGTGATTGGAAATGTAACAAGTTACTATTTTCACGAATTAACTGTAGCTGTAGTAGTAAGATCTTTTTTTTGAAGAAACTACCCTAACTCTAAATTATCCTAAAGTCAGATCAAAATTACTGCTACGTCGATCTAATACGATGGGATCTGTTCCAATTCAAACTGAAGAATCAATATGGACAGGCATTCCATTGTACTTTATTGAAGTTAGTTTTTTTAAATTGTTGCATTAAAAACAATTGAAGTAACATTTCTTGAAATCGTCCTTCTCCTCCATCTTAAGAGGATCATAACAGCTCTTCCTCTTCCTCCTCCTCCTCCTCCTCTCCTCCACCACCCCAACCTCTTCCTTCTTCAACCATAATCTCTTCCTCCCTCTCCTCCTCCTCCTCCTCCTCCTCCTCCAACCACAATCTCTTCCTCCTAGAAGCGTTACGTAATATATGGATGACCGCTTACGATGCATTTGGCGGGGTTAATCAATATTTAAAAACTGCGCATATAATAATAGGAATTGCCGATAAATTGTTCGCGACAAGTAGGTAGGCCGGTTATAATATTCCGGGTACACTAACCTTATTAAGTATATTTTAGATAATGTTTTCAAATAGTTAAATTGAAAAAATTTGTGCGTAAAACTTCTTTACATGTTCTTTCTCCACCATCGAAAGAGGATCATAGCAGCTCCTCCTCTTCCTCTTTCCCTTCCTCCTCCTCCTCAATCCTCCTAAAAGCATTACGTAATATATGGACAACCCCTTACGATTCATTCGGCGGAGTTAATCAATATTTAACAAATGCGCACATAGTGATAGGAATTGCCGATAAATTGTTCGCGACAAATAGGCAGGCCGGCAATAATATTCCAGGCACAATAACTTCATTAAGTATATTGTAGATACTGTTTTTAAATAGTTCAATTGAAAAAAAATTCTTGAAATGTCCCCTCTCCCCCATCGGAAGAGGACCATAACAGCTCCTCCTCCTCCTCCTCCTCCTCCACCTCCTCCTCCAACCCCCACCTCTTCCTAAATCCTCCTAAAAGCGTTGCGTAATATGTGGACGACCCATTACGATAAATTTGGCGGGGTGAATCGATATCTAAAAAATGCGTATATGATAATAGGAATAGCCGATAAATTATTCGCGACAAGTAGGCAGTTCGGCAGTAATATTCCAGGCGCAATAACTTAGAGCATTACTGGCGTGCTTGGAAAGCACGGTCAGATTACTGTAACTAAAGTTTATACCAATAAAATAAGTAGCGCATGTCAACCGATATTATAAGAACGGGTGCAGGACAGCATATTAAATTCTTCCTATCGTAAGTGTACTGTATACGAGCATAGTGCATTTGCTATTCATGACTATTTTGCACCTTTGGCAACTTTTGTACTTTTTGCATCTTTTGCACTTTTTGCACCTTTTGCACACCAGGCCAGTTTTGAAGCAATCGTGAGCTTTGCCGTGCCTTCCGGGACACATAAAATAAAATCTTATTGCTCTTCGAGACTTGATTTTCGAGAAACTCGGTGGGCGAGCATTTTGCTTCGAGAAGCACTAATTTGCATCTGCCTCGAGGTACCGTATCGTGCCAACGATATTGGAAAAGCCTCCCTCGATCACTTGGGCCGGCCAAGTCGTTTTGGCGCAAGAAGTTCTCACTCGGGTTAATATCACGACATTTGGCAATAATAGGATTGCTATATCTACAACTTTAAGTAATGCTTGCTTTAACTTTGCGCTTTTTTTGATAGTGGATATTTCTATCAAATAATATTTGTATTTTAAATAAAAAATCGTTGAATCCTTAACTCAGATGATGAATTTTCAACAAAAATAATGAATTTTTAACCAAAAAGATGAATTTTCAACCGAGAAGATTTTCAACAAAATACTTAGGATATTTTGTTCGAATTTTTAACTAGAATGATAAATCTTCAACTAAAAAAATTATGTTTTAACAAACCAATTCAATTTTTAACCAAATAGTTTAATTTTCAATCAAAAAGATAAACCCTCAAGGATAAATTACGACTTTTTAACAAAAAAATTGATTTTAAACCAAATTATTGAATTTTCAAACCAAAAAGACACATTTTTAACAAAATAGACGTATCGTCAACCAAAACGGATAAATTTTTAACCAAAAATATTAATTTTCTGCCAAGAAGGACGAATTTTTAATAAAAAAAGTTATTTTCCAACGACGAATGCAATAATTGATATTTCAACTAATAGACATTTTTATTTCAAATAATATATAGTTGAATTTATGCAAAAAAAAAAATTCACGAGATAGACAAATCATCAACCAAAACAAATTAATTTTCAACAAAATAGATCATTTTTCAACCAAATTGTTGAATTTTCAAACCAGAAAGACGAATTTTCAATAAAAAAAAGTTAATTTTCAACGACAAATGTAATAGTTAATATTTCAACTAAAAACATTTTTATTTTAAGTCATAGAGAGTTGAATTTTTGCAAAAGACGAGTTTTTAACAGAATAGACGAATCGTTAACCAAGACAGATTAAGTTTCAAACGAAAAGATTAATTTTCTGCGAAAAAAACGAATTTTTAACAAAATAGATAATTTTTGAACCAAATTGTTGAACTTTAAAACAAAAAAGACGAATTCACAACAAAATAGTTCACTTTCAATCCAGAAGTTAATTTTCAACACAAAAAAACAAACTTCAACAAAAAAAGTTAATTTTCAACACAAAACATAGTAATTTATACTTCAACCAGAAAATGGTGTTATTTAAAATCAAAGACAGTTTAATTTATCCAAAAAAGAGAATTTTTTATCAAAATAGTCGAATCGTCAACCAAAACAGATTAATTTTCAACCAAAAAGATTAATTTTCCACAAAGTAGAATTCTTAACTAAAATGTTGAATTTTGAAACAAAAAAATTAATTTTGAATGAAGTCATTCAATTTTTAACCAAGTGGTTTAATGTTCAACCGCAAGAGGTATGTTCCTAAAGATAAATATATCACTTGATATTTCAACTAAAAAAGATTTAAATTAAAAATAAACAACAATTTAATTCATCCAAAAAATACGATATTTCAACAAAGTAGTTCATTTTTAAATCAAATTGTTGAATTTTCAAACCAAAGATATGAATCTTAAGCCTCTTGAGTTTTTTATATTCACTTGAATTCTTATAAATTCACTCAATTTTACTCAATTCAATTTATTTTTTTTTAGTTCTTGTCTAATTCATCCTAACTTTTTTTTAACTCATCTTGAATTCTTAGGAATTTGAAGAAATTCTTCTGTATTTCTTTGAATTTTTCTGAACATTTTTCAACAATTTTTCTTAGCACATTGCATTTTTATGAAATATATCGAATTCTATATATATTTCCCTTAACTTCATCTGAATTTTCTTCAGTTCTACTGCAATCATTGGTATTTTTTTATTAAATATTTTTTTTCGAATTCATTAGAATTCATTCAAATTCACCTGGAATTCTTATAAATTTTATCGAATTCTTTTAAATTCAAAATAACATTAATCACATTATTAATGCAAATTAGTCACTTTTTGTGTTAGAAATGATTTACTTTTGGTCACACTTACTGTTTAAATATTTCACCTTTCCACCTTTTTCAAGTAAATTTAGCTGTATCAGCCCTGAGAATAATAAAATAGAAATTTATCGATTTAAGCTTAAATTCGTTTCATTTCAATTATAACGAAATTTTATATTAAAGATGTAATCAATGAATTTTATAAAAAAAATGTAATAAATAAATAATGAAAATGAAAAATTAGCCAGGGAAAAGTGAGGAAATTTTGAAGATAAAGTTTTGAAGTCACCCTCTTAAGTTAATATTTTCTAAAAACATAAAGATGTACGTGCTGATAAGAATACGCTTTTATGTAAATAGAATAATAACCATAACCTTTTTGAAAATATAAAAGTATAATAATATAACCATAAAATTGACACGTAAGGGACATTTTTGTGGACATTCACGAATATTGGAAAATGGAAGGCAACAGCATATGCTATTTTCAATTTCGTTGACTGAAAGCATTGAATATAAAGTGCATATATCTCATAAATATGTCTCGCTTTTATGGTCTCTCAAGAAAGAATATTTGCACGTTTCCGTAAACATGGTTGCAAGTGCCGTATTCAACACATACACTATAATCTGAGAAATCGAAAATATCATTGCTACTATCCATACAATATGGATTATCTCGTAGCATATGATTTTTCTTCTTACCTACTTTTATTCCTTACACAAGTTGCAGTAGAGAAAGACGTTTTGGTCAGACGTTCCATAGGTAGACAAAATTACCTACTGTCTGTCCAAAAAATATAGATATCTCAATTTTTGTGCGGATATAGTGAAAATCTCAGCATAAAAAAATTCAAAGTATGGCATAAAGTACCTGTTGCAGAAGAAGGTTTGCCTATACTGATGCGCAGTTTTTGAATATTCGAATGATTATTTCTGATTTTGAAAGTCACCATTGTGCACAGAAAAAATCTAAGAAATTCATATATATATGTTTTGAAATTTTGTTGTAATTTATTTCCGGGTACTAAGAGTCTTTCAAACTTGAGCATTTTGTAATGATCGTAAGATAATGGTACTTTTTGAAGTTTCACTCGTAAGGAAATAATTTCAATTGAGATTAAATACCATTTTTTTTAAACGTCAATTTTCTAACTTCAGGCTTATAATTTCTTTCCATTGAATTCTGGTACAATTGATGTTAAATACATTTTTTGTTATATTTAACTAACGAATTATAGACATTTTTAGTTAAAAATGTCGATGTTTATACAGTTTCAAGATTAGAATTTTCGAGAGGCTGACCAAACCACTTTTGAGTATACACCAGAATTAAAGATTTAAAAATATTTGAAAATATTTCAAAGATTTCAAACGAGTAAAATTATTTCAAAGATTTCAAATGGTTTCAAAGGACTTCTCAAAGATTCCAAATATTTCGCAAGATTTAAAAAAAATTCGGAAGATTTCACACGATTTCAGAAAGATTTTAAAACTTCCAAAAGATTTCACAAAGATTTCAAGGATTTCAAAGATTTCATAAGAATTCAAAAGATTTCACAGTGGCGTGCACATCAGATTGCAAAGATTACAAGATTTCAAGCGATTTAAAAAGGTTTCAAAGTAGTTTAGAAGATTTAAAAAGATTTCACAAAGATTTCAGAAAGATTTCATTGATTTCAAAAGGCTTCAGAAGATTTTAGAAGATTTTGAAACATTTTACAAAAATTTCAAAAATTTCACTAAGATTTAAAGGAAGATATAAATTTTTTAAAAGATTTCAAGCGGTTTCAAAGGACTTCACAGAGATTTCAAATATTTCAGAAAACTTCCAGGAATTCAAATATTACTCAAAGATTCAAAAGATTTAACAAAGGCTTGTAGATCAGATTTCAAAGATTAGAAAAGATGTTGAACGATTTTAAAAGTTTTCAAAGTATTTTTGGAGATTTCAAAAGACTGCACAAAGATTTCCGAAAGATTTCAAATATTTTGAAAGGTTTTTAAAGATTTAGGAAGAATTCGAAGGATATCACAAATATTTCAAAGTTTTCACAAAGATTTTGAGGATTTCAAAGATTTTAAAAGAAATCAAAAGAGTTCACAAATGCGTGTGTACAATAGATTTCAAAGATTTCAAACGATTTCAAAATACTTCACAAAGATTTCAGAAAGATTTTCAATATTTCAAACGGTTACAAAGGACTTCACAAAGATTTTAAAAAGAAATAAAATATCTCAAAGGATTACAAAAAATTTCAGAAGATTTTACAAGATTTCACAAAAATTTAATGGATTTCAAAAATTTCACAGGGATTCAAAAGATTTTACAAAGGCTTGTATCATATTTCAAATATTTTGAAAGATTTAAAAAGTTTTTAGAAGATTTCACAAAATTTCACAAAGATTTCAAACGATTTCAAAATATTTGAAAAGGATTATGAATATTTTAGAAGATTTCAAATATTCCAAAAGATTTCACATAGGTTTCAGAAAGATTTACAAAATTTCAAGCGGTTTTGAAAGCTTCCACAAAGATTTAAGAACGATTTCCAAAATTTAAAAAAATTTAAAAGATTTCAGGACATTTCGAATAATTTCAAATATTCCAAAAGATCCTAAAGATTATAGAATATTTTGAAAGATTTCATAAAGATTTCAAGAATTTCAAAGAATTCTCAAAGCTTTCGAAGATGCCAAAAGATTCCACAAAATTTTGAAAGATTGTACGAAGACGTGTACATCAAATGTCAAAGATCTCCAAATTTTCAAACGACACTAAAACGTTTCAACTGATTTTTGAAGATTTCAAAAGATTTCGTAAGGATTTGAGAAAGATTTCATAGGTTTCAAAATATTCCGAGGATTCTAAATATTTCACAATGATTTCAAAAGGTTAAATGACAATTCGAAGAATATTATTGAATGCTAAAATAAACTTCAATGTAGCATTTTGAACATTTCTGAAAAGTAAAAATTTCATAATAATTTCTTCTACTGTAGTATTCAATAAAGTGCGACGGTAAAAAAATAGTTGGCCATCCAGAAATGCAATGGCTCATTTTTTAATAACAACCGGGTCTTAATACAGAGTTTACATTTTGTAAAGAGACAAAAACTACACAGAAAAAAGTCTTCAAGACGAAGGGTCTACTTTCAAAACAAAAATAGACCCAAGTCTACTTTTAAGCCAAATAATCGGGTTAATTTCAGGTGTAAGAAAAATTAAACTTTTTTCGTGTGTTCCTCGTTTTCTAATAAGAATAATTTCACCTCTAATTTGTTTACTACTTAAAACGGAATAACAGTAGATGTATTAACCAATTATTGAGCGTTCGAAGTAAATTGGTGAGCAATAACCAATACTTATGCGTAATATACCAAGCAGTAAGTATCAGTAATAAATCAGCCTTTAGGGACATAGTAAAGTGAAACCTGCACAAACTGTATCACCTTCATCCGACCGTAAATTGAAATTTTTCCCCTGGGTCCAAATTAAACTATAAATCTTAAATATCATAAATCATGAAATTACGATGAGCGGAAAATATAGCGAACCGGAGGATATTTCCCATCAATAATAACGATTATGGGAAATTTTCAACACCACTCTCAGGTGATATGCATTCATTGCAATATTTTTCTCCTCCTAAATATAAGAAATAAGGAGCGAATTAGAGCCACTGTGGATTTAGTTTACGAACGCAGCTCGGCTCTCACATGCGGGCGCCCGGGCGACACCAGGGACACACGTTAACTTCACGCTCGCTTACTTCACGCACGCTAACTTCACGCTCGCTAACTTCACGCTCGCTAACTTCACGCTCGCTAACTTCACGCTCGCTAACTTCACGCACGCTAACTTCACGCACGCTAACTTCATACTGGCACTAATCCGCTGTCCAATAGGGAATAATTTTTCTTCTATTTTAAAGTGCTTTAATTTAAAGTTTCTTGCATAATTTGGTATGGAAGAATCAGAATTCTTTACAAGGGGCTGTCCATAAACAACGTTACCAATTTCAGGAGTAACGGTTGGCCACAATTGGCAACAGAGTGGAAACGCGGGGGGGGGGGGGGGGGGGGGGAGGTAACGTTATGAACTTAGAAAAATTTGGTACGTTGTTTCCTGATGATAAATTTGAACAAAGTTTGTGACTTTTGCGAAACATGATTTGTCCTGCAACGGTACAGTTCAGTAATAACTTAATAAGTTTGGAAATCACTTTCATATTCCAGACTTCACACTCTTTCCTCGAGTCCCCTTTTTTTGAAAATTTCTTCTCTTTCCCCCTGGGTTCAATAAACTTCCCCCTTTTCTCGTTTTTTTTTTGCTTGAATGCAAACTGAATTAGTAGAAACTATAATAATATGATAATGCTTCTTAAATTTTTTGTTGAAAAGTCTACTATTATATTTTTGGTTGGGAATTTATCTCGTTTGGTTGAATTTTCTACTATTGGGTTGAAAATATGATTATTATATTCAAAAAGTAACTATTTTATTTAAAAGTCATCTTTTTTTATCAAAAATTCTACTACTTGGTTGAAATAGGAACTGCTTTGTTAAACATACATTTTTTTGGTGAAAGATGCGTAATTTAAAATGAAAATTCAACTATTTGACAAAAATTTAACTATTTTCTTGAAAATTAGATTTTTTGTTTGAGAATTAAGTTTTTGAACTGAAAATTTTATTATTTCACTTTCGGTTCAAAATTGATCCTTTTAAATAAAAATTGATCTCTTCTAGTTGAAAATTCAACTTTTTGGATGAAAAAGGTATCCCTTTTGGCTGAAAATTCAATTCGTTTTGTTAAAAAATAAACTACTGTGTTTAAAACTAAGCCACTTTTAAAAAATTATTATTATTTTGTTGGTTGAGAATTCATCATTTTTGTAGAAAATTAATATTTTCGGGTTGAAAATTAAATTTGTTGTTGTTGTTGCAAATTTAACTAGTTTGTTGAAAATTCGTTTTTTTTTAGGTTTAAAGTTTTCTTTTTAACTGAAAATTTATATATTCCATTTTTATTTAAAAATGGATATTTTGTAGTTGAAAATTCATCTTTTTGGTAGCAAAGTCTTGGTTTAAAATGATTTTTTCGTTGTTGAAAATTCATATTTCCAGATGAAAAATTCCACCATTTGTCGGAAAATTCAGCTATTGGGTTGAAAATTAACTTTCTTGTTGAAAATTTCATATTTTTGGATCAAAAAATTAAACTATTTTATAGGAAATTCGTCTTTTTT
This sequence comes from Andricus quercusramuli, assembly GCA_932178445.1. Lineage (NCBI taxonomy): Eukaryota > Metazoa > Arthropoda > Insecta > Hymenoptera > Cynipidae > Andricus > Andricus quercusramuli. Next base: position 183,567 of record CAKNXH010000596.1, read on the forward strand.
GGTATAAATTAATTCTTTTTTTATTAAAAATTTATCTGATTCACAAATAATCTTTTTTGGTTGAAGATTAAACTATTTTATTCAAAATTCGTCTTCTTCGAAAACGATTTGAAATTTGGAAAGATCTGAAAAAATTCAAAACAGATTGTGGAATTTTTAGAGATAAAGCAAGAAAATTTAGGAGCGTTTCATAATAAAAGATTGAAAATAATTTTTTTTTGTAATTTCCCTTAAATGTTTATTAACTAATTTAATCGATCATAACAAAGAAATTGAATATTATATCTAAGAATTATTGACCAGTAAGATTAGCAAAAATAATGAACAAAAGATATGTTTATAAAAAATAAAAACTTGCTTCATATTGAACCTCATCCTTTGTTTTACCTCAGAACAATAATTTATAATTGTAAAATGTATGCGAATTGAATTAGAAAAATGCGGAAGATTATTTTCAAAAAGTTAATAAATCTCTTGGGATATTAATTAATACTGAGTTATTGTTTTTTCTGTATCTAGTACTTATCTAGTTCATTAATCATGATTGTTAAGCTCACACTTCATTGACACCACAATCAAGCGTAAATGCATGATTTATTTAACTTCAATTGAGACAAATCGTGGCTAGTTGCTCATGGACATCTGATAAATAATTTAAATTTTCGAAATGACATTTCACTTTCTTTCTTTCTAGTTAACGTCGTAGTAGAATGAATTTTGTAGTTTCTTTCGATATTTTATTTCATGTAGTTTGAATTTTATTTTTTAATTTTTACAGTTTTTACAGATAAGATTTTTTCACTTTGAATTTCAAATTTTCATCGTCTGAAATTCAATTTTTCAGTTTTAAATTCCTAAAAATGTGAATTTCATCAAATTTTTTTTTAATTTATGAATTTTTTGCGATTTTACCATCCGTTGAAAAGGAGTCAAAGTTTAACCGAATGAAATTTTTTACACGCTAGATGTCTAATCGGTTAAACGTGTAGGGGAGACAACCCTATAGAAGATAATCAGTCTGTAGTAGATAGTCGTTAATTAAAAGCACAAATAAACTTGAAGTAGTTATTTTTAAATTATTTTCATTTATAGATTTGTTACATGCTGTTCAAGCAGAGTCGTCTGCATGAAAGATTTAACAGCGACAGACTGGTAAGGGTCTGAATAAATCTATCCTAAAATAATTAATTCTAATTTTAATTTATTAATACGTACTAATTCAATCAAATATTCAATCAAATAATTATTTTAGGGACCGTACTTAAATTACATAACAGCTCAAAGGGGGTGGGGGGGGGGGGGGACAAGAAATATTGTCACGGTTTGTTACGATAGGGGGGAGGGGGTCATTCACTCATGTACGTAATTTTTGCAAATTCATAAAAACTTTCTCCTGAAGGTTATCTTTTTAATTATACATTTTATTATTTGGTTGAAAATGCAACAATTTTCTTGAAAAGACATACTTTTTGGTTAAAAATTTGACTATTTAGCAGAAAATTAACTCATAGTTTACAATTCTTATTTTGGTGTTGGAAAGTGAACTGGAATCTTCTTTGGATGAAAATTTAACTATTTTTTTAAGCTTTTTTTTTAATTGATTTGTTTTAAAAGAAATATGTCATCTTTCTTGGATAAAAATGCAACTGCTTGGTTTAAAATTTAACAATTTTGTTGAAAAGTCATACTTTTTGTTTGAAAATTCTGCTGTTTTGTTGTTTAACTATTTTTAAAAAAATTCATTTTTTGGTTAAATTTAATATTTTGGTGTTGGAAAGAAAACTGAAATCTTTTCTGGATGAAAATTCAACTATTTTTATAATTTTTTTGTAATTAAAAATGTAAACTATTTTGTAAAAAAGTCATACTTTTGGTTGAAAATGCTACTGTTTTATTGAAAATTGAACTATTTCTTAGAAAATGTACTTTTTCGTTACATTTTATATTTCGGTGTTGAAAAGAAAACTGAAATCTCTTCTATATGAAAGTTCAACTTTAAAAAAAAGTTGCCTTTTTTATTGAAAACTCATCAGTTGAAAATATTCGTCTTTTTGGATGGAAAATTCAATTTTGTTCGTAAAAACTTATTTTTTGTTATTGTTAAAAAATTCATATTTTGATCTTAAAAAGTCAACTGAAATCTTTTCCGGATGAAAATTCAACTATTTAAAAAAAAATTGTTTTGTTTTAAATGAAAATTCATCTGCTTTAAGAGCAATGTCATATTTTTTGGATAAAAATACAACTATTGGATAGAGAATTCAACATTTTTGTCAAAAATTCGTTCTTTTTGGATGAAAATTCGACTCTTTGGATTGAAAATTCAATTTTTTTCGTGGAAATTTATTTCTTGGTTATAAGTTCACATTTTGATCGTGAGAAGTCAACTAAAATCTTTTTTAACAGAAAATTCAACTATCTTTTTTAATTCATCTTTTTGTTTTATAAATTCGTCCGCTTCGGTAGAAATTTCTTTCTTAAAGAAAATTTATCTTTTTGGTTGAAAGTTTAACTATTTTGTTTGGAAATTAATCTTTTTGAATTGCAAATTCAACTACTTTGGTAAAAGTTAAACTAGATTGTTGAAAAAATTTTTTTTGATTGAAGGCTTACGTCTTTGGTTAAAAATTTAACTGTCCAGTAGGAACGTTTTTTTTTGGTTGAGAATTAATTTTTGAACTGAAAATGTGACTTTTCCATTTTTTGAAGATCGATCTTTTTTAGTTGAAAATTCTCCTTTTTTTGTAAATAAAAATCATTTTTTTGGTTTAAAATTTCATTTTTGTTGGGTAAAAATGCATCAGTTGAATGGAAAAAGAATTTTTTACTGAAGCCATATGTTTTGTTTGTAAATTCAATTTTTGTAGATAAAATTCGTCTTTTGGCTTAAAGGTTCAACAATTTAGGTGAAGTTTTCTTTCTGTACTAGAAAATCTTTATTTGTTGAAAATACGTTTTTTTGGGTTTGAAAAACATTTTTTTGTTATGAATTTCATGTTTTTTTATTGAAATATAAACTATGGCACTTTTTTCGGGAATTTTTATTTTCAAGTTAAAAATTCAACTATTATGTTAAAAATTCAGTTATTTTGTTAAAAATTAAAGTATTTTGCTAGAAAGCCATTTTTTATAGCAGAAAAGACTTTTTTTGTTGTTAAAAATGAATTAATAAATTTGAAAATTTTAAATTTGTAAATACAGTTTTATTCCGTTTATGAATGATTCTATGTTAAAAGTATTTCGAGATCAAAATGCTGGTATTTGAATATCAATGATCAAGGAAAATGTAGAATTAGACAAGAAAAAATGAGGGAATTTTGAAAATGAAGTTCTCGGACACCCTGCCTATAATTCTACTAGCAATAACTAGTCAAACATTTTTGGAAACTAAAAATCACGTACAGAAAGAGGGGGGGGGGGGGTGGAGGTAGAGATATTTTGTTACAGTTTGTTGCAGGAGGGAGAGTAAGTTAAGTACAGCCCCTTACATACATTAGTATTTAAAATTAATGATTATATACCGTATAGGTTCAATATCTACTGAAGGGCGGTCTCCCCTAACTTACTCGATTTGTTTAAACGTCTAACCGATCAAACGTGAAGCATTAATTTTTCAAAAAATTAGGAAGCCGCTGAAAATAAACTACGTAATTGGTCACGTGACACTCTGGTGCATGACCTTAAAGAGTTGAGGGTCTGAGGGAATTATGTATAGGAAAAAAGGGGAAAGAAAGCAGAGAGGGCAAAGAGGGCAGAAGAAGCCCCATAAGGTCAGGTTGACCCTTTGCTATAATCGGCTTAAGCAGTCACAATTTTGTGGGTATATGTACTGTATATAGGAATAAAATAAATACGTGCCTTCTTAAGAGATAAGTCGAATTTATGAACGCCATTTCAAGCTATCTCTTTCGCTTTCTCACTCTTGCTTGAGCCATGATAATCTCAACGGATCCAAACTCAAGAGTCTTTACTCTCCCAAAATTCGTCCTCCTACGTAGCACACTACGACCCACGTTTCTGTGCTTTCAGTTTAAATATAATTTTCTGCGAGAAACTCGACTTCTTGTTGCGTGGATGACCCAAAGGCAAAATGCAGGACGAATCTGCTAAATTTTCAGTAACTTAGAAACTGAATTCTTTTCATGTTTGTTTTGTCTACTTCTCTTCCGTTTCGCGATTTCATAAATCTTTTAGGTTTTTAAACAATAGAAGTTTATTGACATTCATGACCTGTTGCTTCAACATACTGAAAACGTTTAAGATTGCCAAATTTCAAAACAAAGTATAAAAAATGTATGGGAAAATATTTTTTCCTCTTTTTCAATTTTTCAAATATGAATAATAAATGTTCAATGTATTTTTGTCCCGAAAACCTTCCCTAGGAGCACATTACTCGGATTTTTGGTGTTTACTAGATTAGGATCACCGTTTCGTGATTTCATCAATCTTTTAGTTTTTTTAAACAATAGAAGTTTATTGACATTCATGACTTTTTGCATCAACATACTGAAAACGTTCAAGATTACCAAATTACAAAACAAAGCATAAAAAATATATGGGAAAATATTTGTTCATCTTTTTCAATTTTTTAACTATGAATAATAAATGTTCAATATATTTTTGTCCCGAAAACCTTCCCGAGGGGCTTATTACTCGGATATTTGGTGTTTACTAGATTAGAAGATAAAATGAGATTGCTAAGAGATCAATTTGAGAAGGAAGAGGGGGTAACGCTAATAACAACGGTTTATAACAGAGAGGAAGTAAGTTAATGATACATTTTAAAGAATTCTTCTTTTTTCTCTGTTTTTAGGAATTCTCCTTTTTTTCTCTGCTTTAAAGAAATATACGCTTTCTCCCCTTTTCCTCATTTTTCGTTTAAATGCGAACTGAATTACTAGAACCCAACAAGAAAAGTGAACTACTTTTGGTTAAAAAGTCTACTATTATATTTTTGGTTCGGAATTTATCTCGTTTGGTTAAAAATTCTAGTATTTGGTTGAAAATTGTATTACTTTATTGAAAATGCAACTATTTTGTTAAAGAGTCAGCTTTTTGTCAGAAGTTCAGCTACGTTAAAAGTTGAACTACTATTTTTTTTTCAAGATTCATCATTTTCGTTGAAAATTTATCTGTTTTGTTAAAAATGTAAATATTTGGTTGAAAATTCGTTTTTTTGTCCGAAAATTAGTGTTTTCAAATGACTTATCTTTTCAGGTAGACAATTCGTGCACTTTGTTAAAAATTCGTCTATTTTTAACGAAGATTATTCTTCTCGATTGCAACCTTATTCTTTTTGGTTCAAAATGCAACAGTATGGTTCTAAATTAATCTGGTTTGGTTAAGAATTCAACAATTTGGTAAAAAATTAAACTATTCGGTTGAGAATGAAGGATTTTGTTGAAAAATCATATTTTTGGTTTAAATTTAACCATTTGGTTGAAAATTAAAATTATGTATTCTATGATGGTTTCCCTACATCTTTAAGTTTGTAACAAAATTAGTGTTTTTTGATCAACATTTTTATTTGTTCAATAGAAGATTTGGTTAATTTATTCACAAACCAAATGAAAATCCACAAAACTTTTTCTTTTGAATCTTGAAAAACTCTTTTGAAGCAACCAAATTTAATTGCACAAATACATTTGTGCAAAATTATTGACTCTGTTGTAATTTGTCTTGATATTAGTTAATATTTTTGAGCACGAAAGGCGCAAGCTGCAGACGGTTTAAGATTAACGACAATAAAGACGAAGTTGTGGTTGTGGAGGGCTGCTCGACCTCTTCCGCAGAGTTAAACTTGGCTCAGAGTGCCGTCATAATTAGCCATTTGCTGCGGGATGTTTCGCGCAGTAATGTACACAACACAGGTACAGAGTGCAAAAATATGTCGTCAAGTCTCAGCATACAGAAGCTTCTCTGAATATGTAAAAAGCACGCCTTCCTAGCCACCTTGGCGTTTTAAAAGCACACTTTTACGCCATCTCAACTTCATTAACCTCAGTTGATTCATTATGGAATAAATTTCATCTAAATGCATTTCTGAACAAGAAAGAAGCGTTAATATAAAAATTAGTCAAAGCAGGCGTGGCATGCCTACAAAAAAAAAGTTTTTGTAGCTTATTAAGACGTTCATTAATTCGTTCGAACCTCCTCCTATTATTTTTTTCCTCCTCTACTCCCCCTACTCCTCTCAAATTTCCCTCTTCTGCCCTTAATTCATCCTTTTTTACATCCATCAACTTCCTCCTCCTCCACTTTCCCCTCGTCTCACTTCCCAAGGTAACACTCTACTCCCATACTTTCCTTACCCAGCCTTCACTTCCCCTCCCTTACTCACTCCTGATTTCTCATAAGTTCCCCTACTTTCTCTCACTAATACTCACTTTCTCTACTTTTCCCTTACTTCCCCTACATCCCCAACTTCCCCTCTCCTTATTTCACCTCACTTCACCTACTTCCCCTACATTCCCTACTTTCCGTCTCCTTATTTCCCCTCACTCTCTTCCCTTACTCGCTTTTATTCTTCCCCTTTTCTTATTCACCACACTTCCTCTTCTTTCCTTACATTACATTCTCTCCCTATACTTATTTCCCCTCACGCCTTTCCTCTACTCACCCTAATTTCTAATAATTTCACCTTCTTTCTCTCAATAAAACTCACTTCTCCTACTTCATCTCTCTTACCTCCTCTATATTCCCAACTTCCTGTCTCCTTATTTCCTCTCACTTTACCTACATGCTCTACATTCCCTACTCTCCATATCCTTATTTCCCCTCAATCCCTTGCTCTATTCACCCTAATTTCTAATAACTTCCCCTACATCCTCTCATTAAAACTCACTTCTCCTACTTCATCTCTCTTACTTCCTCTACATTCCTAACTTCCTGTCTCCTTATTTCCTCTCACTTCACCTACTTGCCCTACATTCCCTACTCTCCCTATCCTTATTTCCCCTCACTCCCTTCCTCAACTCACCCTAATTTCTAATAATTTCCCTACTTTCTCTCAATAAAAATCACCTCTCCTACATCATCTCTCTCACTTCCTCTACAATCCCAACTTCCTGTCTCCTTATTTCCTCTAACTTCACCTACATGCCCTATATTCCCTACTCTCCCTATCCTTATTTCCTCTCAATTCCTTTCTCTATTCACCCTAATTTCTAATAACTTCCCCTACTTTCTTTCATTAAAACTCACTTCTCCTACTTCATCTCTCTTACTTCCTCTACATTCCTAACTTCCTGTCTCCTTATTTCCTCTCACTTCACCTACTTACCCTACATTCACAAATGAAAATCTATGATGACTTTTTGAAATCAAAATAGTCCTACGGTGTCGGAATGAGGTCAATAATTTTTAATCTTGATAATTAAAAAAATTTGCCTTATGGGTTCAGAAATTCTGATATTTTTATTTCCAGTTGTCGTGGTACTGAATGTTAATCAAATGTTTATAAATGAAATGTCTTTAGTGATGCTAGACAAGTAAGGAATAATTTTCTCAGATTGAAAAAAATTGTTGTGGATGTTACATTTCTTAAAAATTTATTTAGTGGTCGATGTTTAAGGTTGACGGCTAAGGAAATTATATTTTGCTACTCTAGTATGAACTAAAAGACTTGTCATACAGAATGCTATTTTTTTCTAATAAAAATCAACCAAAGCCTTGAAAATGAGGGGTGAGAAAATAGGGGAAGTGAGGGGTGATGAGAGGAGGGAAAGTAGAAGAAGTAAGGGGTAATGACTAGAGGCAAAGTAGGGAAAGCGAGGAGAAATAAGGAGTGGGACGTGGGGCGCAATAAGGGGAGGGAAACTAGGATAAGTAGGGGAAAGTGAGGGGTAATAAGAGGAGAAAATGTAGGGGAAATGAGGGTTAGGGACGTGAAGCACAATGAGGTCTGGGAAATCAGGGAAAGTGAAGGGAAGTGAGGGGTGGGAAAGTAGGGGTTGTAATGAGAAAAGGGGGGAGGGAAAGTAGGGTATTAAAGGTCAATGAGGGTGTAAAGTAGGAGAAACGAGGGGAAATTAGTGTAGGGATTGAAGGGGAACTGGAGGGTAATGAGGGTAGGGGAAGTAGGAGAAGTGATTGTAAATGAGAGGAAGCAGGGAAAATTATTAGAAATGAGAGTGAGTAGGGACGGGAAAGTGATGGATGGGGAAGGGTAGCAGGGAAAGGGGATTGTATCGATAGCTGGGGGAAGCAAGGAGCTTCATTAATATATTTCACAAATTGGCTGAGATATTCAACTTTAAGTGTTGAAAATCATCAAGTTTACAAAAAATAATTCCCAGTAGCGATTTTTTTCGCATTTCATCCTTCATGGCAGATTTTTTTTGCTCTCTAATGGGTATTTGGAATCTTTTTCTAATTTTTCCAGTACATGTCGTTGATTTGCTACCTGGAATCTTCTTATTAACAATAGCTATAATTATCTATTGTATTCGAACTGTTGTATTCAGTAGCAATATAAATTACTTTCAAGTTGGAAAATCTTTTCAAAAGTCATATATCTGATATTTCCGTCTGGCTTTACGTTTTTTTATACGAGTTCAAATCTAAAGAAATACTACTAATGTACAAAAGAACGAGATAAGATTTCTACAACCTTTGACCAAATGTCGATAAGTGCAGGAAACAATTACCTGTCTTTGCATTTCGGTGAAGCGCATTAATTCCAAAAGCTTGACAATGAGAAAAGATTTAAAAATGTAAAAAAAAAAGAGGAAGAGGCAGACGACAAGAATTCCCGGTTGGCCGAGAACCGTTTCAGGGAGAGCTTGGTTTGGGCTGCATATTCCTTCACGAATTGCACAAGCGGTGATCGTTTGTGCGATACGTTGTACGAATTCGTCGTGTTCTCTCTGCGAGCTTATGCTTTGCTTATACATATCCTCATAATATTACGTACGTGATGTAAGTTTCAACAACAGTGACCTTTTACGTTTTTTGCGAACAGAATTTATTTATTTTTTCTTCCAATAAGACATAATCATCAAAAACGACATAGTAGTCACTACAAAGAACTGAATGTAATATTCAGGACTCGAATCGAAATTTAAATTAGATGAAAATTACATTAGAAAAAATTGTATCATTCAAATTGAGATCGTTTAAAATTGAATAATTCTTATTAAGACTTTATAGTTAAAAAAAGATGAATTAATAGTGTCTTAAATTGAATAAGTTCTCATTTCGTGAATCCGTCTTCTAACTTTTAGTTTTTTCAAATTGCAAGACTTAACAGTTGGACACTTTTGAGTAGAAAATGTTTGAAATCGATCGGTTTTAAATTCAATTATAGTCTCACACTATTTCCCTTTTCTCCTTTATAACCCTTTTTTAGAGAATTTTTCTTTTTGTCCCTGTCTTGAAGAAACTTCCCCTTTTTCCAATCCAATGATTTTTGGTTCAAAGTTTATTCCTTTTGGTTGAAATTGCGACTATATGGTTTGAAATTTAATTATTTTGTTGCAAATTCAACTATTTTGTTGAAAAGTCTTTTTTTGTGGTCGAAAATGTAATTGTTTTGTTGAAAATTCGCCCGGCTGGAAAGAGAATTCATCATTTTAGATTAAAAATCCTTGTACCAGTGTACAACGTTTTTTGTCATATGCGTTTTAGAATTCAAAAAAAAAAAAAAAAAAGAATTTCGAATAGACCTGATAATTATATAATAGAATCGTTACTTGCTCATAGGAGAGAAACAATAAATCTCACACTTATCGTAAGAATCAGTGGATTAATGGAATATGGGTGTACTTATCGAGAGAAGTTATTGTCCGACTTCACCTAGCCTTTTCTACTTGTATATATAAAATAAGAGAGACTTTAAACCTGGATTTTATCTTATCAGATTCTACCAGAGTTTCATGATGCCGAAGCAATTGCAGAATCCAGATGATCAGTTACATAATTAACTTCACCTGATTGGCCTCGTGTTGAGATAAAAGAGATAATGAAACATGTTAATCTCACGGAAATTTTAAATACCTCAGTGGATGAGCCAGGCAAAAGCAGCGGCGGGGAAAAGTAATTAAAATCTAATTGCATCCCGTGGGCACTTTTAGTGTTATTATTAAGAATATAAACGAGAAAAATTACTATTTAAAAAATTAGTAGCTTCTGAAATATAAAGAAGAATTTTCAAGAATAAGTGATGAAAAATGAGTGAGCCGTTCAGAAAGCTTTTTATAATTATCATGCTTTTCCGTTATGCATGATTTTCGGGAGCAATTTGAATATCAATTTTTATCAATCTGAACCCTTCTGGTTTATTCCATTCTGGATGGTGAGTGAGTGAAGTTGAAGTGAACGCAGAATTTTAATTTGGGGAACGTAGAAATTGGTATGCATATGAATTAATGCGATAATTGTGCGGGGATGATATTTAATTTGCATTGGGGGAAAGCAATTACAAATATAGCGAATCAATAAAGAGGGTTTGGTAGAATAAGCCAATATAGAAAGCATTATGAGGTAATATTATTTTGATTATCAAGTTTCAGCTCAAATTAAAAATATGGTTTCCTTTTACAAAACAAAATAATTAATTGAAAATACTGAACCATCAAGAACCAGGGCAGCCGTTGTAATACAGAAAAAAATCCCGGTTTTGGCCGGTTTGCAAACATTTGTCACGGTCATTGAAATTGGAAAATTTGAAATCTTGAAACTGAAATTTTTTTATTTGAAGTAATCAAAACGGAACTGCAAATAAAAGTACTCAAAAAGGAACTCTTTCGAATTGAAAACTTTTTAAATTGAAGCTGAAACATTTTTTTAATCAAAACTTTCAATAATTTACACCTCAACAATGGAAGCTATAAACATTTTCCAACTAAACAATTTTAAATTAAATGCCATTACCTGCAAAATCTTCAATTTTAATCTTTCATAAACTGAACTCACATTAACAACAATGTTAAAAATAAGTGCAAAATTCCAAAAGAAAGCTCCCCTCTTTCATCTGAATGTTAAAAATATGAAATATACCCGCCCCCACCCAATCTCTTGCACTCAAAAAATGTTAAAAAGAAAAAATTGGCCTCTTCCCATTTAGAAAAAAATTAAAATCTGACTTTTTCTCCCTTGCAACTCAATAAAAATGTTTTAAAAAATCACCCTCCTCTAATTCAGAAAAAAATATTGAAAATAACAAATTGACCCCTTCAACTTGTTGAAAGTGCTAAAATGAAAAAATATCCTTTTCTAATTCAGAAAAAAAATTTATAACCAAAATTTCGTCGCTTCTATCACTGCAAAAATCTTGAAAATGAAAAAATTTCTCTCTTTCAATTAAGAAAGCATCAAAACAAAAATGTTCTCCCTCCCAGCTCAATGAAAATGTTAATAATGAAATATTTCCCTCTGACAATTCATGGCAAAGTTGAAAATAAAAAATAATTCCCTCAAATGCAATAAAAATGTTAAAAAGAAAAAATGTTCCTCTTCCCATTCAGGACAAATTAAAACCAAAATTTCTACACTTTCAACTCGATAAAAATCTTGAAGATAAAAAAATGTCTTTCTTTAAATTTAGAAAAAATTGAAAACCGAATTTTCCTTCCTTCAAACTCAATAGAAATTTTAAAAATCAAAAATTATCCTTCTCCAATTCAGAAAAAATATTGGAACTGAAATTAGTGTAGATAATGTATTCAATTCAATCTGAAACGTTTCAAATTCTTGAGATTTCAAGCTGAAATATATTACATTTTCAACAAAATAGTAGAATTTTCAACCAAAAAAGATTTTCTACCTAAAGACAGTATTTTTCAACCAAAAAAGACGAATTTTCAACAACAACAAAATTAATTTTAAACCAAAAACTTGAATTAAAAACTAAATAGATGAACTTTCCAGTAAAAGGGACAAGCTTAAAAAAATAGTTAAAAAACCTGTTGAAGATTTAACCAAATAGAACAATTTTCAAGCAAAAAAGAAGAATTTTCTAGAAGACAGTTGGATTGTTAACAAAACGTTAATTTCCAACCAAGAAAGATAAATTTTCAACCAAGAAGGATGACTTTTCTACCATAAAAGATGAATTTTCAATTAAAAAGACGACGACTTTTGAACAAAATATTTGAATGTTCCAAAAAAAGTTCACTTTTCAATAAGAAAAAAATAATTTTGTACCTAAAAATACGACTTTTCAATAAACTACACGAATTTTATACCAAATAGTTAAATTTTTAACTTATACAATATACAGGATAAAGTTTCAGCCAAAAATGGAATAGTTACATTTACAGATAAAAACTCTGATAAAAGAAATAACTTCGAAAAAATAGAATTTTTAAGAAAATTGTGGAATTTTCAACCAAAAAGATAATTTTCGACCAAGAAGATTAATTTTCTACAAAAACAGACTAATTTTGAATAAAATATGGACAGGAATTTTCAACAAAATTCTTTAATTTCAAAGCCAAAAAGACGAATTATCTACAGAAAAGTTGAATTTCCAACCCAAAAATATGATTTTTCAACCAAAAAGTTTAATTTTCGATCACATAGTTTCATTCTCTATGAAATTGGTGAATTTTAATGTTAAAGATATGAATTTCCTGCAAAAAAGTGGATTTTGAAACATAAAAGTTTACTTGAGAGAAAATAGTTGTATCTGCATCTATAATCATGAATCCTTAATGAAAAAATTAATTTGTTTACAAAGCACTTCAAACTCAAGTCAAATAATTGATTTTTCAACCAAAAAAGATAAATTCTCAACGAAGCATGTAACAGTTGATATTTCAACTAAACAATTGCATTTTTAACTAAAAAGGGTAAAATTTTCACCAAGAAGATTAAATTTCTACCAAGAAAGACGAGTTTTCAACAAAATACATGCATTTTCAACCAATAAGTTGAACTTTCGAATGAAAAATATAAATTTTCAACCAAATAGTTAAATTTTTAAACAAAAATAGAATAGTTTGATTGCCAGTTAAAAAAATTTATTTTCAACCAAACATGAAACGAATTTTCATAAAAATATTTTTTTCAACTAAGGGTATGAATTTGCAACTAAAAAATTGAATTTTTAATAAAGTGGATGGATGTTTGATAAAAAACGAGACTTTTCAAGAATATAGTTGCATTTTCAACAAAATAATTAAATATGCAATCAAATAATAGAATTTTTAACTAAACCCCCATCAAACTGGTAACGTTATTTATGGAAAGTATGAATATTAGTCAATTTTTTGCTATCTTTTTTAATCCCTTCATTATAATCTAATTAAGATAATGCAGCCTATTAAAATTCCATTGATTAATATTTTACAAAATTTTAATTTTTCTCAACCGGCTCTAATCCTCTAACCATGTCCTCTAACCTAATTCATGTCAACTCAACCTTAAGCTATTCGGAAATTTGAGAAACTTTGAAAAAAAGTGTTGCCCACATTTCTAAGCTGCAAAAAAAGATATGTTGAATATTTTTCCTTTTGCCCTATATATGCAAAAATTTGAGACTTGACTGACAAAAAAAAATCCTTCTGTGATTTATGGACCCCTCCTTATAATTATCATCTCTGACACGGGTTGATTTCTAGACAGGGATAATGCTATGTAACACAGATATGCAAATTGAAGTACTACTTGACTGGCGTCGCGTCGACTCCAGACCTCGACCTCTTGGCGCTTTCTACCCTCTTTTATTTTTCTTCCTTCCGTCCTTCCGAGCAAAGTCTGCTATGGCAAAGACATTGGCCCATTCTTTATTCCATTTGCGAACGTGAGTTACTTTACTACAGAGTTAGAAAAAAAATGACAGGTGAGTGTCGAAGGAATGGGATTCAAAACAGAGGGTGCGAAAGCAGAAAGTGAAAAGCGTGCAGAAGGGTCAACGGATGTCGACACGGACCGTTGCGCGGAAATAGCCAATTAAATCAGCAACAACGAGATCGGGATCCAATTTATTAATCGGATTATCAGCCTGATTTCCCTCGGGCAAAGCGGGCCCGGGCTGCACGATAAAGTCGATCCGTCGAAGCCCGAATAGTTCCCCTCCATAGACTGCCCGGTTAATCGCCATATATTCAGCTTTGCGTCAAAGGCAAGGAAAGGCTCTTTGTCACATTCAGAAAACGGATGCTATTCCAGATTGTACTACTGTGGTTTGGAATCAGAGCGTTGGGAAGAAATATAAATCATTAGAAATAATTTCAGTGCAAGTGAGCCGTTCTCTACTGTTAGAAATTTCTTTAGGAATTTTCAGAGACGTGTCAGTAAGGCTTGATGCAGAAACCGTTTCTGAAATTTAACGTATGAAGGGTGGACTCGCCATTTGATTGAAACCTGGAATAATAGCAGCTGCTAGGCACTTGAGGTCCTGATGTACCTTTTTAGAAGTTCATTTATGAGGCAAACGCTCGCACTATCTTGTAAAAATTTTATTGCAAACATATTTCGCTTATCAAACATAACTCTTATGACTGCTCATGGTGCAAACATTGTAAACTCCATGACATTTTCCTTTTGGTTTATAAAAAGACGTTTTGAAAAGTTTTTTCGGAAATTTTGAGCTGAAACCTAATTTGTCTTAGGTGGTTTTTCTACAGAACGGCTTAGTTTTCTTTAGAATCGTCCGTCTTTTAAATTAGGGCTCTATAAAGCAGAAAACTAGAATTACCGATATGTCTTGCGATGTTGCTAATGGCAGGATGTCTACCGAAATTTCGTTTTCAAATTTCCGGTAAATAATGGATTTCCCCGATCAGAATTAACGTTTATCCCGGGTTTTTAAAAATGATTTATGTATTTTAATTTTGCACCTCATTATTAGTTAAAAAAGTACTAAGATATATAAAAAAAGTTGACAAAATTATTATTCATTTATCAGGATCGGTACATAATTTTACGAAAAGGACCGGCTTAGGATGAGTTTTGAAGAAAATACCTGAAAATGACGAGTCAAAACGTCAAGAGTATCGGAAAAATGAGACATTTATTGCTTCTAAACTAAAATTTAAAACAAGGCAAAACGAACGTTTGAAAATTATTACGACTTATTTGTTCTAAATTCAGATCTTGGCAGAATTTAAGGAAAAATCAGCACAGTTTTGTCAGAACGTCGATTAACTTCTGTGCCAAATTAGGTTTAAAATAAGCCCGATCGAATTGTTTTAATTAGGCTGTTTTTTTGCAATGCAGTTTATATTGCAAAAAATGATTATAAAAGCTAATTGTACTATTAAATTGTTACGGATATTTTATTTAATATTTGCTTCGTTTTGTTATTGTTCTTAAACATATACCGAAAGTATAACAAATTAAAAAAAAACTAATGCGAAAAACTTTCACCTTACGTATCTTGCGTTGATTAAAAATAGTACACAAATTACTAAAATTAATTAATTAATTAATAATTAACTAACATGAATAAGAAGTAAAATGTTTAAACAATTCTAATTGAAGTTTTTTTTAGAACAAATATATACTTTGATATTAATAAAAACATGAAAAACGATATATTGGAAACATTTAATTGTTGTATTGTCGAGTTACTTTTAATTAAAACAAAACTTTATTTATACTTTCTTGAAAAAATGTTCACCATATAGAGTAGTTCACCACAGTAGGGATTTGAAAATTCAATTTTGATTGATTGTAATTTTATGAATATCAATTATAAACTGATTTCATGTAAAGGTTTCACCTGTCAAATTTTATAATTTTGAGCAGGGTGCCCCATAAAATTCAATTTTTTAAAAATATTTTCTAAAAACTTATATTGAAAATTTTTCCTTTTGATGGAAAAATGATCCTCTATTTTGGCCAGATTAAAAAAATAAATATGGACACGATTTTTTAAATTTACAAGCATATTCAATTGCGCGCTACGCACGGGTGTAGTTTTTTTTTATTTCAGGGGGGAAATAATTATTAAGACAAAACACAAATTTCGAATAACTATTTCTTAAGGTTGTTTTCTGTAAGGTTATACAAAGATCATTTTCCTCAGACTCTTGAGAAAATTGAAAAAAATTGAAGATTTCAGATATGTCTAATCCAAATTTCCCGAAAAATGTTAGTTTTCAAAAAAATAGTTGAATTTTTAACCAAAATTTTCAATTTTTTTCAATGAAAAATGTAATAGTTGATATTTCAACTAGAAAGATTTTAATTTTAAATAAAAAACAGCTGAACTTTTCATAAGTTGAGTTTTTTTATATTACAAAATTTTGGGGAAATTTTGAGCCAGTTCAAACGATATTTAGGACTTGTAGAAGTTTAGAAAAAAATATAAAAATGTTTAAAAAATTTTTAGAAATCTTTTGAGGTCTTAAAATATTTTTAATCTCTTCATTTGAAATTTTCAAAAATATTTTTAAATGAACTCTTAAAATTAAATTTTCAACATAAAAATCATTAGAAATTTTTCTAAGAAACTCAAGAAAGTTTTTTTATTACCTTGAAACCTTTCAAAATTCCTAAAAAACTTCAAAATGATATTTTGAAATTTTCAAAAATCTACGTTTTAAATTGTTCTATTTTTTTCTACTTCAAGATTTTCTAAAAATCTTTTCAAAACTTCATGTCTCTTGAGCTTACTCGATTTTTTTGTAAAATTTTCTAATCTTGTAAAAATTGAAAAATTTTGTTTTAAAATCTTCTACATTATTTTTTAAAATGTTAGGAAAATATTTAAACTGGTTTAAAATCTTTTAAATTATTTTTTAATAATTAAGAAAAATATTTAAAATGTTTTGAAATCTTTTCCATATTTTCTTAAAATTAAAATTTTAAAGCAAAGAATCATTTTAAGTTTTCTCGGAAATCTTAGGAAATTTTTTTATACTCTTGAAACATATCAAAATTCTTAAAAAACTTATATTTTCGAAATTTTAAATAAATTATGTATTAAAAGCGAAGCAATGTAAAAACTTTGTTGTACGTTAGTTATTAGATCAATTTTCTCTAATTCCGTATAAAAAATGAGGTATTTGAGATTTTCCTCAAGAATTTGTCGATTTTTTAATTCGTTGAAAAATTATTTTTTTAATATAGTACAAGTATTTCTCATATATTTTTCAAAAGTAAACATTGTTGTCAGTAAAGTAGGTAGTATTTCCTGAAATTTTCATAATTACAAAAAAATCGCAACTTCAAAAGTGTTAATTAAACACTAAAAACATTTTTTAGTAAAGCACAAAATTTGAGTGAAACAGAATCTTACACATGGCACCCTGATAAAGAAACCCAAAATCTAAACCGCAAATTTAAAAAATGTATGATGGATTTATTTTGAGCCACACGAGGATAATAAATGTTGACCTTATCCAAACATCAGGAAGGAAACTGAAACAAAACCAAGTACGAAGAGACAGGAGGAAAATGAAGAGGATGTCGAAATCCACAAATGTGCAGATGAAACCAAGGCAGTCGTTTTTCAACCTACAGCCACCCCTCATGGGAAATCATCCCGAGAAACATAAAGCGCAAAAGCTTTCGCTTCGGTAATCGCTTTATCCTGGGAAAAGATAAACTTTTCTTTATCATCGACAAGAAAAACAATTGACTCTGCACAATTTTGATACACAAATTTTTTACATGGCACTATTGAAAAAACCAATTTTGTCATATGAAAAAATGACTGAAAATGCAGCTAGCAGGAATCGAACCCAAACTTTCCGGCTACAAACTCTGACCGCTGCCGTCTAATCTAACCGGCTGCCGTTTTTCTTGAGAATGGCTGAAAAGCGCAATAAATAACTAATGAATTTTCAACAAAATAGTTGAATGTTCAGCCAAGTGAATATATTTTTAACTAAAATGCTAAATCGTCGACAAATAAAAATGATTTTTTAACCAAACAGTTGACTTTTCAACCAAAAAGATGAGCTTTCTACCAAGAAAAAAAAACAATGTTCAACAAAATAGATGAAATTTATGCTATAAAAATCGATTTTCAACAAAAATGGAATATTTCAATTTTGAGTTGGAAAATAAAAGTTTTCAATCTGATAAATTTTCAACTAAGAAGATTAAGCTTCTATCAAGAGAGATACGTTTTCGACAATAAGTGGAATAGTTAAATTTCAGTTAAAAACATTAATTTAAAGAAAAGAGATTAATTCTCAACCAAATAAATGAATTTTCAAC
>CAKNXH010000597.1:0-77067 GCA_932178445.1 Andricus quercusramuli
TAGAGAAAAGGGTATTGAAAAAGATACCCTTTTTTAAGATAAAAAAATAGATACAAAAATATATACTTTATTAGATGCATGATACGATGATATAGGGAAGGGAATGATTGAAAAAGATAGACGGAAATGTAGACTAACGGAGAGATAGAAAAATATTGAGGTGGATAGATAAAGGGTAGGAGAAGATAGAAAGAACGGGAATGAAAAAGATAAACGTGAATTTAGATCAAAGAAATGTTTCAAGGTAATAAAAAGATTTTCCTAAGATTCACGGGAATATTTAAAATGATTCTCTAATTTAAAAAATTAGTTTTAAGATAGCATTTAAAAAATATATATAAAACATTACTAATCATTTCCAAAATTGTCAAAAATGAATTCGAAATATTTTTAAACCATTTGAGGAATGATTCAATTCCGTTAAGAGATATATTTAGGAATTTCTGGAATTTTTAAGAGACTAAAAATATTTTAAGACTTTGAAAGATTTTTGAACATGTATAAAGTGTTCTTAAATTTTTTTTAAATATCAAAAAGTCTGAAATATTTTTTAAACTACATAAGTTTTTTCTCAAATTTCGTAAAATCGCCTAGGATAAAAAGAGAACTTCTTAGAAAGTAAGAAGTTATATTTATATACGCTTGAAACAAATGAACCGAGAACATTAAACAATGAATAATCATTTCAAATTTTAATTTTGTATCAAAAATTATTTTTTTCCCTTTAAATTATAATCTGCCTCAAATTTTTGATTATGGAATGAAAAATCTTTTTTGGTTGCAAATTCGAAATTTTTTTTCTCAATTACAATTTTTTTGAGCTAAGGATTTAACTATCTTGTAAAGAGTTGTCTGCTTGGATAAGATTAAATCTGTTTAATTAGAAATTATGTTTGTCAAATTGTATCAATTCGTTATTATCTTACTAAGATAATAAGCAAATAAGAAGTTTTTTTTTCGTGGATAAAAGATTCAACTTCTTACTTGGACGGAAACCAGCAAACTGAAATCCAAGGGACTCGTCTGCATTTACTTACAAAAAAAGCGGAATTGTGAATAAATAAACTAACAGTAAATCAAGTTATTATTTAGTTTTAATTAGGAAATATTACATTGTTTTTTCCAATAGATCCAGGTAATAGGCCGATTGACCGGATTCACTATTTGCCTGACTTGAAGCATGAGGGCAAGTAGCATCTGTGAACAAAAATATAAATAATTATAACAGCACGTTTCTAACTATAAGAAAACTTTTATAATAATTTTCAATTATTGAATGTTTTCATATTTTCAGTACTAAGTTTTATCACACTAAAGATGGCTAAAATAGACAAAAATTCCTTAAAATAGTTTAAGATTTCTCAATCTTTCTAAATCTGTTAAAATTATTTGCAATAATTAAAACTCCCTCGAATTATCACAAAACACTACGGAAACTTTTATATTTATAAAAAGTTTTTAAAGCCCGAAGATAGCTTCTGAAATCTCCTAAAACTCTGTAAAAACTTCAAAAATATTTCACATTTTATTATCACTTGTGCACACGAAGTTAATAGTCATAGTTGTTTATTTAAATGTAGCTATTTGCATATTCGTGAATTTTTTTCCGAATTTCTCTAAGTAGGTTCATTTCTCTACAGAAAGTAACCACTGGAATTGTAAAGAACCTTTGTAAATTAAAATTGAATTAGATTTGATTCAATTTTTCATCAATTTAAAAGATTTAGAATTAAATACGCTTCAGAAAAAAATAAGGATCTGCAATGCAGTTGAAAAATCACGACAGCATGCTAGTATATCTAATACTGTGAACTCATTATTCATTCTTTGATTGACGGTTATATAAACATCCAATTATATTCCATAACTAAAAATAGGAGGGGAGGCTTAACCTCAGTGCCACATCACTGAAAGTAGCGTCCTGTTATTTGTGTACGTCCCTGTAATAGAACAATGCTCCTTTATGCTCTACCTTTTTGGTTTTGGGCTTGGTGTTGGTAATCGCACTGGTGATGGTGATCGTACTGGTGATGGTGGTCGTGCTCTTCTTGGATCACGTAGTATCCTATTTGCTGGAGATGTTGCCAATTTCTTGCTGGAACTGCTCACTTGTAAACTTGAAGCTGGTTCTATCCTTCGACCCCAGCCAGTATTAGTAAAAGGGTCAGATATAACGATAACACTGCCGGTTTCCAGTGTCATTTCTTGAACTTTGAAGGGATGCATTTGATTAGTGAGGGGTATTGGGTTATTGTGTCCTCCTGGTTCAGTTGGTCTTGTATCTGTAAAAAACAAAACAGATTTCTCACGTTTTCAGATATACGTTAGGAGAATAGCTGTATTGTTGATTTCAACTTCTGTCACTAATGACAACAATCATATTGCCACGTTGGAAGAACAGCTAACGAAACTCTCCGTGAGGAAGAAGATTCGTAGCGGTACAGACAGGATGACAGCTCGCTTAGCGTGGCTTGCAAAATGCAGCTAAGACATCTCACAAGAGAGCCATGGCTGCAGAAACATCATCGGGAGCAACTTCTCATGATTCTTCTGCAAGCAACAAAAGCAGGGACGCCAAAAACACTCCTCCCAACAGGGAGTTGAAACGGTAGCAGGCTCTGAAAACTCAGGGCCTCACTTTCGAGCAGATGGATAACAACGCCCTCGTGAGAGTTGTCGGTGCGTCAGGTTATCCCCAATCCTGGCTTTCGCCCAAGAAGATGGGAAAGCTCAGGCAGGAAATTTCTGGTCGAGAGCCAGCGTATTGGAGACAGCAGATATCTGATTGTGAGACTGGCTAGCGGAGAGTACTCCAGCGCGATCCGTTGACCGTTCTGATGTGCCTAAGATTCGCGAACCCTAATCTACGGACCGATTTGTGAAATTTGAATCCCAACAGGCAGGAAGCCAGTCGGAAGGGGAGGAGATTAATTCCAATTGTTGGCCTTTCAGAAATTTCAATAAGGGCCCTTGGAGCCTTGGAGTACTGACCCTATCTAGGGTTGGGTAGGGTTACCTTCTGGTTGCATCATCTGGGCTCCGTGGGGGGGACCAGGAGCGTCTGAAAGTGCCCCGAATCAGCTCATCAATGGCTGAGATGGAAATGTCCATGATGCAGATTAATTTGCACCATAGCAAAGGCGCCTGGGCTGTTCTCACCAGGCGTATGTCAGTGGTGCAGACAGGGTTTGCCCTAATCCAAGAACTCTGGTTAAGCTGGGAAAGGATTAGTGGCTTTGGAGGGTGTGCTTGGTGTGGATGTGAATTTAGTTACTAAGCTCTACTCTAGAAAAACATAAGGACAGTGGTTTAGATGCGTACAGGGCACAACCACCTGAACTATTACATGCACAAGGTGGTGCATATCCTCACGACAGAGAGAAGCAAATGTTGCGTCATTTTTTCTCGCGACTTTTTCCATCATGTCAATGTGTCGTTACTACGCGGTATATTTGGGTGGCCCAAAATTCTACTTTTGATTTTTGGTAATCGATCTCACCCAACTTATTTTTTTCTGGAAAAAGAAATTCCCTTTTTCAAATGGGCCAACACTAACCCGTTTCACTATCGGACAAAAAAAACGTCCGTGGAAAAAATTGATTTATAGAAGAAAATTATTATCCGATCTCAACTTTTTTTAAATTGAAAGCTAATGAAATTTCGCGTCGAACTGTTATGGCGGATTTTTAAATCTTCTTTAATTTTTTTATTTACTTAATAACAAAAATAAAAATAATATTTCTGACTTTTAAAGTATACCGGTTTTTGAAAAATGCTTTGATTTAATCAAAATACCTAGGAAACTGAAAGCAACTATAAAAAAAAAGTCCAAAAGCAATGAAAATTTTTGAAAAATTCATTGAATTTTTTGTAAAGAAACAAGTGAATGAAAATGGTGTCTTCGGGATTGGCGGCGATCTGTCACTCGATTAGTAATAAATTTGAACAATTTATGGACAAAAAGATGGACTTTTTTTTGCCCCACTGTGCGTTCCCCGGGCTTTTAAAAGCAATATGAAGGTTCGAATGATAAAAGCTTGTTTTTTGGAAAAAATTAATAAAAGATGTACTTGTTATCAAATTTCTGTCAATTAATATTCAGTCACTAAAGAATCAATTTTTTCAATCTTCTCAAAATTAATTATTTTTGTTCGAAAAGTCACAAGTTACGAAGTATTCTTAAAACTAATTTTATACTTTTACTGCTTTTGAGTTAGCCAAAGATCATCAAAACTAACATACTTTTCAGCCATTAAATATACTTTTCACATTGTTTTAAATTTCTATATATATATATATATATATATATTATTGCGCTCACCAACGAAATCAAGCTGCAAAACTGTGGTAGTAAGCAGCAAAGTTCCAGTAACAATCTTCATTCTTGATATCGTAGGGTTGAATTCGTAAACGTGACTGATAAAATTTTAACAAAAAAACAGCTATTTATAAAATTGGTTTCTGAACTGTACCAGGAAAATCGACGAGACTATGAAGAATTGACTAACCCTGATGATAAAGGCAATCAAATGAATTTCAAACAAAAGCAACATCTTATCACGTATAAGGCATGTGCTATGATTATTTGCTACGTACTTGTAGGACCATTACTGTGCACTTTCCGCATCCGCGTTGGAAGTAAACTAACTTAAAAAAAATATTTTTCCAAATATGTGTAAGAATTTAGTTTCTCTAATTTGAACAAATTATGAGTCTGCAATAAACAAAAAATATTTTTTAAGGGAAGAAAATTTATTACACTCTATCTCGGAAATATAGTACCTTCATTTGAGATTAATAAATGTTGTGCAAAATTTGAATAACAAATAATTATTCATTTATTGAATCCAAGTAAAAGAGTGCAAATATTTTTGAAATAATTTTAATAAAAAGCAGAAATGGTTATCAAATAGACCGAATCAAACCTAACTGATAAGAAACACGTTCTTTTCGTTTTATGCGAACCAAATAACTTCCATAGATAACCACGAAAATGTTTTTTCTAAAATTTCTTTTTTATTCAGAAACAACGAAGATTCGACAAAATGCTGGAAAAAGTCAACATGCATTATATATATTTGTATATATATTTTGATGGAAATTCGTATTTTTGACTAGGAAACTCATATCTTTTGATAGAAAAATCATATTTCTTGGTTAAAAATGCAGCTAGCTTATCGACTATTAATCTGATTTGTTTAAGCATCCATATTTCTAATTCAACATTTAGGTTGAAAATTCATTGAAAAATAATTTTATCGGCTGTAAATTGACCTATACAATTTTCGCTAGAAAATTTATCATGCTCAGTTGAAAATTCAACTTTTAGGCGGAAAATTGATATTCTTTAGATGAAAATTGAAAATTTTGTAGAAAATTCATGGATGTTGTTGAAAATTCGTCTTTCTTGATAGAAAATTAATCTACGTGGTTGAAAATTTATCTTCTTGCTGGATAATTCAAATACTCGGTTAAAAGTTGACATTTGTGTTGAACATTCATTTTTTCGTTCAGTGGTTCGTTATTTTAGTTTAGAATTTAGTTTCGAATTATAGAATTTTAACTCATTTCATTTTTTTAATTGGACACAAATTTTTTTCCAAGTTTAATTTCTTTTGTAAAGTGATTTTCTAAAAATAATATTGTCAAAATATTTTCAAACTGATTTTTCGGTCGGATTTTTTATTTTTTTTTTTTTTCCATGCATATCGCCCCAAAATTTTCTCTAATCCAAGGAAAAATAAATGGTTCGCAAAAAAATTATGTTTATAGATTCCGTAAGCCTCGCAAAGCTTAACACGTATTTTCCATAAGAAAAAAAGACGTTTTTGTAATTTTTGTCAGAATATTTAACATTAGATTAGTCATGTTAAGACTCCACATTTCTCTTCAAAATTAGCTATAGAATAAAAATGAATTATTACTTTGAAAATATGACTTCCATAAGTGTGTTTAATAGAATTAAAAAAAAACTCATGAGTGAAAATTTAGATTTCTGAAGTTTTTGACACTAATTTTGATTTTTTGTGTTTTTTTCTGTAACAAGTTTGTTCTAGTATATTACATGCTTCTTTATACTGATAGTAACACTCAAATTTTTTTAACAACTTACTATTGTTTTTCGCAAACTTTCTGTCAGAATAGGGTTGAAAAATCGCGGTTTTCAAGAATTTTTCAGCTTATTTCTCACTTCCCAGTTAGATCGAAACAATAATCTATTAATTTCACCAGGACAAATGATACAAGCTACGAAAAAAATAATCAGACAAAAGTTATTCAACCGAAAAGGAGCTACAAATTTTTGATCAATAATTTTTTGTTTGATTGCGTAGTTTTTGCTCTAATCGTGAAAAATTATTTTTTTTTTGGAAAAACGACACAAGATACGAAAAAAAGGGATGAGTAAAAATCATGCACCTAAAACCCGTCCACAAATTTATCATTAATCACTTCGGGATAGGGCGCGAAGTTTTGGTTTCCGTAAAAAATTACATTAAAAATAAAAATGAAAAATTTGTGGAAAACAGTTATTCAGCCAAAAAAGAGCTACAAATTTGTTATCAATGATTGTTTCACGGGACGCGTAGTTTTTGTTTTAATCGTAATGAGATAACATTAGGAATGAAAAAATTTAATTTTTGGACAAAGGACACGAGTTACAAAAAAATGTTAAAATCCCGCAGTTGGGTATTTTTTTTACATTGCAATTTGAAAATGATGTGACTTTTAATTTGAATGAATAAAAAGGCTGTCATTTTCATTATTGATGTGTCAAATTTCATTAATTCGCAAGATTTGGAATTGACAGCTTTTCACTCTAAATGTTCAAAATCGTCACAATATAACAACTGTAACTTACACATCTTACAAATTTGAAGAGTTTTTAATTTTATATATTCAAAATTAAAGAATTTTAAATTACAAGTCGTTAGAATTGAAGAATTTTCCATTGCAAATCTTCAAAATCGAACTATTAAAAAAATGTTGAAAATTGATACCTTTAAACTATAAATCTTGATAATTAAATAATTTGTAATTCCAAATCTTCTACATTCTAGAAATGTCAATATTTCATAATAATTATAATTTCATGATTGAATAATGATTTATAATAACTCCATTCAAATTGAAAATTGTATAAAATTCAGAAATTTTGATAATCTTTATAATTTCAGAAATTTTGAACGTCTTAGAAATTTTGAAAATTTTTTAAATATGAGGAAATTTAGATAATCCAAAAATTTTCAAAATTTTTCATGATTTGAACAATGTTTCATGATTTGCGTATGAAGTCACTTTACTACTGAAAAATAGAACTTAAGCTCCGCTTAATAGGAATTGAAAAGGGGCTGAAATCATGCATGTCTTCTAAAAATTCAATTTTTTGACAAATCTTCTCATGGATGTCTGACACATCACATTATATTTAATAACACGGCTGACCAAAAAAGGTCACTACCACTTAAGAAGGCATTCATATACAAATTGAAATTTTGAAATTTATTTATTTTAAACAAGAAAGTTACTTTTCTACGATAAAATATGACCTCTTGAGAAAATGCTAGAAATTTTCTACAGAATAATTCAATTCTCTACAGAACAATTGAATTTTCAACGAAATAGTTGAATTTTCAACCGTAAAGGATAAATTCGCAACAAAAAAGTGTAATAGTTCATATTGCAACCCAGAAGGATGAAATTTCATTTAAAAAAATGAATTTTAAATTCAGAAAACCAATTCTCAAGAAACAAGGATTTTTCAGTAAT
This sequence comes from Andricus quercusramuli, assembly GCA_932178445.1. Taxonomy (NCBI): domain Eukaryota; kingdom Metazoa; phylum Arthropoda; class Insecta; order Hymenoptera; family Cynipidae; genus Andricus; species Andricus quercusramuli. The sequence continues at coordinate 7,768 of CAKNXH010000597.1, forward strand.
AAAAGATGAAAAGGTTGGCCTAAATTGTTGAACCTTGAAGCCAAGAGACGAATTTTCTATACAAACATTGAATTTTCAACCAGAAAAATAGGAATTATCAGGAAAAAAATTAATTTTCAACCAAATAGTTAAATTTTCAATCAAAAAATGAAGCTTAGTTTAAAAAAATGTCAACAAAGTGGTTGAACTTTTACCCACGCAGTTAAATTTCGAATTGAAAAAGATTAGTTTCCAAATAAATGGTCAAACTTTAAACAAAGAGATGAAGTTTCAACTGAAAATATGAATCTTTTACTGAAAATATGAATCTTCAACAAAGAAATGGTTTATTAACAAAGCAATAAGAACTTATTAATGAAATTTCTTTTTTTTATTAGGTTCATTTGGAGTCGCGTCTACTTCTAGATCTTCAGCAACGAGAGAAAAGTCATTTATTCGCTTGACAAAATAATAATTTGGTTGGAAGAAAATTACTCATTCTCTCGAAAGTTACGAAATTGTTTGTATTCATTCACGTGTTCAAGATAGGAGAAGGAGATTTAACAGAGATTCTGTAACTAGAATAGTATTTTTTTAACAGTGCTCAAGGCTGAGAGAATCGTATATGATAATACAATTATATTTCGTTCAATTTTTTTTCATTATTTTTGTTTCTTTATTTCATTGTAAAAACTAGGATTCGATTTAGAACTTAATTCGATAATAAAACAGTTCACACAACAAAACAATTGCACTTCAGTTTGATTCACCAATCTAATAAAATTAGGTCGATTTGTGCATTGAAATAGGCTCAAAATGAGAATCATCTGTCAACAACTAAATCTGGTAAAATAAATTCTAAACTGTCAAGTTTAGAAACCAGTGGTACACGCCGTGGGCTGTAATGGGCGATGGACAAAAGAAACCTTCAAATAGTTTTTATAATGCTAATAGTTGGAGAGGCAAGTAGTAAGCGTGACGGAACGAAGCAAAATGATCTCATTGGACCGCGCGCCCAAAAACCGACGGAGTGGGAAAGAAATCTCGGACCGAGGTTCCCACTCCGCCTCCGCTTCCACAGGGTGGGAGGAGCTGCGCGCTCTTCACAAAAAAGAGCACGCTTACGCCACCGTGGCCTTTAAGTCTCCGACCACGGTATAAGATATCTCGATCGCCAGCATCCGCTACGCTACTTCTCTTCAACTCTCTAGCCTGGGGAGACTTTCTTGGATTAGAAGGACTAATTGCAGAAAAGACTGGACTGTTTCTTAACTTACATCAAACATAACTTAAAGTCCTTTTCAGGACTAAAGAACTATTAAACGTAGTTCAGTCTTTAAGGACTGTGAAACCTTTTTAATGTCGAGCGAAACTCCAAAGACACGACGCCTCATTTCTGAACCAGCAAGTAGCCCTCTCTCCAGGCCCACCGGGTGTCCTTTTTGGGAGCTATTTGTCACTGGTGAACCGCTTTTTTAACGCCTTTCACTTGGTACTGTCCCAGGCACCTTCACAGGTCGTCCTTTTGAGCACAGGGTGGATGGCAATTGACAAACGGCAAAGACTTGCCCAGCAGCGTGCCAAGGCAGCGGCCGCGTTGACAGTATCAACTGGAACATGTGAAGGAGCACCGCCTGCTCATTCAAGGAGTTCAACGTCTGGAGCAGCAATACCATCCGCCGCCCAGCACCGTCACCGGTAGTTGACGCCGCCAGTCACAGTAGACGAATCCAAGGAGGTGCCAACATTAGCGGCATTGTTCTTACCACTGGGAAATATACTGCGCATCTGTATGTCTCAAGAATCATTGATGGAGTGGGAAAGAAGTCTCGGACCGAGGTTCCCACTTTTGCTTCCGCTTCCATCGGGTGAGAGACGCCGCGCGCTCTCCACAAAAAAGAGCGCGCTTCCGCCACCGTGGCCTTTAAGTCTCCGACCACCGTACCAGGTACCACCGACCACTTTAGCCAGCATTAGCTAAGCTACTACTATTCAACTCTCTAGTCTAGGGAGACTTTTTTGTATTAGAATTTCTAATTGCAGAAAAGACTGGACTGCTTCTCAACTTCCATCAAACATACCTTGAAGTCCTTTCCAGGACTAAAGAACTTTCTAACGCAGTTCAGTCTTTGAGGACTGTGAAACTTTTTTACTGTCGAGCGACACGCCAAAGACACAACGCCACATTGCTCAACAAGCAAGTAGCCCTCTCTCCGGGCCATCCGAGTGTCCTTTTGGAGAGCTATTTGTTACTGGTAAACAGCTTTTTGAATACCTTTCAATTGCTACTGCTCCAGGCACCTTCACAGGTCGTCCTTTTGAGTACAGGGTGGATGTCATTAAACAAACAGCAGAGACTTACCCGACAGCGTGCCAAGGCAGCGGCCGCGTCGACAGTATCAACTGAAACAGGTGAAGGAGCACCGCCTGCCCATTCAAGGAGTTCAACGTCTGGAGCAGCAACATCATCCGCTGCCCAGCAGCAGCAGCAGGTATCAGGTAGGTGACTTCACCAGTCATAGTAGACGAATCCAAGGAGGTACCAATACCAGGGGCATTATTCTCGCCACTGGGAACTATACTGCGCATCCGTATGTCTCAATGATCCGGGTTCGGACTATTAAGAACTTAAAGGGTCCGGAACCGTACCCTTGAGAATTTAAACGGCGCGGTTGTGGACTCGAACCCTCAGGTACTAAAAGGGTCCGGATATGGATCAGGACCCTACAGAAATTGAAGGGTCAAGGTTTGGACCCGCACGGTTATAAGTGTCCAGTCCGCATCTGGACTAGTCTAACCTAAAACGTTCTGATCCCTGGTCTTCTACACGGAGAAGCTCTGGCACGAGCGGTTAGTGTTAAAATAATTATTTTTTTCATAGCACTAGCCAAAGTTGCCAACACACTGCCCGCTCGTAAATTGACACTTTCCGCTCGTGTGAATTCACGAACGAATAGTGTGTTGGCAACTGTGGCTAGTGCTATGAAAAAAATAATTATTTTAACACTATTTTTTGTATTTCGTGAGATTGAAGTTTGGAACAAAGGGAACAATGCACCCTCTAAATCAATTTATTTCGCTATCTCGGATCATTTATCAATCTGAAGTTAGCAAACTAAACAAGACAGAAACTGGTCCTAAAATAGAGTATTTGTGAGATCATACTAGAACGCCAAAAATGAATCCCAGATAAAAATGGATGCCTTGTTTTTACTGTGTTCTTTACTCCTTTCATTTCTCCAAAGCAGAGATTATAATAACATTATTCATGTTCTCAAATAGAAGGGGAAATTCAACCATATTTTGATACCGTTCTCCACCCCCAAACATAGAAAATTGAAAATAATCGTTAAAAAAAAAAAGTTCGAAATAAAATGGTTCTCAGAAAATGCATGCTGTTACAACTTATAAGCAGATATAATATACTTTTAGAGTTCCTAAAAATTTTCATAAATAGTAACATCCAATTTCACAAAAAATAGCCATCCCTCTTTTTCAGGAATTTCGTTTCTCTTATCATCATTTAGTTACAAAAAAGTCCTGGATTTCTACAATAATATGATTTCAAAAAGTCAAAAGCCTAAAAGTTAGAGCATTTGAATATTGCAGAATTTTAAAAAGTTTGTGTTTAGAGTGCCAGGAGTTATGATTAGACTGATTAAAAGTAAAAAAACCTCAATGATATTACAAAAAAGTCCTATAACACTCATTTCGATCAATATAAAATCTAAAAATAGGGTGCACTCTTTGCAAAGTCTCTGCATTGCAAAAGTACAATACATATTCTTCTTGATATTTTAACAAATCGGAGAATTTATCATCAACTAAGTAAAGAATAATAATATACATATTTTCTTTAAAAAATAATTTCGTTCAGCATCTATTCTAATTATGAATAAACTAATAGAAAAGTATTAGTACTGAGTAAAGAAAATTGTAATTGCTATTATTAACATTGATCGGCTTAGCATTCACCTGAAGCAGTGGCATCTGCTTCAGAACGAGGGAGATAGATCTGCATTTTATTTCTCAATTTATTTTTTTGCATTCGCTTTTAAAAATTTATAATTCATAAATACATAATTGATTCTGACTTGAAAAAGACGGTCTGTTTTCGCCACTAAGAAGATAACGGTATGTTTATTTGATTCAATCTGAAGAAATTCAAAGTTCGAGACGTAGTATCAGAGAAATATGCAATTGACTACATTAGAAAAAATATGTTTTTTGCATATTTTCATAAAATTGCAAATGGCGAGAAACTTTTTCCATCTAAATCATTTCATGGAGGCTGATTTCTAAAAATTTTACTTACGAAAAACTCATCGTTATAATTTTCTAAATAAAATATACAGAAACGTATATTTTCTTATGGGCAACCTTGTACATGACACTGATAAAATTTTATTTCAAAATAAGTAAACTCGACGAATTCTTTCTTTCGTGAATAAAATTTCTAGATATCCTACGAAGCTTCGGAAAGTACGAGAAAAAAAATTATATGGAAACATGTATTACTTTGACTGACTTTCTTTCAAATTGACAGTTTATATGTAGAATACATATATTTTTATACATTTCACTTATTTAAACGTATTTTTCGCAATTTAACTTTTTGAGAAAAATAACTTTTTCAGTTATGAGTAGGGGAAACTACCCTAGAGAATATAATGAACCCACAGTAGATAAACATCAACTAGAAGCACAAATATGACTAAAATAATTATTTCTAATTTGAATCCATTTACACGTATAGTTTCCTAATTAGAAAACAAATAAAATCAATTATTTTGAGTGAATTAGTATATTTTAAATCAATTATTGTCTAATTTGGGTTCATTATCTATTGTGCGATTGTCTCCCCTATTTCAAATTTGAGGGTTGTTAAAAAAATACAAATTTTTTCTCAATTTATAAATAGCACTTTCAGTTTCGCCACTAATCCTTTTTTATGGAGACAAATTAAATTGTTTGTCCAGGGAAAAATAATTTAAAAACGATTCTTCGAAAATAGACCAAGCAAGTGAGAAGTTTTTTTTTTGTGGATAAAAGATACAACTTCTTTCTTAGACGAAAACATACAAACTGAAATCCTAGAGACTCGTCTGCATTTACTTAAAAAAACAACGGAATTGTCAATAAATAATGTAACAGAAAATTTAGTTATTGTTCAGTTTTCATTGAAAAATATTACATATATATTGTATATTTATATTGTATTATCATATTGTTTTTTTATTATGTCTATTGATAGCGTAAGAGACTTCCTGGCCTACTTGGATATGCCACGTGTTTCACAGGATAAATCAATGTTCAGCTTTTATGCAGGAAAATTAGGTATATTTCAGATTCATATTATTTTTCCAATGGATCTAGGTAATAGAGCGATTGACCTGATTCACTATTTGCCTGACTTGAAGCATGAGGGAAGGAAGCATCTGTGAAAAAATTATAGAGATTATAATTGCATGCTTCTAACTAGAAGAACAATTTTTTAATTTTTGATTATTGAATGTTTCCATATTTATAGTACTAAGTTGTATCATACTAAAAAATGTCTAAAATATTCAAAAATAAGTAATATCAATCAATTAAATACTTGAGTTATGAGTTTAAATACTTCAAATATGGTCAAAAATCAAATAAAATTAATACAAATGAATATTTGTTCATCTTAAAATACACATGCCTTAATAATAAATGATGATGTGACTACTCTTGAAATCTTTTTAAACCTCTTAAACATTTTTAAATTCCTTAAAATACTATTCTCTGAAACCATTTTTATCTTTCGAAATAGTTTGACGTCTCTAAAAATTGCTTGAGATCTTTCAAAATCTTTGAAAAGTAATTGAAACTTTCACAAGTTTTATGAATCGCTTAAAATATATTTTAATCCCTTAAAGGCCCATGACACTCTTTGTGATCTCTTGAAATGATTTAAAATCACACAAAACCCTGCAAACCTCCTTGAAATCTCTTGAAATATTTTTAAATGATGATTAAATCTTGAAAATCATTTTAAATACCCTTCAATTCCTGAATATTCCTCGAAATCTATTGAAACCTTTAGAAATTTTTTAATGTGCCCCTAAATATTTGTGAACTATTAAAAAACGTTTTAGATCTCTTTAGATATCTCAAAATTTCTTGAAATCTTCTTACTGGATTAAAAACACATAGATATTCTGTGAAACTCTTCGAAATCTTTCACAATTTTTCACGGTTTTCAGAAATTACTTCAAGTCACTTGAAAATTTTTTGAATCATATGAAATCCCATAACTTTATTTTTGATCTTTCAAATTGGTCTCAAATTCCTCACAATAGTTTTAAATTCCTCGATCTTCCTAAATCTGTTAAAATTATTTGAAATAATAAAAAAAAACTTGAATTACTCAAAATTCTAATAATCAACCCGTCGGTAAATTGACAAAAAAATGCCCATCAATTATAGCAAAAAAAATTATAAGAGAAACTTGAGAGTAAATAATGAAATAATAGTAATAGTCATAGTTGTTCATTCAAATGTAGCAATTTGCATATTTTTGAATTGCCTTCCGCATTTTTCCTAAGTAGAATCATTTCTATACAAAACGTAACCAACAGAATTGTTAAGAACCTTTGCAAATTAAAATTGCAATCAAATTTGAATCAAACTTTCATCAATTTGAATGATTTATAATTGAATTTTTTTGACTTTGGATCATCAAAATCGTCACAATATAGGAATTTCCATTGATAAATCTTTCAAAATTAAAGAGTTTTTAATTGTAAATGTTCAATATTAAAGAGTTTTAAATTGCAAATTCTTGAAATAAAAAAAAATCCCATTGTAAGTCTCCAACATTGAACTATTCCAAAGAAAAGTTCTAAATTACATACCTTCAAAACATAATTCTTGAAAATTAAATAATTTGTAATTTCAAATTCTCAAAAATCAAAAATTGTCAATCATAGCTTTTCATGATTGCAGAACTTTGAATTGAAAATCTTTCAAAATTAAAAAGTGTATGGTTTCGAAAATTTACCATTAAACATGATTAAATTGTTGATGATGATACGAGGGGCCGTCCACTCTAGAATCGATTCTACGTGAGCATGATGATTCCGCCTGAATCCAGCTGATTCTTCGTTGATTCTTCATCGATTCCTTCGTTTCTCAACCAAAATCTCTTGACGAGTGACTGATTCTGAATCGATTCTAAGTGAGGAAAATCACTGATTCCTCCAGTGAACGGCCCCTCGTGATGATATGAATAGTATGTGATATTTCATAACAAATATAATTTTATGATTGAATAATAGTTGCTTATAATTTTATTGTTTCATGTCTTTTTGCCATAAATAGCGTTCTCTCAAATTACAGAAGGCTTGTTTCAGAGGTCCATAATTCAAAGACAGCCATGACTGCCAGTTGACGACGTTTTCCCGAGTTTCAGCATACCAATCAATATCGTTAACTGAATTTTTAGTAATGAATCGGAATTTTTAAAACATTTTTCGGACAGAAATAAAAAGATCATGTACAAATTAGTCAAGAACAACAACGAAAAAGTTCAGAAAAAAAGATTAGGATCTACACTTTACTCGAGAAATCACAGCAGCACTCTAGTTTATCTAGTACTTATCTAATACTTATTATTCATTGTTCGATTGACGGTTGTATAAAAATCTACCTTTTTTGTCTTGGCCTTGGTGGTGGTGCTCTCGGTGGCGATTCCATTTCTGATGGCCTTCGTATTATCCTGTATGCTGGAGAAGTTACCACTTTCTTGCTGGAACTGCTCACTTGTAACCCTGGATGTTGTTTTACGTCTGCAAACCAGAAGCTTCCTGTGTGACGGTCAAAGAAATGGAGTTTCTGGACTTTTCCCACTTGATTTGTAGAAACACTAATTCGAAGAGGCGGATTATTGAGGGGTATTTGACCATTATTTCCTTCAGGTTGACTTGGTCTTGCTTCTGTAAAAAAAAGAGATTTCTGATGTTTCCAGATATACTTTGGGAGAATAGATGTATTGTTCATTTTAACTTCTGACACTTGTGACAACAATCTTGTTGTCACGGTGGAAGAGCAGCTAACTTAGCCCTTTGCAAGAAAGGAGGGGTGAAATCTTTGAAATACTTGCAAATCATTCAACAGATGCACTTGTTTATAACTTTGCTATGAAAATAACTGAAAAATTTCGCCAGCTAAAGATTTTCTTTAGAAAACCCGATAAATTCTTGACACCCTCAAAATCAAAGAGAATTTAATATTTTATACCTAAATTTGGAGTTTTGCATAAATTGTATTTATCTTTATGCAAAAAAATGATAATAGAATTGAAATGATATCAGTAAAATATGACAGATTTTCGCATCTTCCTAATGTTTAACGAAAATTAAAAGGGGTTTCAATAACCGACCCACTGCAACCACTAGTGCTTTCACCTTAGCAGATTACACCTTTTTTATATAGAGCAAGTGAAAATAATTATTTTTAGAACCCTTGGTATCTGTGAAAAAATTAATCTTATGAAGCATCTGAAATCCTTATTATTCATTGTTTTTCATTATGACGTCTAATTATGTACATAGGAAGGCGAGTGAAACACGTGATATCGTAGACTTGAAACATACTTCTATTTACGGAAATAATAAACCGGCAATACCAGTTTGTGTTTAGTGAACTATCATTTGGTTCAAGCTACATGTGTTTGCTTCAAACCTTGTACATGACATTAACAAAATTTTTATTCACTATACGCAAACTTGACACATTATCACTTCCGTAAATAACACTTCCGCTTATTCTACAAGGCTTCGGAAATGACAAAAACAAAAAATTTTGTGAAAACTTTCATTACTTTGACTTATTATATTTAAATTGATATTGTAAATATATATGTATATTTTTAATTATTTTAATCATTTTACGCGTTATAAATACTTGGTTCATTTGCACAAATTCTCGTTGCTACAATAACTATTCGGCCAGCAAAAAAAAATATAAAAAGTTGTAGTTTATGGACAAAAATACTTTTATTTCACGCAATATCAGTTTTATGATGGCCAAATATCTGTTGTGGTACCGAAAATTTAATGTTTTCAATTCCTCTCGCGAACGATACAGGATACAATAAAAAAGTATGAGACATTTTTTGTGAATGTTATGGAACCTCTTTCACTGCAGTCTCGAATTCGTTCAAAACTCTCCTAATATTTTCGGGCGCTCTGATTGGATCTTTCTCTTATGTGGTCCCAAGTCTAGACTAGATTCACTTTTCATTAAATATATTTTCAACATTTTTTAAATTTTATATATGTTATATATTATTGCGCTCACCAACGAAATCAAGCTGGAAAACTGCGACTGTGAGCAGCAAAGCTCCAGTGACAAACTTCATTCTTTATATCGTAGAATTCAATTCATAAACGTAATTGATGAATTTTTAACAAAACCACAGCTATTCGTACAGATGGTTTCTGAGCTGTGTCAGGAAAATCAACGTGATGATGAAAAATTGCCTTATCTTGATGATAGATGCAATCAAATAAATCCCAAACAAAAGCAAAATCTTATCATGTATATGGCATGTACTATGGTTATGTGCTACATATTCATAGGACCATTACTTTGCTTTTTCCAGATCCGCTTTGGAAGTAAAATAACTGAAAAAATAGTTTTTTAAATATACATTCAAATTGTTTGTTGTTGAACAAATTGTAAGTAAATTATTAAATCCAAGCACAAAAGTACAGGAATTTTTTTAAAATTGTTTCATAAAAAGCCGAAGTGATTATCAATCATACCATATAAAACCAAAAGACTAAGGAAGACGTTCTATGGTCATCATAAAACTAATAGAATGTATGCCTCATATGGGCAGAAAATTTATAAAGACATTGCATGAATTAGAAGAATTTTTATGTGTAAATCCAACTTTTCATATTTTCAAAATTCATTTGGGAAAATGAAGTCGAATTTAGTGAAAAAGCCAAACTTTCTTAATTCTGTCCAATATTTTATTTCAACTCGCGCTTATATAAAAACAACATTTAGTAAGTTTTATGCAGGCCGAATAATTTTTGTAGCAAAAAGAATTTTTGCAAATGAACCAAATAGGTGAAATGCGTACAATAATTAAGAATATATATTTTACATTTACCATTTCAATTTCAAAAAATGAGACAAAATAATACACGTTTTCAGACAATTTTTTGTTTTTGTAATTTCCGAAGCCTTGTAGGATACCCGGAACTTTTATCCACGGAAGTAATAATGTGTCAAGTTTGCGTATAGTGGATCAGAATTTTGTCATTGTCATGTTCAAAGTTTGAAGAAATCAGATGAAACTTTTACAAAATGACAATTCACTAAACACAATCTTACCGGTTTATTATTTCCGTTAACAAATGTATTTTCTCAGGTATAGGATACCACGTGGTTCACTCGCCTTCTTATGTACATTATTACTCGTCGTAATAAAAAAAATGAATAATAACTATTTCAGGTGCTTCATAAAATGAATTTTTATTCGGTTTTATAAATAAAATCTTTCGTTGGCGACACTTTTTAATTTTGTTATACGAACGTTATAAGTGAGTGAATCTGCTTAACTTGTTGCCAGTATTTCAAAGAAATATTCAAAATGCAATAAAAATTAAGAATAAGCCCCAGAATTAATTTTTTCTATTCATTCAACCATTACTTTGCTCTTTCCACATCCGCGTTAGAAGTAAAATAACTGAAATAATATTTTTTTAAATATACATTCAAATATTATTTTTTTTAATACAAAGACCACCAAAGTGTGGTGCACCAAGAGGAATAAAGTGCCAGTTGATGCTATGCTTAGCTAACTCATACCCGATTTCTTTGCTAGTGGAAAGCATTTCAAAATTACTTTTTAGCTCATTATGAGCCCCGACAAAGTTAGTTCCATTGTCACTGTAGAGATCTGAAGGAAGACCTATTCAAGACACGAATCGTCGCAATTCCATAGGAAACATAGGAATGGTAGCATCCGATATTAATTCGAGGTGAACAGCTCGAGTTGTTGAGCATATAAATGGAGCTATGTACGCCTTTCTAAATTTGTATCCTCTCCCCATTCCCATTCGAACTAAAATAGGTCCAGCGTAATCTGAGTCTATATGAAGAAACATCCTTGATTTTAAGACTCTCGCGGCCGGTAATTGACCCATAAGTTGTGATGCTAACTGAGCCCTTTGACGAACACAGCTCACGCAACGGTTTATCAATCGTCGAACCAGATTCCTCGCTCCTTAAATCCAAAAATTTTGCCTAATCACGGAGAGAGTCAACTGAGGACCTCCATGCAATGCTCGGAAGTGAGCTTGCTCAGCAATAAGCTCAGTGACTCGATCTTCCGGTAGAATTATGGGATGTTTAGCGTCCCATTAGATTGGAGCGTTTTCTAATCTGCCTCCTACTCGTATCAATTCTTTCTCATCCAAAATCGGGCTTAGATTTTTTTAAAGGGCTTGAAGGTCTAACTTGGCCATTCATTTTTAACATTCTAATTTAATTACCAAAGTATTGACCTTGCAAGTACTTTAGCCACAAGAGCCTAGCGCTTTGTAACATAGCTGCATTTAAACTTATAGTCTTCCTTGGATCCTTTTTCAAGAAATCCATGAAGCAAAGCAGGTAGGCAGTAAACTTTGAAAGTTTAGGCCATGTAGATGCCACATTTGACATACGAGTAAGAAGACTGTCGACAGGTTCAACGGCAACCTTATGAACTATCGTTCGAGTCTCAGGATCTGACTTTGAAAGGGGAGGATCAGCGTGTGGTGGCCAAGAGACTGATGGCTTCTCAAACCACGTGAGTCCTCTCCACCAAAGATCATTATCGATCAATTGAGAGGGAGTGCATCCTTTAGAGCCCAAGTCAGCCGGGTTAGATTTTGTAGAGACATATCGCCAATGACCGTTTGGCAATAGTGTGTGAATATCGGCGACTCTATTCGCGACAAATGTGGGCCATGTAGAAGGGTGCTTGCTCAACCAAGCAAGGACGATAGAGGCATCCGTCCAACAATAGACTGGAACCGAAGACAAATTCATATCTTCCTCAATTTTAGAGACTAACTTTGAGGCAAGAACGGCTGCGCATAATTCCAAACGCGGTATGCTCACTGTCACGACCGGAGCGACCTTAGTTTCTGAAGCGATTAAAGAAACTTCCGCTGTTTGATTTTCATTAATAACTCGCAGGTATACTACCGCGGCGTAAGCTCCCTTTAATGCATAAGAGAATGCGTGCAACTCGCAATTCGAATCAATCAATATAGATCCTATGCATCTCGGAATTTTAAAACTTTTCAAGTTCATAAAATCTGAAGAGTACTTATACCAGCGATCCTTCAATTCTGTTGGTAAATCGTCATCCCAATTTAATTTAAATAACCAGAGTACTTGCATGAACATTTTTGCAACGATTATAACTGGCGATACCCAACCAAAAGGATCGTATGAACGTGCTATTAATGATAGGACAACTCTTTTCGTAGGCTTTGCAAGAAACTCTATTGACAATTGAAATCTGAAAGAATCAGTTTCTGCATTCCTGAGTAAGCCCAAAACAGCGCGGTTTTCGTTGTCACCGGCAATGGTTACATCCTTTTGCTCGTTTAACTTCTGGTTATCCGAGATCAACGCTGGGTGGTTGGAAGACCATTTACTTAGAGGGAAGCCATCACCCTTTAATAAATTCGTTAGATTCGATTGAAGTCGAAGATCGGTACTTATATTATTCGCTCCAAATAAGCCATCATCGACATAAAAATCACGAAGGAATATTTCCTTTGCTTCTGGGTATTTAAAGCCATCATACTCTGCTAATTATTTAAGCACCCGATTCGCCAAATAGGGAGCCGATGCAGTACCGTATGTGATGGTCAGAAGTTGAAAATAACGTAGAGGTTCTAAAGGGTCATGTCTAAAAATGATTCTTTGAAAGTCAACATCGCGAGGGTCCACTAAAATTTGCCGAACCATTTCAACTATATTGTTAATTACTACGTATGGATATAATCTCTAGCGCAAAATAATACCGGTTAAGTCAGCTTATAATTAAGGCCCTACTAGGAGTTGCCCATTTAAGGAACTACCAGTTGAGTTGCGACTCGACGCACTAAAACTACTCGTACGCGCGTGGTGGAACTACTTTCTCGAATTACTGGGTGAGGAGGTAAATAAACAGCAGATGAGGCTTCCGGTTTTTTTTAAATCACAAGGAATTTCTCTCATGTGATTTAAGTTCACATATTCTTTCAGGAACTCCGAATGGGTGGAGTATAATTGCTTATCTTTTAATAACCGACGCTCATTGCGAAGCCAAATAGAAGTAGCAATATTTAAGGATCCACCAAATTGTTCGGAAACATTTGGTTTAAAAGGAAGTGGTACTATATACCGACCTTCCTTATCTCCAGAATGTGTTTCGCGGAAATAATCTTCGCATAATTGCTCCTCTTCGGTGAGGAGAGACCTTTTTGGAATTTCTTCCAATTCCCAGAATTTTCTGATATCTGTTTGCAATTCTGAAATATTGACACAACGTTGCACAATAGTGGTGCTGTGAGAGGAAACCGATTGTCCTGCTTAACCTGAAAGAATCCAACCAGAAATAGTGGATTGCGCTACAGGAGCGCCCAAAGGACCTTTCCTAATGTCAGGGAGCATAATAGAACCATAATAATCGGCTCCTATAATAATTCATATTTCTTGATTACTGAAAGTTTCAGGATCAGCCCAAGACAATCCCTCTAAGGGTCCCCAATCTACGAAGTATCCATTCTTAGGCATAAGATAATTGCTAAAGCGAGTTTTGACTAACGAGGTTATAGGGATGACCACATTACTGTCTTTAATTGGAGTGATAATTAAATCAACTTGTGATTTTGCTGTTCCTAATGAAATACCAAAAGGACCACATAATTTAGTCATAGTGGGTTGCCTGTGCAAATTCAACATTTGTACAATCCATTCACTCACTACAGTGGATTGAGATCCTTGATCTAAGAGCGCTCGAATACGTAAGTTTCGACCATTAGTTGCTTGTACATTAATTTGAGCTGTAGCTAAAATAACAGTTTTAATAACAGCTAAAATTGGAACAGTTGTATGTGAAATAGTACTATTATTAAAAACAATACTAGAAGAAGGGTTGATTGTAGGACCCGGATTCTGATTTGTTACCGCATGTACTGAATTAATGGATGACGTGGCACTATTTTCTTCTGATTGAAAAGTGTCAGAAGCGCTGAAAGTAGATGGCTCGAAATGAAGTAGAGAATGGTGTTTTTTCTTGCATTGGGAGCAAATACTTTTAATTCTACTAGAAGGTATGGAAGATATGGGCAATCCAAAGTAGATTTATGCCAGGAAGGTCATGTACAGATCAGATATTTAGCCTAAGACAGATCACAGAAAAAAGCTTGTAAGGGTAAATGGGAAACTGAGTGACTGGTTCGATATTATGCAAGGCGTGAAGCAAGGATGTGTTATGTCCTCCTGGCTATTTATCATATTCCTGGACAAGTGTCTAAGAACTGCCCTCTTCGACGAAGAAGGTGTAGATCTCGAAACCGTCAAGGCACGGGGGTTAGCTTTCGCAGATGACAAGATTATTATGGCAGAATCAATCGAGGACTTGCAAAGAATGTTGAATAAGCTTAATACAAGCATGAAGAACATGGGCCTCAAAATTAACGTGAATAAAACGAAAGTCATGGTGTTTGAGGGAAAAAATGAGAAAACAATATGCAACATGGTCATAAGTGATGAGAGATTAGAACAAGTTGACAAGTACGTATATCTGGGTAGCCTATTCACTAGCGACGGAAAAAAAGTCCGGAAAAAAAGTCCGCTTTTGCTATCAGCCCCTTATATATGGTATTTGAAAATTCACCTTCATGGTACACAATTCATCTATTTTAATAAAAAATAAACTTTTTTGTTGAATATCTGTTAATTTTCTAAAGACCAAGGAAAATGAATTGTTATCAAATAAAGCAAAAATAAATTCAGTTGAGGTTTAGTTTTTATTCAGGAATATTACATATATATTGTACATTTCTATTGTCTTTTCATCATATATGTGGGTTGTATGAGGGACTTCCTGTCCTACTTGGGATGGCGTGTTGCACAGGATGAATTAATTTTTTGTTTTTATTGAGGAAAATTAGGTATTTTTCCAGCTTTATACTGTATTTTTAATAGATCTAGGTAATGGGGTGATGGGCTTGGTGCACTATTTGGTTGACTCGGTTACACAGTGGTCTGGTTTGCTGTGGTTTCGTCGGTCACTTGGGAATTGACTTTTAGCCTCCTGGGCAGCATGAGGAAAAAAGGCCTCTGCAAAAAAATAATTAAAAAATTATGACTATTTTTTTAACAATAAGAACATTTTTGACATTTTTAAAAATTCAATGTTTCCGTATTTCAAGTACTAAGTATCGCACTGAAAAGGGGCAAATCCGTCTAAAGTACGTACTTTTAATTAATTAAACACTTCACTAATAAGTTCTATTATTTTAAATATGGCTGCCAACCCTGTAATGACAATAAGAATGAATATTTGTTTATGTTGAAATACTAATGCCTCAGTAATTCAAGGCGGTTTGACCACTCTTAAAATCTTTCATCACCGTTTACACATTTTAGAAATTCTTGAAATAGTATAAATTCTGAAAGCTCATGAAATCCTATAAATTTCTCTGCACTTTTTGTGAAATGTACAGACTTTTTGATTAAATTTTACAATTTAAAGTTGTCAATTTGATAGAAAAGTTCAGTAAATATTACAGAAAATACCCGTCCATCGAATAACTGAAAATTCTATAAGCCATGCAGAAAATTCAGTGATCCTTACAGAAAATAGCATAACTTATTATTTTTATTATTATTTTTTTTTATTATTATTATCCCTATTTTGACTGAAAATTCTGTAAATTTAACAGATTTTTTTCTGCGTGTAGACTCAAAAGTTCTAAGTTGGGTTGAAGACTTTGCATGAGCCATCAATCGAAAATGAAAATTGTAAGCCAAAATGAACAAAGTCAGAAGGAGAAAAACGTTGTTTTTCAAAAGCCCCACAAAATTACCATAACAATTTTTGGAATTTCCTTGAAAAATCGAAAATTCAAATTTTGATCGCACAAAAAATGATGAAAAATAAAAAATTCCATTTTGTGATCAAACTATGCAAAATACGAAAAAATATGGACAGACAAAAATTGTGCTCCTAAGAAAGATCTACGAATCTCTAATAAATTATTTTTTGATAGGTTGCGTACTTTTTTTATTTGCAAAAAACAGTATTAAAATTAAAAAGTTTGGGAAAAACGACACAAGCAACGGAAGAAATAATCAGCGGAAAGTTGGTCACTCAAAAAGAACTACAAATGTGTTATCAACAATTTTCTGTTAGGATGATTAGTTGTTGTTTTAACCGTGAAAAATAACATTAAACATGAAAAAATTAAATTTTCGGGAAAACGACACAAGCTACGAGAAAAATGATAATCAAAAATTATGCACCTGAAACCCATCTAAAAGTTTCTTAGTAATCATTTCTGGATAAGACGCGCACTTTTATTTTTACTCGTAAAAAAAAAACCTTAATGATGAGAATGAAAAATTTGTGAAAGAACGACAAAAGGTTCGAAAGAAAAATTGATAGGCAACAGTTGTTCACACAAAATGAATGGTACAAGTATGTTAATAATTGTTTTTGATAGGACGCGTCGTTTTTGTCTTGATCGTGAAAAATAAAATTTATAACAAAAAATTACGTTTTTGGACAAACGACACAAGCAACGAAAAAAAAAAGTTTATCGTTCATTCAGTTCATTATTATTTTATTTTATATTCTGTTAATAAAAAAATACAATCTTATTATCGATTATTTTTACGTAGTTATCTTTTTAGTTATAAATTTTATTGTTTGGTTGAAAATTTAACGATTTCCTTAAAAAGACATAATTTTTCTTGCAAATTCGACTGTTTTGTTGAAAATTCGTGTTTTTGTGTCAAAAATTCAACTCCTTTTGGATGCAAAATACTTTTTCTGAAAATTTGTCTTCTTAATTTAGAAGTTTTTTTTCAGTAGAAATATTGCATCTTTCTTGGACAAGAATGCAACTCTTTTGTTCAACATTCAATCATTTCCTAGATAATTCACTTTTTGTTTAGTATTTATATTTTCCTGTAGAAAAGTATATTGAAATCCTTTCCGATAAAAATTCAACTATTTTTTTGAAAAGTCTTTCTCATTTCAAAATTCACCTGCTTAAGCAGAAATTACATCTTCCGTGGATGAAATGCAACTGTTTGATTTAAAATTCAACAATTTTGTTTAGAAGTCATACTTTCGGTTTGTAATTCTACTGATTTGTTCAAAATTGACCGATTTCGTAGAAAATCTATTTGTTGTTTAAAATTCGTATTTTGTTGTTGAAGAATGAACTGAAAACTTTTCTGGATGGATGTTCAACCTTTTGTTTGAATAAATTCGTCTTTTTGGATGAAACAATCAATTTTTTTTGTAGAAACTTATTTTCTATTCAAAAATTCATATTTAAAGCTTGAAAAGTCAACTAGAAACTTTTCCAGATAGAAATTCAACGTTTTTTTTTAATTTCTTTGTTTTCAAATACCAATTCATCTGTGTGAAGAGAAATTCCATATTTTTTGGATAAAATCTAACTATTGGGTAGAGAATTCAACAATTTTGTTGAAAAATAATCCTTTTTGGGTAAAAATTCGTCTTTTTGGATCGGAAATTCAATTTTTTTCATAGACCCTTATTTCTTGGTTAAAAATCCATATTTTAATCGTGAAAAGCCTACTAAAATCTTTATAAACAGAAAATTCAACTATTTTTTTTCAATAAATTTTTTTTATTTAAAAATTCGTCCGCTTTGGTAGAAATTTATTTTTTCTATGAAAATGCAACTTTTTGGTTGAAAATTATTCTTCATTGCTTGAGTATTCAACTATTTTGTTTGGTAAATTTGGTTGAATCACTTTGTTAAGAAATAATTTTTTATTTTTTTGAAGAAATATATTTTTAGTTAAAAATTCATCTCTCCGGTTGAAAGTTCAACTATTTTGTTGAAATTTAATCTTTTCGCATTGAAAATTCAAATATTTGGGTAAAAGTTAAACTACATTGTTAAACATTAATTTTTTTTAATGAAGGCTTATGTCTTTGGTTAAAAATTTAACTTCTAAGCAAAAAGTTATTTTTTGAAATTAATTGTTCAACTGAAAATGTAATTTTCCCATTTTTTTAAATTGATCTTCTTTAGTTGAAACTTCTCCTTTTTTTTGTGAGGAAAAAATAATTTTGTTGGTTGAAATTTCATTTTTGTTGGGACAAAATGCGTCAGTTCCGTGGAAAAATAATTTTCAACTGGAGTCATATCTTTTGTTTGTAAATTCAATTTCTAGAGAGGAAATTCGACTTTTGGCTTGAAGGTTAAACAATTTAGGGTAAAATTTTCTTTCCTTGAAGAAAAATCTTCATTTATTGAAAATTCGTCTCTTTAGTTTTAAAAAACTGTTTTTTGTATAAATTTCATGTTTTTTGATTGAAATATAAACTATGACACTTTTTGTTGGGAATTTATATTTTTAGATTGAAAATTCAACTATTATGTTGAGAATTTAATTATTTTGTTGGAAATTCAAGTATTCTGGTAAAAAGCCATCTTTTGTGATAGTAAAGACATTTTTTGTTTAAAATAAATAAAACAATTTGAAAATTTTAAATTTGTGTCTGAAATACTATTTCATTCCGTTCACGAAAGATTCTATTTTGAAAATAATTCAAAATTAAAATTCTGGTATTTGAATATCAATGATCAAGAAAAATGAAAAATCAGACAAGGACAAAATAAGGGAATTTTTAAAATAAAGTTCTCGGACAACCTGCCTCATTCTACTAGCAATAACTAGTAAACCAGTTTTGGAAACAAAAAATTACGTACAGATAGAGTGGGGGGCGGCTGAAATATTTTTTTGCAGTTTGTTACAGGCGGGAGGGGTTCTCAGAGAGGGCCTATAATCCGTTACGTAATTCAAGTACGGTGTTTTCCCGAATTCGATCATCCCAATCAATACCGTTAACTGCATTTCCAGTAATTAATTGACATTTTTAAATAATTTCTGTTTAAAGAAATAAATATATTTTAAGGGAGGGTTTACCGAAATCTCATAAATTGTCAGAAAAGGGAGGGGTGTGTCAAAAATCACTAAAATTAGCTTCACGTAATATGTGGACGCCCCTGTAATAGAGTAAAGTTTTACCGTCCAAGCTACGGTGGCTTGGCGTCGCTTATACGTGAGTGGCGTGGCGTATTCAGCGGCTCAGAGGTGGAGGGGATAGATGAGTTGGAAAGAGAAGGCGGATACCACTCTCGACTCCTCGCTCACCTCGGTGTATCCCCTCCACCTCCAAGGTGCAAGATAGGCCACGCTACTCACGTACAAGCGACGTCACGCTGGCGAAGCTTGGTCGGTGGAACTGCGCTCCGTGAGTGGCGTAGCGTATCCAGTGGCTTAGAGGTGGAGGGGATACATAGGTTGGAAAGAGAAGGCGGATACCACTCTCGGACTTCTCGCTCACTCCTGTGTACCCCCTCCACCTCAAGGTGCAAGATAGGCCGCGCTACTCATATCTGAGCGACGCCACGCCGCCGAAGCTTTGTCCGTAGAACTTTACTCATAGAAAAATGTGGTAATTTATGCTTGACGCACTACCTGCTTTGTTTTGGGCTTCGTGGTCGTGCTGGTGGCAAATTTACCACTGTCGTCTCCATCCCGGTAATTTGATAACCTTCATGAAATTGTTCATGTACGCCTAAGCGCTGAGTGTTAGGGTCATACCCTACGGTAGTAGTCACAGGTACACGGGCCTGGTTATTTATCCTAACTCCAACTCCAGGCTGCACACCATGCAGGCTTACTAGATAACTATCCCCTGGACGTTGACTTGGTTTTGATTCTGTAAAAATGAGAGATTTGTAACGTTTCCAGGTATTAATATTATATAAGTATTATATTAGTATTATTAATTTCAACACATTTATACAATCATATATGATAATCTATGATTAATTTATTCTGTCCACACTGAATTTACTATTTAAGGCTTGCTGTCAGTGTGACAGTTTATCAGTACGTGGTACATCAGAGTGGGCCAAAAATTCGACTTTGAATTTTTGTTTGTGCAATCTGTTCGGGTCCGATTTCTGCGAAAATTGGCATCTAAGAAATGAAAAATAGCGTTTTTATACAATTTATTCATAGGAGATTTCATTTTCATTCTAAAAATCAAGTAACAGGATGAGTCATTCAGTTTGAAGAGAAAAATTTAATGTTTTAATAAATGGTCACTTTTTCTTGCGTAGTTCTGAATTTTATATACAAAACATTATTGTCTACTGGAAGAAAGTCAAAGTACGTGTTTTTATAATATTCTCATTTTTTCACCAACTAGTAGAATTTTTTACGAATGAAGATAAATTTTGAACTAAAAATGAAATAGTTCAATCCTTCCCACGTAATGATGATTCGTAATTTTTCAAAACAATTTGTTCGTAAAAATTATAACTTTGATACAGCATGTACATAATGAGAAAACTGATTTTTTTTACAAAGATATGTTCATTTCTGCTATTTTCTCATGCAATTCATCATTAACAATAATGATCGTAGGATTTCTAAAACAATTTTTGCTTAAATATAAAATCTGCTGTAATAGTTGAACAATGAGATTTGATGGCTTCCATTTTCGTTACCGATCGTGAGAGATCTATTTTGTGTTAATTATTGGTTTTCTTGGCTTTGGTGAAAGGAATCGGTGTGTGTAAGAAGAAAGGGCAGTGAGTGCGGAGATCAGGTGTAAAGGAAGAAGGGTAAGTGAAGGCAAGGGTGTAAAGGGTGAAAGTGAGTTGTGAGAAAGGGAAATTCAAGTGTGCGAATTTTTTGAGGTTAGGGGTGAAAAAATAGTTGTCGGGCAAGGGGGGCAAGAGTTAGGCGAGTTTAGAGCGGTAAACGTCGCGGTTTATTGATGAAGGTAGGATACTAAGATGCAGACGCTAAGAAGTCCACAAACGGGCGCCAGAGGGCAGGTAAGAGAGGAAACAAAAGGTGACAAGGTTATGTGCTTGTTAAGTGGGGTGAAGATGGAAGCTGAATCGGGAAGCTGAGACGGGAATCAGGCACGGGCCATAAACGCAGGAGACGCTCAAACTTACAGCGCCTTAACAAGCTAGGTAGCGCGGGCTCGAACAGAGAGAGAGGGTCAATGAATCAGAAAGGGACAAGGAAAGCAAGAAAGTTAGAACTAAACTCACTGAATGGGAAACATCAGAAAGAGAGAGACATGAATAGGCATGGAAATGATTTGAGGGGGGAAGTGAGTAAAGTAAGAGAAAAGTAGGGAGAGTGGGATAAAATCTGGAAAGCGGAGAAGGACAAGGTATGGGGTAAACTAGAGAGCATAGAGAATAGACAAAATGAGGATGATGGAAAGAGAAATGGTGAGATAAAACAGTTGGAAGAACGGGTGAACAACTAAGAAATGAGGAATGAGCATATGGGGAAAGAAACAGAGGGCGTGGAAATAGGAAAAGGGAGTAATAAGAACGTGCAGAATGAGAATGAAAGATTGAGGAGAGACTAAGTGACATTGGAAGGAGATTGAACGGGAAAGAAAGAACAAAGAAAAAAAATAATATAGTAGTTAAAGGACTGACAGTGGAGAGTGAAACAGGGGAAGTAGAAATCAAAAATCTTCTGAGAGATATTAGAGTTCGGTTAAGGGTAGAAGGAGTTAAGAGAATAGGAGGGACGAATAAAGGAAAAGAAGGAATGTTTATAGTAAAAGTAGGTAGTGAGGAGGAGGAAAAGAAAATATCGAGAACAAAAAATTATTGAATGAAAGAAGGAAAATAATTAAAGAGGATTTTACATGGAGCGAAAGGAAAAGAAGATGGCAAATAGAGCAGAGGGCATGAGTAGAGAGGAAAAAAGGGTGCATGGTATGGATAGGGAGAAACAGATTGTGGATAAATGGAGAGACATGATTCTGGGACGAGGAATTAGAAGAAATGAGGAAAAATGGAGAACGAGTTGAGAAAGGTAGGAAAAAGGAAGATGCAAACGAGGTGAGATATCAAACGGAGGGGTTTCCGAAAAAACAAGGCAGTAGGAAAGTGAGGAGGTTAGGTGAAGAGAGGGAGAAGAAAAACGTGAAAATAGCTTCCTGGCTTGAAGAACAAAAATGAAGGTTTTTGGCGTGAGTTGGAAAACTGGGATGTGATTATGATAAGTAAAACCTGGGCGGATGAAAAGCATTGGAAGGGGATGAAAAGGATGTTACCTGAAGGTTATGTGTGGAAATGCAAGAAGCAAGAAAGGAATACGTTGAAGGTAGAGGGATGGGCGGCATGGTCTCAGCGGTGAGAAAAGAATTGGCAGTAAGAAGGAGCACAAAGGAGGACAGGGAGAAAAATTATGGAACAATGGTAAGAAGGATTATAATTGGAAAAGTGAAAATAGCGGTGGTTCGTGTATACAGAAGAAAAGAGGAAGAGGAAGGTTGGAGAGTAGTAAGGAGGTAGATGGAGAAAGAGAAGAAAGAGTTAGTTTTGATAGGAATTGACTTGAATGCCTGGACTGGCGAGCAAGGGGGAGGGAGTTGGGATGAAGAAAAAGAGGCCTATATCAGGATCTCCAAACATAGGGAGATAGACAGGGAGGTGAGAAGGTGACTAGACATAATAGAAGAAACAGGATGGTTTATATGTGAAGGCAATATGAAGGAAGATGAGAAAGAAGAGATCACATTCATGGATAAGGGAGAAACAGTAATAGACTACATCCTGGCGGAAGAAAGAATGAGGAATATGATAGGCAGTAAGAATGTGGGAAATGAGATAGGGTCCGATCACTTCCCAGTAATAGCTATATTGAGAGGTGGCGTCCATGATCGCTGCAAAGGAAGAAAGGAAAGAGGAGGAGAAAGGTACACGAAAATGGGAGTCTTGGGGGCAGATAAATTGAAAGTGTTTGAACAAAAAATGGAAAAGGAGAATGTTAGGTATGAAAAGGAGGAGGGAGTAGATACGTTGATTGAAAGGTTGGAAGGGTCGATTGAGAAGGTTAGGGCGGAGATAGGTACAAAAGAAGAAAGAGAAAAGGGAAAGAGAGGTTGATGGGACGAGGAAAGAAGAAATAGAGAAGGCGGAGTACAATAGGAGAAAAAGAGAACATGAGAGGATGTTGCAAAGGAAAAAGCAAACGGGAAGATAGGGTCTGGGATGTGGTGAATAGGGGAAGAAGAGGAAGGGCGTGAATAAAGAAATGGATGAGTGGACGGATTATTATAAGGGTCTGCTAGGGCGAGAACAAAATAGAATCAAAGGGAAAAATAGAAGAACAGTCTGGGGATAAATGGAGGAAGGAAACGAAGTAACGAGAGAAGAGGTAAATGAGGCGATAGACAGACTAAAAGAAAGAAGACTATAGGAGAGGATGGTATGTAGAACAAAGAGATAAAGTGTGGAAGGGAAATGAAGGGGTGTGGAAGATCTACAACAAGGTCTGGAAAGGAGAAGGGTGGCCGGAGGAGTGGATGACAGGGCTGTTGGTACCGCTTGTACTCTCAGGTCAGCACTCTCATGTCAGTGGGTCATGGAATATACGCAGAAATTCTAAAAAAAAGGTTCTGGAGTCAGATAGAGAAGGAATAAAGTATCCCACATAATCGGACGGGATTTAGGAAAGGGATGGGGACCATAGATATCATTTATGTACTCAAAATCTTGGTCAACAGAAACTTAGGAGAAAAAAGAGGGAAATTAGTAGCCTGGTTCGTAAATTTTGAAGCAGATTTTGACTCAGTTAATAGAAAATTGCTATGGCAGGCAATGAAAGAGAGGGGAATAGAGCAAGGGTAGGTGGAGAGGATAAAGGAAAATTTTGCTGAAACCAGGATTAGGGTGAAGATGGGAGGAAAGAAAGGGGAGGTTTTCTAAACAGAGGAAACAGAAGGGAAAGGGGGGATGATCCTGGGTAAAGAAAACTATACTCTCTAGCATACGCGGAAGACGTAGTCCTATTAGCAGACGATGAGAAGGGGATGAACCTAATGATAAGAATTTTCGAAGATCATGTTGGAGATCGAACAAGACTTGCCCGAAGGAAGATGCGCTTCTTATACCTTGGGCATTGGTTTTATCCCATTTCCTCAAGAAAGCCACTCCGAGCACCCTGAAGCTCTGTAAAAACCAGAATTCCCCGGAAAAGTTTTTTATCAAACCTGGAGCATTGGCTGGATCTGATGTCATCGAGAAATCCACTTTAAACAACCTAATGTACTGTCAAGACCAGACTTTTCGAAAGAAGATGTGTTTCTTACAACTAGGGCATTGGCTGGATCTTGTGTCTTGGAGGGCCTTACTCCGGGAACCCTAAAGTACTGTAAAAACCAGGTTTTCCTGAAGATGATGCATTTCTTACACATGGAGCATTTGTTCAATCTCGCACACTCAAGAAACCCACTTTATACACGCCAAAGCACTGCAAAAATCAAACTTTCCTGAAGAAGATGTATGAAGATGATAGATGTGTTTTTTACACATTGATCATTCATACAATCTCGTTTTCTCGAGAAACCCACTCTAAGCACCCTAAAGTACTGCAAAACCCAGTCTTTCCTGGAGAAGATGTGTTTTTCACACCTGGGGTATTAGCTCAATCCTGTGTCCTCGAAGAACCCAGAATAAGCACCCTGAAGTACTGTCAAGCGCAGACTTTCCCGGAGAAGATGTGTTTCCTACACCTAGGATATTGGTTCAATCTCGTGTCCTCGAGGAAATCACTCCAGGGTCCTGAAAGTACTGTCAACCCCAGACTTCCTCGGAAAAGATGTGTTTTCCACACCTGGGACATTGGTTCAATCTCGCGTTCTTGAGGAACTTACTCCAGGGACCCTCAATTACTGTAAGACCCGGACTTCCCCGAAGAAGATGCGTATTTCACACCTGAGGCATTGGTTCAATCTCTTGTCCTCGAGGAGCTCACTCCAGGTGCCCTTAAGTACTGTGAAACCTAGACTTCTTCATAAATGTGTTTCTCACACCTGGGGCATTGATTCAATTTCGTCTCCTCGAGGAAATTAATCCAGGGATACTTAAGTACTGTCAGAACGAGACTTCCCCGGAGAAGATGTGTTTTCCACACCTGATGCATTGGTTCAATCTCGTGTCTATGAGGGACTCATTCCAGGTACCCTTAAGTACTGTGAAACCTAGACTTCCTCGGAGATGTGTTTTCCACACCTAGGGCACTAGTTCAATCTCGTCTCCTCGAGGAACTTAATCCAGGGATCCTTAAGTACTGTAAAACCAAGACTTTCCCGGAGAAGATATGTTTTTCAAACCTGGGGCATTGGTTCAATCTCGTACCGTCAAAGAACTGATTCCAGGGACCCCTAAATACCGTGAAACCCAGACTTCCCTGGAGAAGATGTGTTTTCCACACATGGGGCATTGATTCAATTTCGTGTCCTCGAGGAGGTGACTTCAGGGACCCTTAAGTACTGTAAAACCCAGACTTGCCCGGAGAAGATGTGTTTCCACACCTGGGGTATTGGTTCAATCTCGTCCCTCGAGGAACTATTTCCAGGGACCCCTAAATACCGTAAAACCCAGACTTCCCTGGGGAAGATGGTTTTTTCACACCTGGGGCATTGGTTCAATCTTGTGTTTACGAGAAACTCATTCCAGTTACGCTTAAGTAATGTGAAACCTAGACTTTTAGTATGGAATTGCCACATTGAACTTCCTTTGATCGAAACTAAGGGGTAAACAAATAGCAGAAATGAGGGGATATGACAGTAGGCGAAGGAGCGAAGAAGAAAGGACAAAGAGTGAGGAGAAATAAGTGGAGGGAAATTATAGGAAATGAGGGGAAATAATGGCATTGGTAGTGTCATGCAATGAGGGAACGGGAAGTGGGCAAAATGCGGGTACAGGGAGTATTGGTTGTATGTGGAGGGAGGGTGAGTAATTTAGTAAAATAAGGGGAGAAGTAGAAGGGGACATGAGAGTTAGTAACGAATGGAAAGTAAGGGGGGTTGAGGAGAAGTGAGTAGTTGACAAGTAGGCCAAGTGAGGTGGAATGATGGGTGGGGAAGTGACGGGCAATGATGTCCGGGGAAGTAGATAAGATTAGGAGAAAAGTGAGATAAAATTGTGGGAGTTGAACTAGAATTTAGAGGGTAGGCTAGGAAAACCATGGCAGAAGGGATTTTTAAAATCCGTGGAAATCTCTCCGAATCTTGTTAAATCTCTCAGAGTCTTTTGCAATTCCATGAAATCATTGAAATCCCGTAAAATCTCTCAAAATCCTTATATACAATTATTGCACTTACCAACAAAATCAAGCAGGAAAACCGCAATGGTAAGCAGCAAAGTTCCGGTAACAATCTTCATTTTCGCTATTGAAGGATTCAGCTCGTAAGAACAACTGCGAAATTGTTAAGAAAATCACAGCTTTTTATACCCACAATTTTTAAGCTTACCCGGAAAATCGTCGCGATTATTGAAATTTGCCCCACCCTGGTGATAGAGGCAATGAAATGAGTTTCAAATAAAAGCAAGGTCTTATCATGTATGAAGTACTTGCTACGATTATTTGCTATGTACTTGTATGATCATTATCGGTATCTTTCCGTATCTACGTTAGAAGTAAAATAACTGAAAAAATGTTCTAAAATTTTTATGCTCGAATTTATTCTGTTTGATTTAAACAAATCCAATTCTGCAATAAACAAACATTATTTCTTGAAAATACCAAAAATTTGTTGCACTCTTTGTCAAGAATATAGCCATATTTAATTTTATAAATTTTGTGTAAAATTTAAACAAAAATGCCGAAGGTTATTGAATAATTATTCATTAATTGAATCAAAGTGAAAAAAAAAACATAAATGCTGCTTTAGTTATTTCATTAAATAGAAGAAATTATCATTACTTGAATTGAAATCATTCTGAATCAAAGAAATAAAAAAGATATTCTTTCAGTTTTATCCGAACCAAATAATTGTAATAGCCACGATAATTTTTTTTCTAAAATTGAATTTTTTGTTAGCAAATAAATACAATGAATTGCAACCAGAATTATTTTATACTTTCATACATTGTACATTTGAAATATAAAAAATAGCAATTTGACGTTAGGAACATTAATTTCTAGATTAAAATCTGTTTTGAAATCTTTTTCAATATTTTTCTAACCATTTTTTTGGAAAAAATCATTTTTGAATTTTCCACGAATCTAATCATAATTTTAGTATCTTGTAACTCGAAATTTTCCTACTATTTTTTGAAAATCCTACAAAAGTAAAAAAATTACCCTAAAATCAATCAGATTCAATTCTTTTTTTTCAAATAAAAATCTTGTTTAGTTTAAATATCAACTATTATATTCTTCGTTGAGAATTCATCTTTTTCAGCAGTAAATTCAACTATTTCTGTAGAAATATAAACAATTTAGTTTAAAATGACCTTTTTAATTAGAATTTTATTTTTTCGGATGAAAATTCAACTGATTTGTACAAAAAAAACCATATATTTGGTTAAACAAGCAATATTTTTTCTTGAAATGTTAGATATTTAATTTTTTTAAAGAAACTTTAAAAGTTTTGTATAAAATTCATGTTTTTGGCTTGAAAATTCAACTGTCTGAATAAAAATTTGATTATTTTTGTAGAAATAGTTAACTGTTTCAGATTTAAAACTAAAATCCTTTTTGGTTGAAAATTCAACTTTTTAGCTAGAATTTTATAATTTGGTTGACATTTTTTTTTTCTTGTCTGAAGAATCTTTTTTGGTTAAAAATTCGTCTTTGTTTGTTTTAATACAATTGTTTTTCATTTAAAATGAAAATCTTCTTTAAATTGAATATCAACTATTATATTTTTCTTTGAGAATTCATCTTTTTAAGTTGAAAATTCGACTTTTAAATTAACTTTTTAATTGAAAATTCATATTTTCGGATTGAAAATTCAACTATTTTGTAAAAAAATCAGCTATTTGGCTAAAAATCTATAATTTGGTTAATTTTTGTTTCTTTCTGGACTGAAGAATCTTTGTTGGTTAAAAATTCCTCTTTTTTGGTTGATAATTCGTTTCTTTTGTTTTTTTTAGTTTAAATATCAACTATTATATTTTTCGATGAAAATTAATATTTTTTTATTGAAAATTCTACAATAATAAGAGTAAATTCAATTATTTCTGTTGTAATATCAACTATTTGGTTTAAAATTAACTTTTTATTTTAAAAATTAATATTTTCGGATTGAAAATTCAACTGTTTTGTAAAAAAATTCAGCTATTTGTCTAGAATTTTGTAATTTGGTTAAAATTTTTTTCTTTCTGGACTCAACAATCTTTTTTGGTTAAAAATTCCTCCGTTTTTTTAAGAAAATTATTTTTTTCTTTTTGGTTTAATTCAATTCTTTTTTTTTTCAAATAAAAATCTTGTTTAGTTTAAATATCAACTTTTATATTCTTCGTTGAGAATTCATCTTTTTTGGTGGAAAATTCAACTATTTTAGCAGTAAAACCCTTCTTGACTGAACGATCTTTTTTGGTTAAAAATTCCTCTCTTTTGGTTTAATTTAATTGTTTTTATTTAAAATAAAAATCCTTTTCAGCTACAATATCAACTGTTATATTTTTGGTTAAGAATTCATCTTTTTGGGTGGAAAATTCAAGTACTTGGTTAAAAGTTGAACTACTTTGTTAATGATTAATTTTTTTAATTTTAAGATTCATCTCTATGGTTGAAAATTGAACTATTTTGTTGAAAATTCGTTATTTTTCGTTCAAAATGAACTATTTAAATTGAAAATTTAACTATTTCGTTTTTGGTTCACAGTTGATACTTTTAAATTGAAAATTCATCTATTTGGTTAAAAATTCATCTTTTTGGTTGAAGACTCAACTATTTTTTTGAAAATTCACTTATTTTTGTTGAAATTTAGGGTTTTTAATTAAAAATTCAACTGTTTAATTAAAAATCCATATACTTGGATAAACTAGAAATATTGTTATTTTTATATATTTTTACTTGAAATGTTAGAAATTTAGTTTCTTTAAAGAAACTTTGACAGTTTTGTCTTTTGATTTTAACCCTTTTAAAATGCTTAAAAAGCTTAT
Source organism: Andricus quercusramuli (assembly GCA_932178445.1). Taxonomy (NCBI): domain Eukaryota; kingdom Metazoa; phylum Arthropoda; class Insecta; order Hymenoptera; family Cynipidae; genus Andricus; species Andricus quercusramuli. The sequence continues at coordinate 37,002 of CAKNXH010000597.1, forward strand.
GAATTTTGCGTTCGACATGTTCAAGAATCTACATTGATTTTTCTGTGACTCTTTTCAAATATTCTCTTAAAATTAGTTTCCCAACAAAAAAATCATTTTTAATTTTCCTAGTAAAGTTGAGAAATTTTTTTCATTTTCTCAAAACTTTCAGGGATCCTTAATGAGCTTGAAAATTTTATTCCGAAATATTCAAAAATCTAAATTTATTTTCTTATTTTTGGAAACCTTTTCCAGTTTCAAATAATTTAGTCCAAAATTGTTAATTTTTTGATATTTGATTTATGTTTGCTCATTTTCAAGGAGAAGTAAAATATTGCAAAATATTTAAAAATGTATTCCCTAATTAATAATTGCTCAATTAAATAGGTTATAAATTTTATTATTTGGTTGAAAATTTATCAATTTCCTTAAAAATACATATTTTTTTTTGCAAATTAAACTGTTTTGTTAAAAATTCGTGACTTGGTTTAAACATTCAACCATTTTCGTATAATATTAACGTTTTGTTTAAAATTCATATTTTGTTGCTGATAAGTCAACTGAAATCTTTTTTGGATGAAAAATATTTTTTCTGAAAATTTGTCTTTTGAATTTAAAAGTTTTTTTTAGTAGAAATATTGCATCTTCCTTGGACAATAATCCAACTCTTTTATTGAAAATTCAACTATTTCTTAAAAAATGTACTTTTTCTTAAAAATTTGCATTTTTCTGTAGAAAAGTCTATTGAAATCCTTTTTGCTGAAAATTCAACTATTTTTTTGAAAATTTGTATTTTTTATTCAAAAATTCACCTGCCTTAGTAGAATTTTAATTTTTCTTGGACAAGAATGCAACTGTTTGGTTTAAAATTTAACAATCTTGTTGGAAAGTCATACATTTTGGTTGAAAATTCTGCCGTTTTGTTGAAAATTTAACTATTTTGTAGAAAACTTACTTTTTGGTTAAATTTAATATTTTTGTGTTAAAAAGAGAACTGAAATCTCTTCTCAATGAAATTTCAACTATTTTTTTGAAACTTTTTAAAAATTATAAATTCGTCTGTTTTAAGAGAAATTTCATCATTCTTGGAAAAAAATGCAACTGTTTGGTTGAAAATAAAACTATTTTGTTAAAAAGTCATACTTTGGGTTGAAAATTCTACTATTCGGTTGGAAATTTAACTATTTCGTACAAAATTTATTTTTTGTTTAGAATTCATATTTTGGTGTTAAAAAATAAACTGAAAGCTTTTCTGGATGAAAGTTCAACTTTAAACAAAATTGTCCTATTTTTATTAAAATTCATGTGTTTTAGTACGAATTTCATCTTTTCCGGATAAAAATTCAACTATTTGGTAGAGAATTCAACTATTTCGTTAAAAATTCATCGCTCTTGGATGAGGAAATTTGTCTTTTTGGATGAAAAATTCAATTTTGTTCGATGAAAATTCAACTATTTAATAATAATGGTTTTCTTCTTAAATAAAAATTAATCTGTTTCAAGAGAAATTTCATCTTTTTTGGATAAAAATGCTTCTATTGGGAAGAGAATTCAACAATTTTGTACAAAAAGTTTTTTTTTTGGGCAAATTTCGTCTTTTTGGATTGAAAATTCCTTTTTTTTCGTAGAGACTTATTTTTTGTTGAAAAATTCATATTTTGATCTTGAAAAGTCAACTAAAATCTTTTTTAACAGAAAATTCAACTGTTTTTTATTTATCTTTTTGATTTATAAATTCATCAGCTTTGGTAGGTATTTCTTTTTTTTTTAATTAAAGTGCAACTTTTTGGTTGAAAATTATTCTTCTTTGCTTGAGTATTCAACTATTTTATTTGAAAGATTTCGTTGAATTACTTTGTTAAGAAATCATTTTTTTTGAAAAGTTATATTTCTAGTTGAAAATTCATCTCTTTGGCTGAAAGTTTAACTAATTTGCTGAAAATTAATCTTTTCAAATTGAAAATTGAACTACTTGGGTGAAAATTAAACTATATTGTTGGAAATTTATTTTTTTGATTGGAGGCTCATCCCTTTGGTTGAAAATTTGACTGTTAAGCGGAAATAATTCTTCTTTTGGCTTAAAATTAATTTTTTAACTGAAAATGTAACTTTTCCATTTTTTTAAGATTGATCTCTTTTAGTCCAAAAGTCTCCTCTTTTGGTGAAAAAAATTCTTGGTTTAAAATTTCATTTTTGTTGGGTAAAAATGCATCACTTTCGTGGAAAAATAATGTTTTGTTGAACTCAGATTTTTTGTTTGTAAATTCAATTTTTGCAGAGAAAATTCGCCCTGTGGCTTGAAGGTTCAACAATTTAGGTAACATTTTCTTTCTCCAGTGAAAAATCTTTATTTATTGAAAATTCATCCTTTTGGTTTTAAAAAACTTTTTTTTTTGTATAAATTTCATGTTTTTTGATTGAAATATAAAATATGACACTTTTTGTTGGAAATTTATATTTTTAGGTTGAAAATTCAACTATAATGTTAAAATTTTAATTATTTTGTTGAAAATTCAAGTATTTTGTCAAGAAACCATCCTTTGTAGTAGAAAAGATATTTTTATTGTTTAAAATAAATTAATAAATTTGAAAATTTGAAATTTCTATCTAAAATACTGTTTTATTCCGATTATAAAAAATTCGATGTTAAAAGTATTTCGAAATTAAAATGCTGGTATTTGAATATTAATGATCAAGAAGAATGAAAAATAGACAAGGAAAAATAAGTGAATAATTTGAGTAATTTAAGTACGGCCCCTAATAAGGACACTATATGTAAAAATAAATTCAAAATTGAATCGATTATTTTGGTTATATTTGTGCTTCTAAGTGATGACTATCTAATATAATTTTCATGAATTTTTTTTCTCTTGATTTCGGAAGATTTGTAGGGCTTGTGAAACTTTTATTTACAAAAGAAAAAATTTGTCAAGTTTGCGTAGTGTGTAATAAAATTTTATCAATGTCATGTACAAGGTTTGAAGAAAACAGATGGAAATCTTAAAAACTAATATTTCACTAAACACCATCTTGCCGGTTTATTACTTTTGTAAATAAAAGAGCCACGTACATCTCTAAAGTTTCCGAAATAAGAAAATAAAGACAATTAAAATTAAAAAATAGGTGTAACTATTAATTAAATTCAACAAAAATTATTGTTTGAACAATTTATTATCATTGATGATATTATCTTCAAATAATGCAAAAAGTTTTGTTTTTCTCTGAAATATTATAATTTTAATCGATGATCAACAAACCAAAATTATTTTCTGTACAGAAAACAAATTTGCAACCAAATTCATGAATTTTCCACCAAATAGTTGAAATTTAAACTCACGAATGGTAAATTTCTAACGAAAATAGAACAGTATAATTTCCAGATGGAAAAAAATAATTTTTAACCAAGAAAAAACCGAAATTACAACAAAAAAGTTCAATTTTAAACCAAAGAGGCGAATGTTAAAAAAAATATGAATTTTCAACAAACCAGATCAACTTCCAACCGAGCAGTTTAATTTTCAACTAAGAGAATAAATTTTGAACCAAATAGTTCGATTTTAAACCGTAATGTATGATTTTTTAAAAAATATTTAATTTTCTATCAAAAAGTTCAATTTTCGTGAAATAGTTAAATTTTTAGCAGAATAGTTAAACCTAAACCAAGAATATTAATTTTTAACATAACAGTTTATTTTCGAACGAATAATTCAATTTTCTACCAGGAATGGAAAAGTTGCTTTTGTTAGTTAAAAGAATCAATTGGAAAAAAAATTATCAACTTGATAGTTGCATTTTCAACCAAAGAGATGAATTGTCAGCTAAAATTATTTAAAAAAAAATGAATTTCCAACCATTTATTTTTTTATTTTTTTAAGCCAAAAGACTAATTTTATAAAAATAGAATAATTAAGTTTTTAACCAAAGAGGTGAGTCTTAAATAATATAAATTTTTAAGAAACGAATTCATCCTTCGACCAAATAGTTGAATTTCCAACTAAAAAAAGGAATTTTAACCCCATAGGTTAATTTAAACCAAAAATATGATTTTTCATCAAAAAAGTTACACAAAAGAACGCCGATCTTTGACAGTACTTTAAAATCAACTGATTTTATTTTAATTAACATTTTTTTTTTTTTTGAAATATCAACTTTTACATTTTTAGTTGAGGATTATTCTTTCTTGTAGTAGAACTACTTTGCTCAAAATCAATTTTTTTGTTAAAGATTCATCACTTTAGTAAAAAATTCAGTTCTGTGTTTGAAAATTTGAATGTTTAGTTTTGAATGCGTTGTTTGTTGATATTCAATTTTTTCAACTGAAATTGTAAATATTTCATATTTGAAATTAATATATATTTTTTTAAATCATCATTTCTATTTAAAAATTCAACTAATTAGTTAAAAATGCACGTATTTTGTGGAAAATTCTTCATTTTGGTACAAAATTAATCTTCTTGATTGAAAATTCCCTCTTTGGCTAAAAATTCAAATATTTCATTGAAAATTGATTTTTTTTATTGTTTGAGATTTAAATTTTTTCACTGTGAATGTGACGTTTCCATTTTTTGTTGAAAATTGATATTCCTATTTAAAAATTGATGTTTTCTATTTGAAAATTAAACTATTTTTTCAAGAATTATTATTTTTGGTTGAATTTAACGATTTTCTGTTTAATTTAGAATTATTCTTGGTAAAAATATTTTTGCTTGAATAAAATACAAGTACGTGGCTGAAAATTTAACAAGTTTGTGAGAAATTCATTTTATTATTAGGATCCACTTTTTGTTTGAAAATTTAACTATTTTGGGGCAAATTCATTTTGTTGGTTTTTATTACATTTTTTTATCTGAAAATTTAACTATTCCATTTTTTGTTGGAAATTTATGATTCATAAGTTGAAAATCCAACTATCTGGTCGAAAAATGTTGTTGCAGTTTGTAGGAGCCGTTATTCCTCTGCAGACTTTTAGACAAAATATTTTTTATAAATCCACGCTCCCTTGTATAATTACAATTTTATGTGGAAAACTAGAAAAATGTACAACCGTCAAAAATTCCAAAAATCAAAAACAAAAAGCTTTTATTATAGTTTCAACAAAATTTTTTTTTTCTTAGCTTTGTGCAAACAATTAGAAGGCGATAATTTGAAAATGGAAACAGACTATGTCATGTTCACAATTTCTCAATATAGCGATAAAGAGAAGAAGTCTTTCAAATTTATAATCAGAAAACATACTGAACCGTATTTTTTAACTTTATGATCAGAACAAAATTTCAAGTTTTCTAAACTCATATTTTAAAAGAATTAGAAATTAACTTCAATGTTTATTGAAACCATTATTCTTTTGTTTATGAATTAATAAAAATTCAACCATATAGTTGAATTTCAAACGGGAGAAAATAAATGTTTAATCGGAAAAAAAGTTGAATTTTCAGTTAGAAAATAATCATTCACATGAAAAAGAAAATTTCAAGAGAATAGTTACATTTTGAACAAGAACAAAAAATTTCCAACTGGAATGATGATTCGTCAACCAAAAGAATGAATTTCCATCAAGAAAGTTCAACTTTCAAATTCGCAAAAACTTTCTCCTCAAGATTATCTTTTTATTTATAAATTTTATTATTTGGATGAAAATTAACAATTTTCTTAAAAAGACATCTTTTTTTGCAAATTCAACTGCCAGGTTCACAAATCGTCTTTTTGGGTTAAAAATTCAACTCTTTTCGTATAATATGTGCTTTTTGTTCAAAATTCATATTTTTGAAATATTTTTTGGATGAAAAATATTTTTTCTGAAAATTTGTCTTTTCAATTCAGAAGTTCTTTTTCTCAGTAGAAATATTGCATCTTCCGTGAACAAAAATGCAACTATTTTGTTGAAAATTCAACTATTTTCTAGAAAATTTACTTTTTGTTTCAAATCCGTATTTTTCTGTAGAAAAGTCTATTGAAATCCTTTTGGATGAAAATTACAATTTTTTTTTTTGAAAATTTGTCTTTTTGATTCAGAAATGAACATGTTTCAGTAGAATTTTCATTTTTTTTTTTTTTTTTTTTGACAAGAATTGAACTTTTTGCTTGAAAATTTGAAAATCTTGTTAAAAAGTCATACTTTCTGGTTAGAAATTCGACTACTTACCAGAAAATTAACTTATAGTTTACAATTCTTATTTTGGTATTGGAATGTGAAATAGAATCTTCATTTGATAAAAATTTAACTATTTTTCTAAGTTTTTCTTTATTTTATCTATTTTAAAAAGAATATTTCATCTTTCTTGAATGAAAGTGCAATTTTTTGGTGGAAAATTCAACTCTTTCTGGAAAATTTGTTTTTCTGATTTCAAAATTCACCTACTCTTGCTGAAATTACATATTTGTAGGATAAAAATGCAACCGTTTGGTTTCAGATGCAACAATATTGTTGAAAAATCATACTTTTTGGTTGAAAATTCTGCTGTTTTGTTAAAAATTTAACTATTTTGTAGAAAATTTACATTTTGGTTAAATTTAATATTTTGGTGTTGAAAAGAGAACTGAAATCTTTTCTGGGTGAAAACTCAACTATTTTTTTGAAAATTTGTTTCTTTTTTTAAATTAAAAAATCATCTGTTTTTAGAGAAATTTCATCTTTCTTGGATAAAAATGCAACCGTTTGGTTGGGAATAAAACTGTTTTGTTAAAAGGTCATACTTTTGGTAGAAAATTCTACTGTTCTGCTGGAAATTATATTATTCCGTAGAAAATTTACTTTTTGTTTAAAATTCATATTTTGGTATTAAAAATGAACTGAAACTTTTCTGTATGAATGTTCAACTTTAAAAAGAAAATGGTCCTTTTTTATTAGAAATTCATCTAATTTAGTACAAATTTCATCATTCTTGGATAAAAATTCAACTATTTGGTAGAGAATCCAACTATTCCGTTAGAAATTTATCCTTTTTGTTTGAATAAATTCGTCTTTTCGGATGAAAAATTCAATTTTGTTCGTAGAAACTTATTTTTTGTTGAAAAATTCATATTTTGATCTTAAAAAGTCGACTCAAATCTTTTTTGACAAAAAATTCGACTATTTTTTTTATCCTTTTGATTTATGAATTCATCAGCTTTGGTAGAAATTTCTTTTTTTATTATAAAAATGCAATGTTTTGATTGAAAATTCTTCTTCTTTGTGTGAGTATTCAACTGTTGATCTTTTCTAGTTGAAAATTCTGCTTTTCTCAAAAAATAATGTTCCTGGTTTAAAATTTCATTTTTGTTGGGTAAGCAATTTAGGTAAAACTTTCTTTTGGTAAAAAATCTTTATTTGTTGAAAATTCGTCTTGTTGGTTTTAAAAACTTTTTTTTGCATAAATTTCATGTTATTTGATATAAATAAAAACTATAGCACCTTCTGGTTGAAAATTTATATTCTTAGGTTGAAAATTCAACCATTATGTTAAAAAATTAATTATTTGTTTGAAAATTCAAGTCTTTGGTTAAAAACCCATCTTTTGTAGTAGAGAAGACAGTTTTTGGTTCAAAATAAATTAATAAATTTGAGAATTTTGAATTTGCATCTGAAACGCTGTTTCATTTCCTTTAAAAAAGATTCTGTGTTGAAAGCATTTCAAAATTAAAATAATAATAAGGGAATTTTGAAAATGAAGTTCTCGAACGCCCTGTGTAATTCTACTAGTAATAACTAGTAAAATATTTTCGGAAACTAAAAATTACGTACAGAAAGACTGGGGTGAATCTGTTTATTTAAAATATTGTAATTAAATTTAAAAAATTATGTCATTCATATTAAATGTACTAAAATTTTTCCGTTATGATAAAGAAACTTCTGTAAATCATAGATTTTTTCAAATTATATAAGATTTTCTGTAAAATCTGTAACAAAATTTTAGAAAATGAACCGAGTTTTATTTGAAAGAAAGGGTAATTATAATTATTGCGCGCGTAGCGCGTAAAATGTTCTGGTTAATATTAAAATTCTCATCTGATACAATCAAAGCGTGATTGTATACAGAATTTTTATATTTATTTCTTGAAAATTTATGTACTAACAATGAGAAATAATTAATGAAATTTCTTTTTTTTATAGGTTCATTTAGAGTCACATCTACTTTTAGATCATTAGTGACGAAAAACAAGTAATATATTCGCTTGACAAAATATTAATTTGGTTGAAAAAAAATTACCCATTCTCTCGAGAGCTACGAAATTGTTTGTCTTCTTTCACGTGTTTAAGATAGGATTGGAAGATTAAACAGAGATTCAGTAATTAAAAGCGAATTTTTCTCTAACAGTACTCAAGGTTGGGAGATTCGTATATGATAATACAATTATATTTCGTTCAATTTTTTTTTTCATTCTTCATTTCTTTTATTTCTCTGTAGTACAGATTATAATAATGTTGTCAAAGTTCGCAAGTAGAAGGGGAAATATTACCATATATTGATGCCCTTTCCTGCCCCTAAACATTGGAAATCGAAAATAATCGTTGAAAAAAAGTTCGAAAAAACATGGTTGTCAAAACATTCATGCTGTTACTACTTATAAGTAGATTTGATATCGCTTGGGTAATCCCGTTGTGTCCCCTTGTGAGCCTAAGCATGACCCCATAGCAATGACAAAGGATGTGAGTAGCTATCTCATTATCCTTTCAGCACAGACGACAGAGGGGACTTTCTGAAAGCCCTATCTTATGTATGTGATACCCCGATTTCCCATGTCCTGTAAACAGTTCTGTTAGGCCTCTGATTTCATTCCTTCCGAGCTTGAGTATTTCCATAGCTCGGTCAGAGTTAGGTTTTGAGTCCAAGAGTGTTCTGGCCTGTCTGCAACCAGAGACCAAATCCCACTCATTCTGATAGTCCTGACAGCTAACTGTTGATTTCTTCAAAGAATAACCTGCTGAAAACACCTACAACTGGCTCGGGTCCAGTAAAGTTTCTTCCTGCTGATAGCTTGGCTAGCCTATCCGATGTCTTATTGCCCTTGATACCGCTGTGTCCAGGGATCCATAGCAGAGTGCCTCGGTTTTACGTCGCTAACATATTCAGTGCCTCAAAGCATTCTTATTCTTATAGCGACGTGGTCGTTATTCCATTTAAGGCCGATATAGCATCCCTGCTGTCTGAGCAAATACGGATGTTCCTTTTTTTGTTATAGTCTTTTGCCTTGTAGGCGCACTGACGTATGGCCATAATCTCAAATTGTAGAACTGTGGCGTAGGACCCCATCTCGATTGTAAAGCTCATTCTATTCCTTCTACGATATACGCCGGCTCCTGCATTCTCCTCGTTCCTGGAACCATCTGTAAACCAGTTGTCTCCATCGCTGGGCAGATATGCGTCTACGTTAACCCATTTTGTCGGCCGGTCTCCTCGTGAAGTCAACTGGGATCTTCACAGCTGTCAAGATCCTTCTGTCATTTACCAAATTCAGCTTCCAGGCCACCTTCGCAGCAACGGCCTCGATGGTAAGATGGAGGGGCTCCAAACCTATTAGTGCCGCCATTGCCATCGTAGGTGTCGACTTCAAGGCTCCAGTGACGCTTCTCAAAATCAATCCCCTGATCCTTTCCAGTTGAGTCGCACAGTTTACAGCTCGAACCTGCTCAATCAGACCACAGCCGCATAGTTCAGCCTGGGTCGCAAGATCGCAGTGTAGATCCACATAAGTGTCTCCGGTTTCAAGCCCCAGCTTTTCCCCATGGCTCTCCTACAGAGCCATAGAGTCGCTACTAGCTTCTTTCACTTGTTTTTCAGGTGCTCGTTCCATAACAGCTTCTTATACAGAATGACTCCTAGATATTGAGCTCGTTCTCTGATTTCCAGTTTTTGTCCACAAAGTTTCAATGTACTCGTGGTTCCCTACATATTCCTTCTGGTGAAAAAAACCGCGTCTGTTTTACTCGGATTAACCGATAATCCAGTTTTCTTGCACCATAAATCCACTATAATCAGTACTTGCTGCATTACTTCGAAGAGCGCATCCAGATGCTGGCCACGCACGATAACGAGTATATCGTCCGCATAGCCCAGACTCGAGAGTAGATGAAGCGGCTCATCCACTACTAAGCACCACAGTGAGGGTGATAAAACTCCACCCTGCGGACATCCTGAGTCAATGGTTCCACATAGAGTGACATCACCCTTAGTCGTAGTTAGATTACTGTTGGCCAACATGTGGCACGTCCATTCCACGACTACTCTAGGCACACCATGTATAATCATGGCCGCCCTGATCACCTCTCCAGGGGTGTTATTGATGGTTTCTTCGATGTCCGTAAAGGTTCCAATCACGAGGCCTTTCTCCTTCAGTTGACCTTCGATTAGTTTAACTGCTCCACTTAGAGCCGTCTCCGTCGACTGACTAGCCCTGTAGGCATATTCCTCCTTGTGGAGTGACCTACTTGACAAGACCTTATCGCGGATATATCTATCCACAAGTCATTCCACTGTTTTTGGTAGGAAAGATGTTAGGCTAATGGGCCTGAAATCCCTGGGTGAGATATAACCTATCCTACCTGCTTTCGGAATGAAGACTACTCTCGTACCCCTCCATGCCTTTAGGACATATCCCAACGTCAGACTAGCCGCAGCAAGTCTCACTAGCGGCCCTGTGATGACTTCTCTAGCCCTCTGTAAGAGGACTGGATATATGCCGTGTGGTGCAGATGACAATCTCGTTAACCAGCCGCCGTTTCGGGTCCAGTTGGGCCGCATACAACTTAGCTTGCCTCTGAGGTCTCGTCCCCTTTTCTCCGAACCTTGAAAAGCCCGGGAAATGCCCCTTGATCACGTGAGCCAAGGTCCATATTTCGAGAAAGCCGCTCATCCAGTCTAGCCGCTTCAGCTACCTTCTCGATGTCTGTGCAAAAGTTGGTACAGCTCTCCTGCTTTGCCTTATTTTTGGACCCCTGTATTCGTCCCTTGTCATTGTGAATGACGTCCATAGTGCCTTCGTTTTGCCACTACTGGCACGTCTGAACGAAGGGTGTCCACGTCTTGAATTGACCTAGGAACCTCTGAAAGTGCACATCTTAGTTTCGTGGAAAACTGATCCCAGTCCATTCTTCTTGGATTTCTGACCCATTTAGGGCCAGCGGGTACATCAGATTCCAACACGAACCCTATCTGCGAGCGATACCCTCCACTTCCTGATATTATCCCTAAAGCTACTGGTGCAGAGAGTGATGTCAATGACTTCCTCCCTGACCGAATGACAGAACTTCGGGGTGTTTCCAGTGTGGAGAATATCCAAATCAATGACGATTAGATATTCCAGTTGGTCATTACCTCTTGAGTTGATGTCCGTGCTGCCCCACAAAGTATAGTGGGAATTAGCATCGCATCCCAGCAGAAGAGGAATACCGCCTACTTTGAAAAATTCCACCAGTGTACGCACCTCCACTGGTGGGTTGGTATAGCTGTCATAAGGAAAACAAGCTGATCCAAAAACTAGCCTTCCTATTCCTTTAAGATCCATGGCCAATCCCATTATGGTATCTCGATCTAACCGTGGTTATTGAATTCGCGAGATACCTGTGTGCATCGCAGCCATGCCCCTATGCAAAACTGCAGAGGCGCCTTTGCTGTGATGCAAGTTAATCTGGGTAATGGTTAGACCAGGAGCAGTCATTCAGGTCTGCTCCCGATCTTCCTGCGTTTCAACAGGCTCCTCCTGTCCCTGGCCAAAAACCTCAAAGTTGAGCTGACCAAAGTGATAGAGGGGCATGTTGTTGAGGGCCACAAGAGCCTTCGTTTGGGACTCAGAAATCTGCACGACTAGGAGATACATAGTGCCTCCTAGTGCGTCCTCTTCCTGAAGCCTATCGAGCCTGACGATACGCTAGGACGCTGTCTTAAGTGACGGGTTAATTTTTCCAACCGACGGAGCACCTCAGACGGGCCTTCCTACGACTCTGTCGCGATCACTGCTTTGAGTAGCCAAGCTTTAGCCGCTTAGTCGGCTGCCAGGAATACGAAGACCCCTCCTCTGCAGAAGGAGGTCACAAATCTTGGCAATTGATCTGGGGACTCTTTCGAGCACCCTCCAGGTTGCCTTCCTAAAGATCTCGTAATGCTCCGTAGTGAGCAACGAGTCCAAGTAGTTGATGAGGGCCACCACCATCGTCAGGGGGCTGGTCCTATGAGCAGCCGTCAGTCCAGCGCCCGTTGGCTGCTGGGCTGCCTCATGCCTCTTCAGAGGCTTGGGCACCTCTTGTGGGGTGCTCTCTGAGACCCTGCCTCTCTTGTGGGCCTCAGTGCTGCATATTAGCCCTGTAGCTGCCGACGTTCAACCCTCCGCAGCTGCTCTGATAGCCTGCTGCGCTTGCCTTCTCAGTCTCCTTTTCTGGGAACCGTTGATGCGTCTTTTCTCATTGGGGGACTTATTGGCCTCTCCTGATACCATAGCCTCCTCCACGAGGACTGTCAATCCCTCAGCTCCCGAGGGAGCTGGGGGCGCAGCCCTTTCCTGAAATTGGCTTGCCGGAGAGACAGATGGGGTAGGAAGGGTTATGTTATACCCGTTAAGGCCCAACCCTCTCCCCCCTTCGCCACCTCCATTCCTCCTCCTTTTCCATGTTCTGTATTTGTATTTTGCGTGTTCATATTGATCCCACGAGAAGCTAGGGAAATAAAGGGCCGCCCCTACAGAGCTCCGCATGCAGGGGTAAGACTGCATTACTCAGGGATCTGTCGTCCGGTATCCCCAAGAGGCCGTTAAGAAAACTTCATAACCCCCTAGGTGCCAAAGTGTCATGAACACGATCGCTTCACCCACGGCTTAGAGGGATCGTCACATTGAGTGAAACACTCAATGGTCAAATATCTGTCTGCAGACCATTCCTGTCCCGATTACAAAACTGCAAATCGGTCCGGGAGGGGCCTTGACCCAGGCCCGTTTATAGGGATCCTTTTCCCATCACCCAGGAGAGCCCGTTTATAGGGATCCTTCCATTCATATCCATACGCACGCAGGCCGAGGTCCTTTTGGCCCCCATGTCCCACATGCTTGAGCCTCCCCAACCACTACAAGGTGTTTTAGCCCCTAGGGAAGGAGCATAAGTTGTTTCTATTACATAAAATACTACTTTCTATCGATGATTAGATGTTTACATAAATTTTCTCAAGTTTCTACTTAGATTGGGTAATAGTCAATTAAATTCAACATAAATAATTGTTCAAATAATTTACTATCGCTCCTGATAATATTATCTTGAAATAATATCTATTATAAAGATGCAGCTTCTTCTGAAACTTTTCACTTTTTGCCTACTTCCCAATTTGAGTAAAGTAATAATTGATTCAAGTTGAGAAAAATAATTGTAAATAAAGGAAAATTTCAGAAAAGGCACAATTATAACTATATATATCTATCATTACTATACGAGAAGACAGTTCTAAACGACATTAATTTGATTGAACAATTACATTAGCTAAATTGCATTAATTATTATATCACGCTAAGTGAAAAGTAGACAAAAAATTGAATATTTCAAGAGAGACCACAACTTTTTGGTATTATGCGAAAGAAATATTGATAGCAATGAAAATAAATAGTTTGAACAGTTACGTTTGTTGATCTAAATAAATGATCACGTCACCAAAATTAGAAAGTGGACAAAAAATAAAAAATTCTAGAAAAAAAACTGCAACTGTCTAGCACTATAAAAAAAATATTATTATGAATAATAATAGATTGTCTCAGCTATTGCTTCTGTCGAATTCAACTGACCATTGCCTTGATATAACTGAAAAATGTAAAATGAGTTGAAAAATTAGAAAAAAATGCGACTCTCTTAATCTATTCGAAGAGAACATTGCTAAACACAATAATAAATTATTTAAACAATTTATTCAGACATTTTATCATCAATGTTAAGTAGTATATCATGTATAAAAACAATGGTATCTATAGAATGGCTTAATAAAAAATTACTTAATTTAAAATGAGGTTGAAGGAATATAAAAACGTGAGAGATAGAAAAATTTAATGAAAAGACGCGTGAAAATAACAAGAGCAGACATTAGAAACAGAATATTTTTGCCTTGATTTTTGAAAAATCATTTGAAATTTAAAGCTTCTATCTCAGGAATTAATGTTTAGAATTAAAATTTCTCATCTGGAAATTGCGATTTACAAAATGCCAACAAATTCAAGAAAACAAACTGAAACAACCTCTTAGAATCATATTTACGCAGTAGGCAATCAATCAGGTATTCAACTACAGTATCAAGTTATTAAAATTATATGAGAACACAACTATTTTTTATATGGAATCAGTGCAAATAATAATTATAAGCATGCTTATTATCAGCGAAAAACATAATTTCATGAAGCAACTGAAACCGTTATTATTCATTGTTTTCCATTACGGTGTGTAATTGCGAGTACATTGAAAGACGATTGAACCACGTGATATCTTGAAATTAATACATGCTTTCATATAAAATTGTTTTCAATTTTATCGCTTCGAAAACTTCAGAAATGTACGTCACACTTTTATTTACAGAAGTAATAAATCGGCAAGGCTGTGTTTAGTGAAATATCATTTTGTAAGAGTTTCATCTGTTTCTTTCAAACCTTGTACATGACACTGATAAAATTTTATTTCACAATAAGCAAACTCGACAAATTCTTTCTTTCGTAAATAAAAGTTCTACGTACCCTACGAAGCTTCGGAAAGTACGAGAAAAAAAAATTATATGAAAACATGTATTGCTCTGTCTGACTTTTAAAATTGACATCGTAAATGTAGAAGAACCCACGGTAGATAAATATCAATTAAAAGGACAAATATAACTAAAATAATTATTTCGAATTTGAATCCATTCACACGTATAGTTTCCTTATTATCGAAAAAATGAAATTAATAATTTTACGTAAATTTGTATGTTTTAAGTTAACTACTGTCTACTGTAGGTTCATTATCTTTTGTACGGTAGTCTCCCCTTTTTCTAATTTGAGGAGAGTTAAAAAAATACAAAGTTTTTCTTCAAAACTTTACAACTTTTGACCTGATAAAGATTTACTTAGAACTTTCAGAAGAAAGACATTTCTTGAGTTTCATGCGGACCAAACCATCTTTGTGGCAACGAGAAATTTTTTTTCTAAAATTTAATTCTTGCATTTTTTCTGAACGAAAAATGCAACAACATTTGTAGAGTACACATTGTTGATTTGCAAAAATTGTCGTTGCCACAAATATGATTTGGCTTCCATAAAACTTACCAAATGTTGCTTTTATATCAGCACAAATTAAAAAAAAAATATTGGATAACATAAAAAAAGTGCAGTTTGCAATGTTTATAAACGAATTATTAAATAAATATGCAACTGTAACTTGTTTCAACTCGAGAGTTTCTTTTATTATAATAACTTTTATATTACCTTAACTTCTATATTAAAAAAAAAAACTTCATCAGAAATGCAACAAATTAGTATTGTTAATAACGCAAATCAATTAAAACCTTGCAGAAATAAACATATATTTTTGGATAAAAGACAGTTTTCTGATTAAAACTTCTTAAAAGCTATTCGATGTACTTATTACATTGAAGTCAAGATTCTCGTGATGAAGTTGTTTCAAAAAATCATAAATTCTACATTCTTAGGTGGAAAGAAGCAGCTTCTTTTATATTCTTCATTCAATACTGCCCCAGTGTGGGGCAGACATTTTTGTAATAAAAATAGTGGACGACTATGAAATTGTCTCAAGAAGCCTAAAAATAAATTAATACCAGTCAAAACAGTCAAAAGAAACGTTGAGAAAACAAATTTCAAATGCTAAAAAATAGTCAAATAATGCATTCATAATTAAATTTCTTCAACAAGCAATTATCAAATGTCATCGATTTATAGGAGGAAGCCATTGCTAAATAATTGGATGTAAATTCTGTGAAAAAAAGGAATTTTATTTATAAATATATGGAATGTTGAAAATTAGTTTGAATAATAGCTTTTAACATTAAAAACTGGTTAATTATCAATTGAAAATTTAATTAAATCTGATCTGGTCTGATTTAAAATTTCCTATTAAAGACTACAATATTGAATGTGTTCCATAGAAATTTTCTTGAAAGAGTTCAATTTTAAATTGTCTTAATTGTAATTTATTTGATTTTCAAAATTATTATTTCAAGGGTATTTGATTTGAAATGATTTTTTTGGATCCTCAAAATTCGTCAGCACCCTTTCTGTACATCTTCTGATTTCCTTCTACAATCTAACCCAAAACATCCTAAGCGATACAAATCCTTGATCCCTGAGATACTGCCCTGCTGATTCATTCACAATCAAACTGACCGACAGTGGGACCAAACGCATATTTTTCGTTCAAAAAAGTCTACAGACTTCAATTTTCCCCCGATTTGCGATTTTTTTTGTTAATTTAAGAGCACTAAATTTCAAAGAGCACCTTGGTCATAGATTTTTGAATTTTCATTTGTTTATTTATTATATTTTCACTCAAAGTATGAGAAAATCGACATTTTTCACATAATTATTATTTAATCTCCAATAACGGTTCGCATATAATAAAAATCATCTCAAATCAACGCAAGAGTACTCGTAGAATGGAAATAATTTGATTATTGTATGTTCCAATTATTATAAACAAATTAAGTTAACAAATAGCCAAATATCGTAATTGTGGTTGAAAATCATTTTTTCTTACCTAAAAATGCTTTCAATTATTGTGAGAGTGATTGTTAGTCAGAATATCCATAAATTATTAACAATTATAATTTTTATGAACAATTTTTTGCACAAATTTGGGATTTGTGGTTTTTTTAATTCCCGTTTTCCTTTTATCATCTGAATTGATGCAAATATTCTTGAAAATAATATATGTCCAATTACATTTGTGAAAATACAACAATTGTTGTTTCTTTAAACAAATGAAATAAATAAATATAAAACTTAGTAACGATTCGTTGAAAATGTGTAAAAAACATGTTTTTTAATTTAGTCCTACGCACACATTAAAAAAAAAGTTGAATATGTCGAACCTGAAATTTATTCAGCTGGAACCAAAGTAACATTTTATCATTTTGCTTTTTCGGAAAAAAAAGTTTGGCACAAATAAAAAATATTTGATAAATTTTCAGAAATGCTTCCAAGTTTTAAAATATTTCAAATCTATTAAAATTCTCTTGAATTCCTAAGAATATTTTTAGCTGACTCGAATTTTTATTGAAATTTCGAAAAATCATTCGAAATGTCATTCTTTTAAAGCTTCTAAATTTTTGGTTCAAAATCTTTTTGGAAATCTGCCTTCTTATAAAATCTTTTACAGTTTAAAATTCTTTTTTAATCTCTTCAGATCTTCTAAATAAAAAAAAAACATGTTTTTACACATTTTCAAACAAAATTCTTACTGAGCAAAGAATTAATTTTTAAATTTCGTAATTTTTTATTATTGTTTAGTAGTAAAAGCTGTAAATATAACAAATTCGTCATGATTTTTGAACCAATCGGAAGACTGTGCACTCTGTATATTATATATATTTTTACGTTGAATTTATTAAGCGATTCATAATAAAAATGAAATTAAATATTTTCGATTCGTTTACTTAAAAAAATTGTATACCTTCAAAGCCAAATGCTTTTATATATTAATATAAATTTTTTTTCACTCATTAATCTTATCAATCACTTTTTAATAAATTATTCCTTCCAAATATTTTAAGTGTCTTCAATAATATATTCAATGAATAATTTTTCTTCAATTCTAAACTATGTTGATGCCATTTTTACATCAACTTATTTACATATAATTTATTATGAATAAATTATATATGAATATATATTTTCCAGAGAGAGAGAGGGAATTTTTAGATGAATTAATAAAAATAGTATATTGTGCTACAAGTTGAAAAAGCGAGAGATTTAGAACGAGTGTGAAGTTAGCTACCCGAGCGGAGCGAGGGTGGCTATCACACGAGTTTTAAATCGTCGCTTTTTCAATGTGTGGGACACGATACTTTTTCTATAATTTGTTTAAAAAGTGCTAGTTTTTGTTTACCTGTTTTTTGTGTAAAAAGAAGGCGATTTTTTGTCGATTGACGCAACAATAACACCGTATTTTCGGAGAAACTGACGGCGTTTTTAGGTTAGGGACGGAGTCGGAAAATAGAATTAAGTTGGCTGTGCACGATGCACAAGCACGCCCGAGGCATCACGAACACACCCGGAGTAACACGAAGTAGTTTGCACTTTATTTACTTTTTCCACTGTGCCTCACTTTTGTCACTACGTCCATTTACTTTTTCCACTGTGTCCGTCCACTTTTTTCACTGTTGCCCAGAAAGGTCGGCACTACGCATGCGCCACGTCATCGACCAATAATCGGTCACTTTTTACACCAAAAACAGGTGGAAAAACTGGCACTTTTTCGCAAATTATAGAAAAAAGTATATTATAAGGCTAACTATTAAGGTTTAAATATTATTTTTACGATTATAAATTAAATATTATCAATAAATTTTTAAAATTTGTAACAATCACCAATGTTTATGAAATGAATTAATGACCTTAGAAAAATAAACAATAGAGAAATGTAAATACAATTCAAACCGTTTTCAAAATACTCATCTTTATATTCAATTTTCCTAATAATAAATTACATGTTTTCATGAATTTTTTATTATTAATAATTACAGCTGCGCTTATTGTTACATATTGTTACATGTTCTTCTTTTATTTTCATGAAAAGTATCAAGTTTTAAATCAATTTTTGTATTTTTCCTATACATAACAATTCCAGCCTTCAGCAGTTTGGAAATATATGAGAAATCGTGTTCATCTTTCAAAAGTTCCCGAAAATGCCCCAAAAATTGATGTATTTCAATTTGTTCAATAGGTTCTCAAATTTCACAAGTGTTGTAATTTTCTATTTAGCCTTGAATGAATTTTAACAAACCCTTAGGAACTTCCCGAAAATTTCCATAATTTTCGATAAATTTCAAATTAGTAATTGACACAAATTACTTATCCTTGAAAAACGTACTTCAAATATTTTTCTTTCTTTGTACCTGTCCTTCATTTCCAAAGTTTATTCCACTTTTATGGCAATTTTATTTTCACGACTAATCCTCCTTCTTAAAAATGTATTAAATTGTACGTTTGTGAAAACATAATTTAAAAATCACAAGTAGAATAGTTCATTTACTTAAAATGAAAAAAGGAATTGCAATTAAATAAAGTAAGAGTGTATATGTTCAGTATATGTTTAGTTTTTATTCAGGAATATTATAGGAATATTAGCATTGATTCAGAAAAATTAGTAATATTTTCATATTCATGTTGTTTTTTCAATAGATCTGGGTGATAGGATGATGGTCGTCCAGGATCTACTTAGGTTACAGGAGGATGTTCTGAGACTGATTCGCATCATTATGGGGTAGCCTCTTCTTTTTATGAACAGCATGACGAAAAATAGCCTCTGTAGAAAAAAATAATAAAAAATTATAACTACAGGTCCAAACGGAAGTTGACCATATATTTAAACCAAAGTAATAACAGCTAACGGAAGTGGAAAAATGGGAAGGTTATTGGGTTCCTTTACATAATAAAAAAATTCACGCATGATCAATGTGTTTGCTATTATGGTAAGCGATTACAAAAGGAAATCTTCTTGGCCTAGTCCTGCTACCAAAATTTGGTGGCATTGGGATTTTGGTATGATCATATAAAAATATTAACAGCAATCAATTTTATTAAAAATTGATTGTTGTTAATGATTTCGACTGATCTCCGTTTTGCAGGGGAGAAAGAAACTTTTTTGAAAAAACTAAAATTATTTTCAGTTTGAGTGAAATATTCGTTCCTTTACAAAATTTCGCAAGTGCCCCATAGTTCATACTAATTGTTCGGACATCAGTTGTTGGAACATTGTTTTTTTATATATGCGAACAAATTCGATAAACGTTACGGTCCTTATTTTGCCCACCCTTTCCCCATTAAGTATCACAATGGAAAGGGCCAAATTAGTCTCGAATACGTATTTTTAATTATTTAAACACTTAAATAATAAGTGATAATTCTCCAAATATGGCCGATGATCGTATAAAAATAATACAAATAAATATTTGTTCATTTTGGAATATTTAAATACTCTAATACTACATGTTCTAAAAGTTCATGAAATCCTTTCATCCTCTATTTCGCGCAATAGACTTTTAATTTATTACTTTTTTTATCAGCTACATCGAGTTTTTTGATAATAAATCTGAATTCAGTATGTATGTGCATTTTTATTCATTCTGCAGGAAACACACGTTTTCAAATTCGCCATTATCAATTAAACATTTTTGAAAACTTTCCGATCTTTCGAGTTGGTATAAAATCACTTAAAATCCTGTAAAACCCCCTTGAAATCTTTCTAAAAAATTTCAAATTATGTAAAAGCTCTTGAAATAATTTGAAACACTTGCGTAAATGACTTTGCCATATTTTATAATGCATTACCGTCTTTAGAAATTATCAAGACAAATTGTTAACTAAGAAGGTGAATTTTCTACACAGAAAGACCAATTTGAATGGAATGCATTATCTTTTTACAAAATAGTTCAATTTTCAAATTATAGAAGAAAAATTTTGAACTGAAAACGGAATAGCTGCATTTTCGGAAAAAAATAATTTTTTACTACAAACAAAGAACTTTAAACAGAATAGTTTAATTTTCTGATATAAAATTTAATTTATAATCATAAGGTTCAATTTCTCACCAAAGTAGATCAATTTTTAACAAAAAATATGAATTTGCAACAAAAAAGTTAAAACTGAAGACTTTTCCATTTTGAATTTTCAAAATTGAGTTACATATAAAAAAATCGTTTCAAATAAAACAGCTTCAAAATATAAATCTTAACAATTATATAAATTCCAATTGACTAATACACCAATTGATTAATATATTGAAAACTGAAGAATTTTTCATTGTAAATCTTCAAAATTGAATTTAGAAAAAAACGTTTAAAATTAAATACCTTTAAAACATAAATCTTGAAAGTTAAATTGCGAATCTTTTAAAATTGAAGAGTATTCAATTTTGAACATTTACGATTGAAAATTCAAAAATTATTACTAATAGTATCAATCAATTGTAATATTTCATAATAGTTATAATTTCGAATGATTTCCACTAATGTAAATTCAACTTTTTTTCGTATCAAAGGAGTTTTGGGGTTTTTGAATCAGAATACAAAGTGAAAATTTCAAAATTCATAATGGCGGATCCAATATGGCGGACCAAAATTCTAAGACCGAGCAGATATGACCGAAAGTTACTGTGCGTGGGTTTTCAGGTCGCTGATTTCGAATCCAAAGTCAAAATTTCAAAATTGAAATTCAAGGATCCAATATGGTGGAATTTCATTGTGTTTTAAATGTTTGATGCAATATTACTTCAGGCATTTAAAATTTTTGAATTATCAATATAGATTTGAAATCGACGACATGAAAAAAAAAACCTAATTAACGATTTTTAATAAGATGGGTTATATTCTCAGAATGACATTCCGCCATATTGGATCCTTTATTTTTAATTTTGAAATTTTACTCTAGATACGGAATCTCAATTGGTCGTTGTAACGACCAATTTTTTGTCTTGGCCATTATCATTCAAATACTATTAACATTCATATACAAATTAAAAATTGTCCAATTCATTTATTTCAAACAAAAAAAGTGACTTTTCTACGATAAAAGATGTCTTCTTAGGAAAATACTTAAATTTTTTACAAAATTATTAAATTCTCTACGAAACAATTGAATTTTCAATGAAAAATTGGGATTTTCAACCTTAAAAGATAAATTCGCAACAAAAGAGTGTCATAGTTCATATTTCAACCAAGAAAGATTAAATTTCATTTAAGGAAAATGAATTTTAAAATTAGAAAGACGAATTTTGAACTAATGAAGATTTTTCAGTAATAAATAAAAAAAAGTTCACCTGAATTGTGGATTCTTAAAGCCAAAGAGGAATTTTTCGTACAAGGATTGAATTTTCAGCAAAAAAATTAATTTTCAACAAAATAGTTAAATCTTCAACCAAAGAGATAAAGCTTATTAAAAAAAAATTCAACATGATAGTTCAACTTTTACCCAAGCAGTTAAATTTTCAATTGAAAAAGATTAGTTTCCAACTGAGTAGTCGAGCTTTGACTGCAGAGATGAATTTTCAACTAAGAATATGAATCTTCAACAAAACAATGGTTTCATAACAAAGTGGTTCATAAAACAGATGATTTTTTAAATCAAAACGACAAATATTAAAAGATATAGTTAAATTTTGATCTAGAAAATATTTAAATTGATTTTTCAATACAAAATCTGAATTTTCCTCAAAAGTTAAATTTTCTACGAAACTGTTGAATTTTCAACAAGAAAGTAGATTTTTGGTCCAAAAAGAATGACTCTTTGGAAAATTTATTGAAATCACAAGAAAGATGAATTTTCTACTCATGTCCGACGGATCAATTTTTCAATAAAAAGATAAATTTTCAAGAAAAATAGTTGAATTTAAAAGAGAAAAAGATTTCAGGTGATTTTTCAACAAAAGTGTTAAAACCTCGACCAAAAAGGATGATTTTTAAACAAAATTTTCTATTTTTTAACAAACAGTTGCAATCTTATCCAAATAAAAATGAAATTTTTACTGAAGCAGATGAATTTTTAAAGCAAAAAGACAAATTTAAAAAAAAAATTGTTGGATTTTTCTCCAAAAAACATTTCAATTGATTTATCAACAACAAAATATGAATTCTTCTCAAAATGTAAATTTTCTACGAAATAGTGAAATTTTCAAGCAAAAAGAATGACGTTTTAACAAAACTGTTGAATTTTCAAACAAATAATCAAATTTGCAACTGAAAAAATAATTTTCAGGAAGAAGCAACTGCAAAAAAGAAGTACAAATACAAGGCGGATAAATTACTAACAAGAATGTTGTATCACGGTTTGCGCAAAACTTGATTTTAAAAATTCTCTAATTTTTCCATGAACAATTTCTCATTTTTCCTAACCATCAATCATGGAGAATAGACATAAGGAGACCAAAGTCCTGTACATTGACTTCACCAAAAACAAGCATTTTTCTGTCGGATGTACAATAACAATAACGCATCGAAATGCTAGATCTTCTCGAGCGCGGCGCTAGTGTGGTACGCGTAAAGATGGCCGCCGTCATGGTTCGTGTAAATATAAATTGAAGGCTCAAGCATAAATACAAAAATTCCTAAATCATATGAACAATTTGTTGAGTCATGCATTCAAAAGGAAACCTCTTTGGTGCATTTCAAACTCATGAAAAATTCAATATTTAACAAATACAATAATCCTGACTTTCGCGTTGAAATCAAAATCTTAATTATTCTCTATTCAAATGTTTATAACGCAAAGGTTATATTAATTCATTAGCGCAATAATCATTGCAGGATCTCTACATCAGTTACACACACACACACACTTCAAAAAAAGATGTTTAGCGGTGGATAAAATGATTGAAATTATTCAAATCTTGTTTTATGTCAATAACAATTTACCTCTCTGTAAATCACTTGTTATAATCGTGAATAATTCAGAATCTGTCAATGTCAACAAAACAAAAACAGCCGCCACTCAATACGCGTGCGACACTAGCGCCTGGCACGGGAACGGGAAGTATTGTAAACATTATCATACAACAAACAGTTGCTCATTTTCGGTTACACTACTTTGGTCTCCTTATGTCTATTCTCCATGCCATCAATGTTCATTTGCAATTCAATTGCATTTTTTATATACAGGAAATCCTAGGCTGATTCAAATCCCATATTTGGAATCAGCATGATAAAATCTTTTAGAATATATGTGTAAAATATGTAATATAATATCTGGCGCCCATGGCATTCAATAATACAACTTTTTGTCAGAAAATGTCAAATCTAACCTAGATTCGAACAGTTTTTGTCAATTTTCTTGGCTTCGTTCATTTTGCAGAAAACCTTGTTCTCTAAAATCACGATAGCATACCAGTATCAAATACTTTGAACTCATTATTTATTGTTGATTGATGATTATATAAAAATTTAATTATATTTCGTATCTGAAAATAGGAGTGCAGGTCAGCTTCAGTCTAACACATGGGTCATTAAGTCCCAGGACTGATACACAGATGGCGCCACCAATGGCATGCCACTTTGTTTTTTGGAGACGCGGAGGACCCATGTCATCCAATTGAGGTGGCAACGCCCGAAAACAACAAAAAAATTCGGAAAATTGTTCTTTTTCTATTGTAAAGTGATAGTTGCAAGAGATAGCTGACATCCTAGAGATATCAAAAGGCACCGTGTTCAAAATTGCGCACGAAAATTGCGTATGAAATTTTTTTTTGCATGTGGGTGCCGCGTTTGCGTTGCCACCTCAATTGGACTAGTCGCTCCGCGTCTTCGGTGGTTGTTCGACCGCATTTAAAATCTGCATACCATCGGAAAATGGTTGCTTTCGATGGGCACTCTTCCCGGTAACACGTTTCAAGCCATTGCTGAGCTTGAACGGTATTTTTTCCTAATAAAAAACAGTGATCAATAAACAAAACTCATTCTTATCCATTGTTTAAACAAAAACAAATTTAGGGTCACCTAACCTTAAATATCTCGACAGCGACTGAAATGAATCTCATGGAATTTTGAAACGCATCTTTTGAAAGTAGGTACTACAGAAAAACAAAGTGGCATTGCATTGTCGGAGCCATCTGGGTGTCAGTCCCGGGACTTAATAACCCATGTCACAAAAGGGGGGAGTGATTTGAAAGTCACTGAAAGTAGCGTCACGTAATTAGTGGACGCCCCTGTAATAGAATATTGTGGTAATTTCTACTTTACACACTACCTTTTTTGTTTTGGGCTTTCTTGTGCTGGCATTTGTGTCGCTGGTCTTTGTGTCATTTGCAGGTTGAAAGTGTGAACTGAAGCAGTCGACCCTGGAGGCATCTGGAGATGTAAATGTTGTGTCATCTGAGCTGCAGCGTTACGCGTCGTGATAGAGAATATATTTCTGTTGCCCGGATTTTTTATATCAATCTTGATTGATGGGTTCTCATTATTCGTTGGTAGCCGGGTATACTTTCCTGCATTTTGGCTTGGTCTTGATTCTGTAAAAAAAAAAGATAATTGTGACGTTTTTCATATATGCGTTGAGAGCATAGCTCTATTCATAATTCCAATGCATTTAAATAATTATATATGATAATTTATGATTCATTTATTTTGTCGCATTCTGTTGCATTTCACCTAAAAAATTATGCAACGACTTAGGCCCAGGATGTACCGGCTTAGGACCACTATTTTGATAAATAGCAAAAATCGATTCGTTAGGAAAACTCTCCCCTACTAATATTTTTTTGTTTGTGATATTCGACAATTGTTCAAACCATTTTTATTTTTTTAACAATTTCTTATCCTGCTAATCATGAAGAGTTTTTATTTTCTGAAGTTAATGTTATAGGTAAGGAATTTTAAGAGTGAAATTTTGTTGAAAGAAGTTTTCTGTTATTTCAAGATTTATTATCACTTGCTTCTGTCAATAGGAAAGATAGAGAAAAATGATAGTGTTTTCGAATCTCTTACATTATGTCGCTTATCAATCAGTATTCTGTTTTGTCAATAAACTTAATTTAAAAAATAACTATTATCAAGTTAACGGAAATTTGTTGTTGTAAGATTGAATGTTTTTAAAAAAATTAGGTATACGTGCTGGAATGAGAAAATACAGCACAAGATGCAACACATCTTTGACCATGAACATCTTTCTTAAAATTCATCAGCTTTTGAAGATTCACAGGGAAATAATTTTTGTAAACAAATGAAAATAATTAATGAGTTTAACTGATTGTGAACAGACTATTACATAAAATATCACTCAACATTTATCAAATGCATTATCGATTTCAGAAAGTAGTAATTCTTGCAAGAGTTATAGAGAAAAAAATTGTTTAAACAAATACAAACGTCTATGGCGTAAAAACTGAAATTTATTGAGTGGAAATTATTTCTTGAGCCTTGCTTCAAGTGTGACCAAACTTTTATTCACGAAAAGTTAATAACAACTTCATATTGTCAATTCTACCTTTTAAAATTAGAAGTTAAAGCATCGACAACTGTAATTTGGTGATCGTGAATTCTCTTTTGTTAAATCTCCTTCGACTTTAACGAACACATTCTCATCACGTATCTCGTGCTCCGCACTTGATTTTGTCCAAAATCTTAACATCCATAAATTTAATTTGTTTACTTTTGAACCTATTTTTTACAATTTGAACTAAAAATGCGTATCCTAGCGTAAAGTAGTTTGGAACAAATTTTTACTCATAATTTAGGCGAAAACTTTTGTTGAATAAAATCTTATTGTAGTTTGTGTGGTCAATTTGTAGCTCTTTTTTGATGAGAAACATCTACCATTTCATTTTTCTCATGATTTGCGTCGTTTGTCCAAAAATTAAAATTTTGAAGTTTAGGTGTTGTTTTTTACAAATAAAACAATAACCACGCATACTATCAAATAATAATAATTTAAAACAAATTTGTAGTTTTTCTTTGGGTAGACAACATTTGCATCACTATTTTTTTTCGTAGCTTGTGTCGTTTGTCCAAAAAATTATTGCATTAATTTTTCATATTATTTTTCACGAATAAAACAGAAACTACGCTCCTATCAAGAAGTGATTTTCGACATATTTGTAGGTTTTTTTTTAGCGCACAATTGTTGTCGATTCATCTATTTTTTTATCTTGTATAGATTGGCAGATAAATGAAATTTTTGATTTCTCATTTTGTGTGTCATCAAAATTTTAATTTTAGATTTTTCAAGGAAATTCAAAGAGTTGTCGTGATAATCTTGTAGGGTGTTTGAAATTCAAATTTGTTCTTATTCTGACATTTTTTCTTATCGTGGGTTATTTGGCTTGAAATATTAATTTTCGTTAGTTTTTTGGAATTTTCTAAATGCTATAACTCCGGTAATTTTGCTCTATCAAGAAAAGTCTTAGAGATAAATTGTTCATCTATTTCAGTGCTAATAATAACCGTAAATGAAAAACTTAAATCTTGAAAATAGTGGTCTCAAAAATTTTGAAAATGCGCTCACATTTCGAATATTAATATAAGTCAATCTTTCGAAAATCATTGTCTATTTAATTTGAAATTTTCTAACTAAGTAAGACCTTTTTTGAATTTTTAGCAATATTTTACTTTTCATTTCAGATGAGCAAATATTAATCAAATGTTAAAAACTAAAAAATTTCAAACTTTATTATTCGGAATGGAAAGCCCTGAATCATTAATATTTAGGAGTGTTGAATTAAAACTTTGTACGTTATAATTTGAATTGTTCCATTTAATTATTAATTTGGAAAAAGTTGTTGATTAAAGGAATATTTATCACTTTTGAGCTCAGTTTTGAGAAGATCCAAACTTAATTCAAAACTGAAAGAGATTTCGAAAAATAAGCCTTTTATTGATCTTCAAAAGTTGCGAGAAAATAAAAAAAAATGTCTTAACTTCGCTGGAAAATTTAAAAATGATTTTCTATTTTGAATATTTAAATTTGAGAGAATATTTGAAAAAATTCTACAAATTTTTGGATAATAAATAACAATTGAACATTTTTTCATTTGAAAAATAATTGAGTGAGTTTAAAATATATTTAGGACTTTTGAAAAGATTTCAAAATAATTTGAGACGTGAAAAGATTTCAAGTCATTTAAAAAACAATGTAGATTGTTGGAGATGTCGAACACAAAACTGTTGAGCTTTTCAAGCATTTCGAAAGGTTTTATATGAATACGAAATTTCTAGAAAACGTTACAATATATATTTTTTTAATTAATTTAAAAAGAATATTGAATTAGATTTCCAGAAACTTAAAAAAAGATTCTGGATGATTTTAAGGTAATTTTATTCACTTTGGCAATATTTTCCAAGCACTTTTTTCGAACTATCTTAAAATTCCCTTGAATCATTCAGAAAATGTAACAATCCTCTAAATCACTTGGAATGTTCAAAATCCCATCACAATTCGTGGAATAATTCGAAATTGAATAATTAAATTCTATTTTAATCAATCAAATTGGAATTCAATTAATTAAATCAAATAATTCGAGAATAAAAACTTACCAGCAGAATCAAGCAGAAAAACCGCGATAGTAAGCAGCAAAGTTCCAATAACAATCTTCATTGTTACTATAGAAGGGTTCAATCCGTAAGAAGAACTGAGAAATTGTAAAAAAAATTGAAGCTATTTATACTGACGATTTCTGAGCTGTTCCAGAAAAATCGACACGATTATCAAAATTCACCCCACTCTGGTTATAGGCGCAATAAAAAAAATGTCAAGCACAAGCAAGGTATTATCATAAATAGAGCATGTGCCATGATTATTTGCTATGTACTTGTATGATCATTATCGTGCTCTTTCCGTATCCACGTTTAAAGTAAAATAATCAAGCAAATATTCCAAAAATATTCTATTCGAATTTTTTTTTCCTTTGATTTAAACATATTTAATTCTGCAATAAAAAAAAATTATCCGTTGAGAAAACGACCATTTTTTGCACTTTGTATCAAAGCTATAATACCTATTGTATTTTAATTGAATGAATTTTGTTGAACGTTAGCAAATAATCCGGCATTCAATTCAAAGTGAAAAAAGTATACAAACACTTTTTCATTATTTAAATATAAAGCTTAAATGATTATCAATTTGACCGAATCCATTTAAAATCGAAGGAATAAAGGAGATATTCCTTCAGTCATATGCGGACCAATCAATTTTTGTAGCAGCAAGATTTTTTTTCAAATTTAATTTTTGTGTAGAAAGAACGAAAGATTCAACAAAATACCAAAAAAATGCGACTTACAGTTTCATGAAAATGTCCAAACAACATTTTTTTAACCATTTTTCTTATCTTCTTTTTAAAACGGATACTGTTGATAAAAATGAATGCTAAACAGATGAATGTTAATAATACATAATAAACTTATTTTTAGTTAATACAAATAGTTTGCTATTGGCTATCTCATATTTCAATCAAATACAAAAGTGAATTAGTTCTTAAATTAATTATTTCAGAAAACAATGACTGAAGTTATTTCAAATTATGCAGGCAGTGCAACTCTAAATCCCAGAATGTTTTTTCATTGTGATTTGATAATAATAAAACTATAAAAGACGAATAAAAATAAAAGGAGAGAACCGAGGGGATTTGGTTGGTTGCCTTCTTATTTTTCTTTCCTCTTTTTCATTTGCGTCCAAAGAAATGTTTTTCTTTTCAACAATTTTTTTTTTTCAATTGCAATAGGAGCATTTTATGGTGGTTCTACAAACTTGGTTGTTGAATTCTTGTTTTTATTTTCAGGAACTCTGTACATTAGTTTGAGTATTGGACGTTAAATAGGTTTTTGAATTTGATTTCAATCTAATTTGAAATTCTCAAATTAAAATTATTTTAGTTATATTTGTGCCCTTCATTGATGATTATCTGCTGTCGGTTTATTATCTTATCTAGGATGGTCTCCCTACTCATAACTGCGCGAAAATGGTATTTTTCTCAAAACGGTAAAATGCGTAAAATACGCAAAATATGTGAAATCAATATACAAAAATATATATTTAAAATTTGTACTTTAAATTAAAAAAAAATCAGTCCCCGAAGCTTTGTAGGGCACGTGGATCTTTTACTTACGAACGAAAAAATTTGTCAAGTTTACGTATTGTGAAACAAAATTTCATCAGTGTCATGTACAAGGTTTGAAGGAAACGAATGAGAGTCTTACAAGATGATATTGCACTAAATATAATCTTGCCGGTTTATTACTTTTGTAAATAAAAGAGCCACCTACACCTCTATAGTTTCCGGAATGAAGAAATGAAAGATAATTTCAGATAAAAGCATGTATTAAATCTAGGATACCACCTGGTTTGCTCTTTTTTTTTTAATTCTCAGGAATTTTGTTAATTGCAATTTCCAAATGAGAAATTTTAGTTCTAAAATTTCATTTCTGAACGTTTTGACTAAATGTTGTAAAAATAACAAAAAGATTCTATTAGTTACTTATTGACCATATTAAATGAGATTATATGGATTCATCTATTAATAAAGATTACAAATTTTCTTCATCATCAATTTAGTAAATTAAAATTTCCAAGTAATATTCTTTGATCATATAATTTATATATGAATGTTTCCAATCATTACGGATGGAAGAAACAAATTTAATTGTTAATGTCTTTTTTAATTTCGAGAAGTGAATCTGTTTTAAACAATATTATAATTTCTGCGATTTTCTCTCAAAATAAACATAGAAATTTGCAGTTTCTCAAAATTTGTGAGCTTGTTCTCAACTTTTGTGTTAGAGCATGGAAATCCAAAAGTTATGTAAACAAATATAATTGTTAAAACAAATCAACATTATTTTTAATGATATTATTCTCGAATAATACTAGAAAGTTTCGGTTTTTCTAAAATATTAGAATTTTGGTCCACTTTTCCATGGAGAAATCCCTTGGCGCTCAAGCTATAAAGCCTATTGTGCCAAACCCTCACTCATTCACTCTCAGCAGTCGACCCCCGACCTCTTGACGAAGCCCAGTATGTCGACCAAAGATCGCGTTTCGATTTCCTCTGTTTCCATAAAACGGCCTCCGACGGTCTGTTGCCCGAGCCTAACTAATGCCGGGCACTGGCATAATACATGCAGGGACGTTTCGGCATCCCTGCCGAACCTCCTGCACCAGAGCTCTACGATGCGCAGCGCCGACCTTATAAGACCCATTAGCGTTTCCAGATGAGCCCCCCTAACCAGGATTACAAAGTCGTCCGAATATCCTTAGGTATAGTACCCTTCTTCATTTAGCCTTCGAAGGAGGCCCTCCACTACAATGCACCACAGGAGGGGTGACAGAACCCCTTCCTGCGGGCAATCCCGCGGAGCTATTCCCCTTACTAGGCCTTCACCCCATCTGGTTTCGAGTCTTCTTCGGCGTTGCATGCTTCTTATCCAGCATACTAGCTGATCCGGCACGCCACATCTCAAAGCCTCTCGACAGATGACTTCTGCAGGAGTATTGCTGAAGGCACCCTCCATATCCAAGAAAGCGCCCACAGCGTACCCCTTTTGTTCAAACTGGTGCTCCAATTTTGCTACAACAGCATGAAGCGCAGCTTCTACCGAGCAGCCTGCCTGGAGAGCATGCTGCCCTCTATGCAGCGGGGAGGCCAAAAGCACCTCATCCCTAATGTATCTCTCGACCAGCTTCTCTAGCGTCTTCAGGATGAAAGATGTTAGGTTGATTGGTCGGAAATCTTTGGCAGCAGTGTAACCCTCCCTCCCAGGTTTGGGTATGAAGGCCACTGTGCCATCCTTCCATACAGATGGCACATGTTTAAGGGCTATACTTTTTGTAAAACCGCTGGATAAATGCCATCTGCCCCTGGTGATTTGAAGGGGCAAAATGATCCTACGGCCCATTCCACCTTTTTGTAATCAGCTACCTTAGCGGCGAAACTCCAGTCGGACCTCTCCAACCCCTGGCCTCGGTCTTCCTCCTCTTGGTCGGTTCGGATTCGCTGAAAACCCGCGAAGTGAAATTCCATCAGGTGATTCAGCATCGTTCCTTCATCTTCCGCGAACTCACCATTATCGAGCCTCATGAGCCCGAGTCGAGCTTCCGG
Organism: Andricus quercusramuli; assembly: GCA_932178445.1. Classification (NCBI taxonomy): domain Eukaryota; kingdom Metazoa; phylum Arthropoda; class Insecta; order Hymenoptera; family Cynipidae; genus Andricus; species Andricus quercusramuli. The sequence continues at coordinate 68,692 of CAKNXH010000597.1, forward strand.
ATTTTTCGCTAGGATCTTGTGAAGCTTCACCGTTTTCGGAATGTTTTTCGATTCCTGGCAGAAGCCTCTCCAATCTTCCTGCTTATACTTCCTAATATTGTTATTGTATTCGCACTGAGCCGTCTTATAGATGTTCCAGTCCGAAGGCAATTTGGTTCTATTTGCCCTATTGCACAACATTCTTGTCTTTCTACGGAGTCTCTCCAAGTGGGTGTTCCACCATTCTGCTCCCTTCCTAGGCTTGATAGTTCTTGTAGGGCAGTTGTTGTCATATGATGTTGTCAGAGCCCTTCGCAGAAAATCCGCGGCGTGCTCCAACTCATCAATGGTACCATAGCTTGTGGGGAATTTCGCAAGCCTCCCTTCGAGTTAATCTTTATATGAGTCCCAAAGTGTATTTTTAGGGTTTCTAATATTACATACCACCGGTTTTCCTTGGGTTTAATCGGTACACGATGTTTTTGTGGTCCTTAAGAGACTCCTCATCGGAGACTCTCCAATCCACTACCCTGCTCCTCAGTGCACCTAAACATAAAGCCAAATCGAGAACCTCACTCCCGTTTTTAGTCTGGAATGTGGGAGTATCACCCCGATTCAGAATCTCCAGCTCGGTGCCTGCTATGTATTCAATTAAATCTCTCCCTCTGTCAATGATGTTCGTGCTTCCCCGCACCGTGGTGTGATAGTTCGCATCACAAACCTACAGGAAAGTAAGCCGAGGCAATAAATATCTCTATCCTTCCTCCGCTACTGCCCCTGAGTCTCACCGTAATAGCGGTGAGATTTCTAGAGCAGAATTTAGGCACCAAGATCGTATTCATACCCTTGACGGCTATGCATGCCTTCGGCGTTTTCTCGCGTTGTCCCTTATATATGGAGCCACATTTTGACAAGCCATAAATCCTTTCCCTATGTAACCAGGATTTTTGGATTAGGGTGAGCCCTGTCTGCACCACAGGCATGCGTCTGGCTGGAACCGCCGAGGCGCCTTTGCTGTGGTGCAAATTAATCTGCGTAATGGAGATTTCCGTCTCAGCTATGAGAAAGCTACTTCGGGGCATCTGCGGACGCTTTTGGGACCCCTGCGGATCCCAGTTGGGTCACCCGGAAAGTAACCCTACTCGCCCTTAGATAGGGCCGATAATCTAGAGCCGCAAGGGCTCTGATCGAGGATTCGGGAAGCCCGACAACTAGAATCCAGCCTCTTCCCTTCGGCCTGGATCCCTGCTCGTCGGAGAACCCCTTTCACGAATCAGTTCGCAGGGACGGGTTCTGAAAGCTCAGGCGCGCCAGAATGGTTACCGGAATCTCGGGGTTACTGGGAATCAATTCGGTCGCCCTGCGGTACCTTTACAGACACTCCGTCCCTTGACTTCCAAGTTCAGATCTTCTTTTAGCCTGAACGTTGGGGTTTTCTCGACAATCCAGTCTCGCGACCAGATGTCAGCGGCCTCCACAACGATGGACCCAACCTAATGAAGATGTCGTTGAATCTGAGCGCGCATCCCTCGCGAGGTAACGCGTCAATCCCTTTTGAGATTTCATCCCTCAACCTGTCCAAGTCATTAAGAGTCAGAAAGTTATCAGAATGACCCGACGCAACGACAACACTCACCAGGGCGTTGTTGGCCATCTGCACAGAAGTAGGACCCTGTGTTACCAGAGCCTTCTGTTATTTCAACTCCCTGTTTGGGGAACTTTCTCCAGAGCCCTTCTTTCTCTTGCCTATAGAGTAAGCCTGAGGACATATTTCACGGTCTCTCCTTTCTATGTGCTCCACAACGGCGCCTCTTCCCAACGGAGAGTTCCGTTAGTTGCGCACCCACAGCTTCTACATTATTGTCTCCACCATATTCACAATTTCGCACCGCCTCTGGTGGGTTGTCCCTGACGGAGCCTCCCACCTTTGGCGGTGGTTTGGGAGAGGGACACGAAAAAGATCCCTCATCGTTTGTGTTTTGTTTTTTTGGTTTGTTGGGTAGCATGTCTCTCCCACGAGAAGCTAGGGAAGTAAGAAACACCCCCCACAAAGCCCTTCTTATTGGGGGCGGGTCTACATACTATGGAATTCGACCTGCTGTCCCAAAGTCCCCGTTAGGACACCTCCTTCGAGACCCCTACCTGTCCAACTCTGCTGAGGGGAGCAGGCCGGGATGTCAAAGGATTTGTTAACCCTGCTACCATTCACCTCTCGACACGGCGATCACATCTTAGCTTGGGAGCGTGAGAACTCGCGCTCTCGATATTCCAGCGGGCTTTGCCATTAACCCCTGGAAGGACCGCTTCTCAGTTTCAGCCTCACCGATCAGAGTCCGTCAGTTCCCCAGAGTAGCCATACCTTGCGATATAGCCCTTCAGGTTCACCTATTCCAGATCTGTTGCCAATGAGCCTCGTAAGCCCTCCCACCAGCTACAAGGTCCCACGATCCCCAGGTAGGGAATAACAAAGGTAAAAATTATTTAAATTAAAAAAACATGATTATTCCAACAAATGATAATTATTATTAAATATCTCTGCCCCTAGTAATGGTAGCTAGTTGCTTTTTTCTCAACTTTTTCATTTTTATCAACTTTTCACTCAGCGAGGTAATAATTACTAAGAGTTAACAAACATAATTTTTTGAAGAATTTTTACTTGTTTATAACTATCTTTTCTTATATAATTTCTAGAAAGTTGCGGTTTATCATTGCGGAAAATCATTTCTTAAACAATCTCTTTCTTTTTTGTGGATATATTTTTCTGATATAAGATAAATATTTGAAATATTTTCCAAGTTTTCCGATATGGATTATATATAATTTTAATTCTCTTCGGAGTAGTTACTGTGAGCCTTTTGATTCAAATTAATGTTAATATTTATCATTTCCCCAAACTAAAGAGTCAAGAAAAAACTGAAAAACTCAGAAAAACCTGCGAGTTTTTAGTATTACTCTAAGAGAAAGTAGTTATGAGCCATAATATATTGTTTAGACAAAGATGCTTGTTATAATTCATTAGTTAATATACCATTAACTAAAGAGTGTTATGAATTATAATAATTTGTTTGGAAAATTATTTTTGTTAAATTGCATTAATAAAAAAACTGAAAAAGTAAACTAAGCTGTACCATCCTTTAAACAAAAGAATTGAGTTTTCAACCCAGAAAGATTTTTTATTCAAAAATGAGAAAAAATCTTATCTATAACTTTGAGTTTTCAAGTTATCAAGGCGAATTTTTGAGATAAAAAGTTAAATTAACAAACCAAATGTATACATCTTCTACTGAAATGCAAATTTAGAATAGTTACATTTTCAATTTAAAAAATTCATTTTGAACAAAAAAAAAGAAACATCTACAATATTTGTTAAATTTTCAACAGAAGATATCATTTTTTGGCTCGAATTATGCATCTTCAATAAAAAAAAACTTTTAACCAGATTGTTACATTTTTCAAAAGAACAGGTTACATTGTTCCAAAAAATACATAATTTCAACAAAATAAATTGATGTTCAACCAAAAAGGATAGATTTTCATCAAAAAACAAAATAGTTCAAGTTAAAGAAATAAGTTTCCAGCCGAATAAAATAAATTACCAATGAGTATGTTAAATTATTAACCAAAAAGTTGAATTTCCATCCAAAAAAATTAAATGTTTGTCGAAAGAAAAAATGTCGACAAAAACCTGAATAGTTGAATTTTCGATTCAAAAAATTAATTTTCGATGAGAAATACTATTCTCAACCAAATAAATGAAATTCCAACCAAAAAGATTAATTTTTTTTCAAAAAAGAATAATTTTCATTAAAATATTTCCATTTTTACTGGAATTTTCAACCAAAAAGGTTACATTTCAACGAAAAAAAGACAAATTTTCAACTCAATGGTTAAATTCTTAACCAAACAGATAAATTTTCAACCAAAAAGATTAAATATGTATCAACAAAAGAAATGTCGACCAGAAATGGAATAGTTACATTTTTTGTTAACAAAATATTCCAAATTTCATTGGAATTTTCAACTAAAAGTTTCATTTTTTACCAGAAGAGACAAATTTTTAACAAAAGACATTATTTTTTAACTAAAAAATACCAATTTTCATTTTAAAAAATGAATAGTTTAATTTTTAGTTAGAAAAATGAGATTCTAACCAAATTATATAATTTTCAACAAAATAGTGAAATTGTATACCAAAAGTTTGAATATCTACAAAAAATAAAATCGAAAAGAAAAATTAGTTACATTTCTAGTTAAAAAGTTAATTGTAAATAAAAAAAATAATTTTGAAACAGAGAAAAATTAATTTTCAACATAAAAAATTGTGTACCGAAAAAGAGTAATTTTCAACAAATTACATACATTTTTGACCAAATATTTTAATTTTTAATCTAATAGTTGAATTTTCAACCAAAAAGGCGAATTATTCACAAAGAAGATTAATATTCCACCACAAAAGAGAACGTTTCAACAAAATACAGAAATTTTCTAGCAAACATAATAAAGTTAAGTTATCAGTTAAAATTTAATTTTCAATTGCAAAAACTAATTTTGAACCAAAAAGATTAATTTTCTACCAAAAAGATCAATTTCTAATAAAATATAGGAATTTTCACAAATTAGTTGAATTTTCAACTGATTGAGATTAATTTTCAACCACATATGGAATAGTTAAATTTTGAGTTTGAAAAAATAATTTGAAATTTGGTTAACAAAGAAGTTTAATTTTGACAAAAGAAAAATTCAACAAAAATGATGAATCATCAACCAAAAAAATTATTTTTTAACAAATTAGTTCCACTTGGTAGATTTTCATCTGAAGAAAGGGTAATTATTGCGCGTGCAACGCGCAAGATCTTCTAGTAATCTAAATAATAGAAAAGCATTAGTAATAACTGAAAATTCTTCGAATTTTATTATTTAAATTAAATTTTTTTTCCCAAATTATCGCAATCAAGATAAGTTTCTTTGATTGGAACTTGAAACGCGTCTAAGGTCGTTTTTTTTCATTTTCATCTAAATGCAGCAAGGTAAAATGGATTTAATGTGTAAATAATTTTTGCTCTTTCATTCTGAGTGATGAAGTCTGCTTACAAGTTCAACGACATTGTCCTCTAAATGTTTCAATGAAAATTCAAATGTTGCAAAATTGCGTCTTTTTATTCTAATTTTCTATTTCTTACATTTTCAATTTTTTTAACCTTATTTTAAATGAAAAATATAGCCTTTAACAAACTAATCTCCCATCGAAGAAAAAATCCCCATTATACATAGTAATTATTTTTTAAATATCACCCCCTTAACTTGTAGGACAATTTGAAGAATATTTCAAATATGTGTTTTATTTCAGATGAATATATATTCTTAAAAAAAAAGAAATTGTTCAAAAAACCATTCTCTCTATTTTTTATTCATTATTTGTACATAACTAAAAATACATAGCGAACTTATGAATTGAGGAAGAAACCCGCAACTTTCCAGCGATAATCTAAGAGAAAATAGTTATGGAAAATTGTGAATTGTTTAAACAATTATGTTTGTTAACCTGAATTAATAATTAACACACCATTATTAGAGAACTTCATTCCATTTTATATTAAAGAGTCTATAAAATTATAATAATTTTAATATTTGAATTTCTAACAACGTTGTTTAAATTGAACTATTTGGTTAAAATTCGACTTTTTTAGTTGAAAATTCAACTACTTGGTTGAAGGTTGAACTGCTTTCTTAAAAATTCATATTTTTTAGATTCACTTCTTTAGTTGAAAACTTAATTATTCTTTTTTTTATAAAATCAGTCCTCTGGATTAAGAAAATAAGCTTCTGGGTTGAACTCTTCTGTTGAATTTTTTTTTTTTTTGTTCGACATTCATAATTTTAGTTGAAAACTCATCTCTTCGTGGCAACAAACATATTTTTTCGAAAATCAAATTTCTACATTTTTAAGAAATAATGCACGATTTGACAAGATGCTAAGTAGGGGGGTGGGGTTCCTCCACTAATGTACGTAATTTTCGCAAATTCACAAAAAATTTCTCCTCAAGATTATCTTTTTAGTTATAAATTTTATTATTTGTTTGAAAATTTAACAGTTTTCTTGAAGAGACATAATTTTTTTGCAAATTCAACTTTTCTGTTAAAAATTAGTCATTTTGGAATGAAAATTCAACTCTTTTTGTATAATATCAACCTTTTGTCTAAAATTCATATTTTGTTGCTAATAAGTCAACTGACATCCTTTTTGAATGAAAAATATTTTTCTGGGAATTTGTCTTTGCAATTTAAAAGTTCACTTTTTTTCAATAGAAATATTGCATCTTTCTTGGACAAAAGTTCAACTGTTTTGTTGAAAATTCAACTATTACACAGAAAATTTTCTATTTGTTCAAAATTTGTATTTTTCTGTTGAAAAGTATATGGAAATCCTTTTGGATGAAAATTCAACTCTTTTTTTGAAAATTCGTCTTTTTGATTTGAAAATTCACCTGTTTTAATATAACTTTCATTTTTCTTGGACAGAAATGCAACTGTTCGGTTGAAAATTCAACTCTTTTTTGAAAATTTGTATTCCTGATTTCAAAATTCACCTACTTTAGCAGTAATTTAATGTTCCTTGGATAAGAATGCAACTGTTTGGTTTAAAATGCAACCATTTTGATGAAAAGCCATAATTTTGGGTTGAAAATTGTGCTGTTTTGTTGAAAATTTAACTATTTTGTAGAAAATTCACTTTTTCGTTGAATTCAATATTTTGGTGTTGAAAAGAGAACTGAAAACTTTTCTGGATGGAAGTTAAATCATTTTTTTGAAATTTTTTTTTTTCTTTAATTCGAAATTTAAGAGAAATTTAAGAGAAATGTCATCTTTTTCGGATGAAAATGCAACTGTTTGGTTGAAAACGAGGTTGAAAATTCAACTTTTTTGTTAAAAAGCCGTGCTATTGGTTAAAAGTTCTACTGTTTTGTTGAAAATTTACCTATTTCGTAGAGAGCTGATGCTTTTCTGGATGAACGTTCAACTTTTAAAAAAATGTTTCTTTCTTTATTGAAAATTCATCTGTTCTAGTACAAATTTCATTTTTTTTTCTTTTTGATAAGAATTCAACTATTTGGTAGACAATTCAACTATTTCGTTAGAAATTCATCCCTTTTGATTGAAGAAATCCGTCTTTCTGGATGAAAAATTTAATTTTGTTTGTAGAAACTTATTTTTGTTAAAAAAAAAAAATCTTCAAAAATTTGTTTTCTTTTTAAATGAAAATCAATCTGTTTCAAGAGAAATTTCATCTTTTTTGGATGAAAATGCAACTGTTCGGTAGAGAGTTCAACAATTTTGTTAAGAAGTCGTTCTTTTTTGGTAAAAATTTGTCTTTTTGGATTGAAAATTTAATTTTTTTCTATAGAAACTTATTTCTTGGTTAAAAATTCATATTTTGATTGTGAAAATTCAACTGAAATCTTTTTTAAAATAAAATTCAACTTCTTTTGAATTTATCTTTTCGATTCATAAATTCATTGAATGTTTGAATCACTTTGTTAAGGAATCATTTTTTTTAAGATTTATATTTTTAGTTGAAAATTCATCTCCTTTGTTGAAAGTTCAACTCTGATGTTGAAAATCAATCTTTCTTAATTGGAAATTTAGCTACTTGGTAAAAGTCGAATTACTGTGGAAAAGTCTTTTTTTTTTGGTTCAAAATTAATTTTTTAACTAAAAATGTAACTTCTCCTTTTTTTAAGATTGATCTTTTTTAGTTGAACATCCTCCTTTTTTGGCAAAAAAAAAAATGTTCTTGCTTTGAAATTTCATTTTTGTTGGGTAAAAAAGTTCCGTGGAAAAATAATTTTTTGCTGAAGTTATATTTTTTGTTCGTAAATTCAAGTTTTATAGAGAACATTCGTCTTTTCAGTGTTAGAAATTTTTTTTTCGTATAAATTTCATGTTTTTTGATTTAAATATAAACTATGACACTTTGTGTTTGTAATTTTTATTTTTAGGCTGAAAATTCAACTAATATGTTAAAAATGTAATTATTTTGTTGAAAATTCAAGTATTTTGCCCCGGGCAAGCCTATGAGGTGGAGCACCTTTATTTAAAATCATTTCAACACTCCAATTAACATTAACTACAATACAAAATTAAACTACTTACACACTGGTTGTGAGCTTAAGCCTAAGAGAGATCTCTCTTACCTCTTCCGCAACGTTACAAACCTCGAAAGCATATCTAACATGGCTGGTACATCAGAGGCAACACCTTGCCGCTTTCGAAGAGTCAGTCCTCGTCACTCTCAAACACACAATAATCAACACACAATCACCGCCACAAGGACACATCCTCAGGTCCACACTTAAGGTAGTCACAATCACCGCCACAAGGGCACTTCCTCAGGTCCAC
>CAKNXH010000597.1:82449-140328 GCA_932178445.1 Andricus quercusramuli
GGCCCTGGCATTTTTTAGGTAGGCGGCCCTTTTTTGATCCCCCCCCCCCTACCCTTTCTTAAGCTATAATATATTGAGCAATATACTAATTTTTTAACTATGTAGTAGGAAGAGGAAAAACGATATCGTCTGCACTCTTCTTTTTTGGTATGCCCTCGGCGGCCCGCAAGGCTCGCGGCCCACCGGGAAATCCCTCAAATTCCATATGGCCAGGCCGGGCCTGGCGGAGCGAGGTAGTACAAGGAATGTAATCATTGCGAATTTACTTGAGAAAAAATAAAAATTGTTATTTAATGAAGTAAAAATAAATTCAGTTGGAGTTCGGTTTTTATTTCCGACTATCACATTTATTTTATACATTTATATTGTTTTTTCATTATACATATATGGGTTGCGTGAGGGACTTCCTGGCCTACTTGGCTGTTCTATGTTGCACAAGATGAATTGATTTTTAGTTTTTATTCAGAAAACTCATTTATTTTTTCATATTTATGCTTTTTTTTCAAATGATCGAGGTCAAAGGGTAATGGGCCTAATTAACTATTTGGTTCCCCTGGTTACACAAGGGGTCTGGTTTGTGGTGGTTGCGTCAGTTCCTCAGGACCTACTTCGGCTATAGGTGGAGTTGTTGAGTCGGATGCGCATTATTTGGGGGTTGACTGTTAGCCTCCTGGGCAGCATGAGGAAAAAAGGCCTCTGTAAAGAAATAATAAAAAATTATTACTATTTTTTTATCAATAAAAAAAATTTGAAATTTTGAAATATTCATTGTTTCCGTATTTTAAATACTAAGTATCGCACTGAAAAGGGCCAAATCAGTCTGAAATACGTATTTTTGTTCAATTCAAAACTTTTTTCAAATCTGTTATGATCAATTAAAAATGTTAGAAAACCCGTAAATTTTTCACGAATTCTCTTCAAACCGTTTAAAATTACTTCAAATGCCTTATCTTTTTTCAAACCTGGTCAAATAATATGAATTCCTTAGTTCAATTGAAATTTAAAAAAAAAAACTTGCAATTCCTAGAAATACATTAAAATTTCCTAAAATGTTTGGAAATCTTTCGCAATCCCATAAAACACCTCTGAATCTTCAAAGTAACTTAATATCTTATGAAATCCCTCAAAATATTTTCAAATACTTCGAAAATCCTTAACATATTTTAAAATAGGTCTCGAGAAATTTTTTGAAATCCTCTGAAAATTTTGGAAAGCAATTGCGATCTTGAGAAGTTTTCTAAATCACTTGAAATTTTTTTGAATTCTTTAAAATCCCATAACATACTTTGTGATCTCTTAAATTGGTCTAAAATCACTTGAAATCCTGTAAAATTTCCTCGAAATCCTTACAATTTTTAAAATTTTAAAATTGGGGATTTCCTCATTCAAATCATTAACAATCAATAATTATAAAAGTTTCATGTTATAAAATTAAGAATTCTACAGTTTTGAACATTTTCATTCAAAATTTCAATCATTTAAAATATTTAAAATTAGGAACTCTTGACTTTTGATCTTCAAAATCATCATAATTTGAGATTTGTCATTTATGCATCTTTCAAATTTAAACACTTTTCAATTATAAATCTTCAAAATTGAAGAGTTTTAAATTGCAAATCATTAAAATTGAATTTTCCATCCTAAATCTTCCAAATTGAACTATTAAAAAATCGTTTGAAATTAAATACCAGTAAATTGTGAATTTTGAAAATTAAACTTTGAATTTCGACAATTCAAAATTAAACTATTTCAAAGAATTTCCTATAAAATACATCAAATATTGCAGTGTTCAATTGAAGATTTTAGGAATTGAAGAATTTTACATTGTAAATCTTCAAAATTGAATCACATGTTGAAAAAAACGTCAAAATTACATAACTTTAAAATATAAGTCTTAACATCTAAATAAATTTTAATTGCAAATCCTGAAAGTTTCAGAACTTTGAATTGCGAATCTTTTAAAATTAAAAACATATAAACTGCAAATCGTTACGTTTGGAGCAATAGAATTATTAATTTTTAAAATTGAAAAGTTGTTAATTTTTCAAAATGACAATTTGAAAATTAGGCAAGTTTTGTGTTTTTCAATTGAAAATACTGTAATTTTATTGATTTACATTTCAAATCTCATCAATCTGAAAGATTTAGAATAGGAAAATATTCCATTTGGTCTACAAAATCATCACAATTTATGAAGTGTTATTTATGCATATTTCGAAATTAAAGATTTTTCCATTTTATATATTCAAAATTGAAGAATTTTGAATTAAAAATCGTTGATATAGAATAATTTTTCATTGTGAATCTTCAAAATTGAACTATAAAAAAGCGTTCAAAATTATATACAATTAAAATATAAATTTTTAAAACTAAACTTTTAATTTCGGCAATTCAAAATTGAATTTTTCGTTCTGAATCTTCAAAATTGAATTACACATTGAAAAAAACACTCAAAATGACATACATTCAAAATATAAGTTTTAAAAATTAAATAAATTTTAATTTTCAGTCCTCAAAATTGTAGAAATTTGAATTGCAAATCTTTCGAAATGGAAAACATTTTAACGAGCTATAGATTTTCTGGATTCTGGATGCAAATTCAAATATTTTGTTGAAAATTTTTTTTTCTCAATTAAAAATGCATCCATTTCCAGAGAAATTTCATCTTTCTTGGATTAAAATGCAACTTCTTGGTTGATAATAAAACTATTTTGTTGAAAAGTCATACTTTTGGTTAAAAATTCTACTGCTTTGTTGAAAATTTAACTATTTCGTCGGAAATTTACTTTTTGTTCACAATTCGTATTTTGATGTTGAAAAACGAACTTAAAGCTTATCTGAATAAAAGTTCAACTTGAAAAAAATGGTCTTTATTTATTAGAAATTCATCTGTTTTAGCACAAATTTAATCTTCCTTGGATAAAAATTCAACTGTTTGGTAGAGAATTCAACTATTTCGTTAAAAATTCATCCCTTTTGGTTGAAAAAGTTCGTCTTTTTGGACAAAAAATTTAATTTTGTTCGTAGAAACTTATTTTTTGTTGAAAAATTCATATTCTGATCTTGAAAAGTCAACTGAAATCAATTTCAATTTTTTCAATTCATCTTGTGGTTCTATAAATTCATCCGCTCTGGTAGAAATTTCTTTTTTTATGGAAATGCAACTTTTTGGTAAGAAATTATTCTTCTTTGCTTGAGTATTCAAATATATTATTTAAAAGATTTGGTTGAATCACTTTGTTAAGAGAGCATTTTTTTTTTGAAGAGTTATATTTTTAGTTACAAATTCATCTCTTTAGTTGAAAGTTCAACTATTTTGTTGAAAATTATTCTCCTTAATTTGAAAAGTCAAGTACTTGGGTAGAAGTTAAACTAAATTGTTAAAAATTTATTTTTTTGATTGAAGGCTCATGTCTTTGGTTAAAAATTTAACTGTTCAGTGGAAAAGTCTTTTTTTTTTAATTCAAAATTAATTTCTTAACCGAAAATGTAAATTTTCCATTTTTTTGAAGATTGATCTTTTTTAGTCGACGATTCTCCCTATTTGATAAAAAATACCTTTTTGGGTTCAAAATTTCATTTTTATTGGGTAAAAATGCCTGTTTCGTGGAAAAATAATTTTTTGCTGTAGTCATATTTTTTGTTTGTGAATTCAATTTTTGTTTCAAGAAACTTTTTTTTTGTATAAATTTCATGTCTCTTGATTTGAATATGAACTATGACACTTTTTGTTGGGAATTTATATTTTTAGTTTGAAAATTCAACTATTATGTTAAAAATTTAATTATTTTGTTGAAAATTTAAGTATTTCGTTGAAAACCCATATTTTATAGTGGGAAAATCATTTTTGTTTAAAATAAATTATTGAATTTGAAAATTTTAAATAAAGTTTAACATGTATTTCCCATTAGAAAAAAAAGTTGATGTAAACTTTATTCAGAATGTTCACTATTGATTGAGTACAAATAAATACTTTTTAAATATCACTCTTAAAATTATTTCAACTTGATTTTTCATTATGAAACTAAATTTCAAGTTTTTCTCTAAATATAGTATTTTATATTTATTTGTTTATGTGAACCATCGGAGCTATTCCCTTTCCGGAACATTACCCCATAATTTACTCGAAATTTGGAAAAAAAAGCTTTTTATGATTTATAAAAGGTTATAAGGAAATGAAAAAATTTGTGAAGCTTCATGGAAATTTTTTGAATAATTTATTATTTAAAAAAATTATGCTCACAGATTATATATAAAAATTTTTAAATAATTTGAAAGATTTCCTCAAATTTTAAAAAAGAATTTGGGAAATTTTAGGGCAATTTCTTTAATTTTGGAAGGCTTTATAAATATTTGAAGAGAATTACCGCTTGAGGAGAATTGAAAATTTTTCTCAATTTTCCTAGGAAAATGTAGAATGACTGTCTACATCCAAAATTTTCAAAAAAGAATCCTGAAAGTTCTTAGAACGATTTTTAAAATTTTGAAAGATTATTCCTAATTTCATGAATAATGCGATAAATTTTAGAAAATGTTTAGGAATTGCATTAGTTTCAAAGAGATTTCTGAGAAATATTTGAAAAAATATATAAAATGAGAAATTCCTAAAATTTTTTGAATCCTGTAAGATAAACAAACTGCCTTAAAGAAGAATATTTTCGAATTTCTTTCAAGGGTCCTAGAAAAAGTACATTTGTATAATGGTAACAACAAATGAAATCAAACAATAAATATTTATTAAAAATTATTTTTTCTTATTAAAAATTATTCTCCTCAAATTATAATTTGGTTTAAACTTTTTTCTTTCATGACTGAAAAGATGGTTCCGTTTCAAAATTCAACTATTTTCATTTCTCCTTGAAAATTAAAGGCTTTTGTTTAAAAATTCAACTATATGGTTGAAAATTCACTTTTTGTTGAAATTTTGATTTAAGATATCTGAAATTTACAAAAATCTTCTTTAAATTTTCTCGAAATTGAGTACATGGATTTATGCAGAATTTTTTGAACATTTTCACTAATGAGTTTTCTATACGGTGTTTTAGCCGCTATAAACTAGATGTAAAAATATGAACATAAAGTTCAAATTATGTTATATCAAAAATACTATTAAATTCAGGATTTTACCTTTGGAAATTACATTATTGTAGAACTCAAGGAATCTTCAAGAACTAATGGATTATGCAAAAAAGTCGAATTTTTGAAAGTAGAGGTATAATTTTTTTCGCCGAATTTTCCGGAACGATTTCTAGAAATTCTTCAGAACACTGAAACTGTGAAAAATTTAAATTTTGTCAAGCTTTTTTATGTTTTTTGCAAAATTATTCAACTTGTTTTTAATAGTTATATTACCCGGCGTCAGTTCAACTTATACGGTACAATCGTCTTGAAAATTTATATTTACAAATTTTTTAATTCCAAATGAGGTCAAATCCACAGTTTTTTTTGGGGGGGAGGGCATCTAAATATTGCTATATTTTCCCCTCCTCTCGAGACACTAAAGATCAGCATTGAATTCTGAACCTTGAGTGCTATTGGGAAAGACTCGCTTCTAATTACCCAGCCAAGGAAAAATTTCCTTATCTCGTTTTGAACACTTGAAAGAAGACAAACAACTTTATAACTTTCCATATTGTGTTGCAGATTCATAAATCTAGTCCGACAAATTTTTTCTATTTTCAAATAAATTTTTCGTAACAACCAATAATGAAAAAACGTTTCTCGACAAATTTGTATGCTCATTTAGGTAGCACAGATAATAAACAAGTACTTTTCTACAAAAAGGATAGTACCTTTTCAAAAAATGACACCAACGTTAAATGAAGAATGGAAAACGCCATATTTTTTCACTCTTTATTGCAAATTTTATGCAAAAAAATTTTTTTTTGCTCTTTAAACTTCCGAGAGCGACCGGAAGTTTTTCTGCTCTTTCTTTGCTCCTCGACCAGTGGCACAATAGGCTTTATGGCTTGAGCGCCAGGGGTCACGGGCCCGCCACTTACATCACAACTAACTTGCTCTTCGACCACATATAATACGTGTCCGAAATCGATCGATTTTGATGAATCTTCGTAAAATTTTAGCTCTCATTGTCTTGATTGAAAAAGGTGGAAAGTAAAAAAAATGTTCGAAGTACTAAAGCCCTAACAAATTTTAAACTGCATTTCTAACTACTGACATGAGCTCAGACAACCTTCCTGAGGCACACATATCTTCCCCAACTTTTCAAATTAGACCTAGGGGTGGTTTCCAAAAAAATTCCCAGATTAATGTCAAAAATGAGAATTTTCAGAGTATCAAAGTCCCCGGAAAATTTTTTATTGCATCTCTGACTATCGGCAGCACTCCCCGACAACCTTCCTAATGCATCTCTTTCATTCACAAGCTTTCAAATTAGACCTAGAGGTAGGTTCAAAAGGCATTTCCAGATAAAAGTCAAAAATGAAAATTTTCAAAGTATCAGAATCCTAAAAAATTCTTAATTGCATTTCTGACCATTTTGAGAAAATTACCATTTTCCCGAGGATATGAGTATTTCAAACTGAAGGGTTTTTTTGAAAATAAAAATATAATTTTTTCAAACCTATAATTTTTAATTTCATTGACATACTCAAGTTTTTTCTAATCACTCTGTTAAGGTTAATTACACTCTTTCGAAATTCACCAAAATATTAACAAAAGTTTTAAAATTGACAAAAATGGAAATGGCTTTCCTGAAAATAATAAAAGTTGTTTTAATCGAAAACCCCACCACTTTTGTTGGTAAATACATCTTACTTTTTTCTGAAATCCTTTATTGCTTGCGAGAAAAATTGAAAAATCGAATTTTCAACAAAAAATGTTTTGCCACCACAAAAATGATTAAGCCTGCAAAAAACTAAACCACACTTTCTGCATTTTATTTTTTATTTTATCATTTGTGGCAATTTGTGACAAAGTTAGGGAATTTTCGGTACATCGAATTTGAACGTAATTTCATTATTATTGTTGAAACTCGCAACTATTTAGTGGAAAATTAATTCGGCTTTGTTTGAGGATTCAAACTATTTTGATGAAAACATTTTTTTTTGTTGAATTGGACTATTTTTGGTATGAAACTAAAATCCCTTTTGATTGAAATATAGAATATCACTTGTTTGGAAGTCGAAATACTTTGTTGAAAATTTATTTATTTGACTGATGATTCATCATTTTAAGTGAAAAAACTTTTTTATTTTTGTTTGAAATTTAATTATTATTATTAATGTTAATTATTAATTATTATATAATATTAATTATTAATATTAATATTATTATTAATATTAATTATTTAATTGAGTGCTTTAACCTAAAAATTTCACTCGTACATGTTTGGTTCAAAATTTATCTCCTTGAGTTGAAAATTCAAATTTTTGGCTCACAATTTCTGTATTTAATTGAAAATTGGAATTTTTTGGGAGAATATTCAATCTTCTTGGTGACTACTTCATATTTTTGGTTGAAAATTCCTCTAAAAATTCAAATATTTGATTGAAAATTCATGAACTCTGTTACAAAATCATCTTATTGGTTAAAAATTAGTTTTTTCATTATTCAAAATGAAGTTTTTCACTGAAATTTTAACTATTATATTTCTAGTTGCAAATTTATATGTTTTAGCTTAAAATTGAACTTTTCGTTGAAAATCCGTCTTTCTTCGGTGGAAGACACTTTTCAGTTGGAACTTCATCTTTTTTGTTGAGATTTCATTTCTTTGGTTAAAAATTCAACTATTTTTCCAAAATTCGTTTCTTTTTTCGTTGAAAATTTATTTTACTAACTGAAAATTTAACTATTCTATTTTTGGTAAAAAATTATCTTTTGAATTGAAAATTCATGTGTTTGGTTTAAAATTAAATTTTTTTAGCTGAAGATTCATCATTTTTCATCAGATTTCATCATTTGTAAAAAATTTACCTTTTTTGATAGAAATAAAACCATTTTCGTTCAAAAAATAATCTGTTTTGTACAAATTTTAACTATTCTATTTTTTCTTAAGAATTCATATCTTTGGTTGAAAAAAAAACTATTCAGTTGAAAATTCGTTTTTTTGTTGATAGAAAATTCATCTTTTGGGTTGAAAATTTCACTATTTGGTAAAAAATTCATACTTTTAGTTGAAAATATCTCATTGTGATTGAAAATTAATTTCTTCGGTTCCAAATTCGTTTCTTTTCAGTTAGAAATTAATATTTCAACTAAAGATGTAAGCATTCCATTTTTGCTTTAAAATTTATTTTTATATTTGAAAGTTAATTAATTTGGCTGAAAACTCGTCTTTTTTTGTTTGAAATTTACTTTAATAACGTTGAATTGAACTATTCTATTCTTGTTTGTAAATTTATATTTTCTTGTTAAAAATGTATATATTTTATTGAAATTGTATCTTTTTTGGTAAAAGATTAATCTTTTGGGTTTAAAATTGAATTATTTTGTTGAGAATTCATGTTTTTGTTGTTGAAAATTCATTGTTTCGAATGAAAATCTAATTTTTCTATTTTTGGTTTAAAAAATCTTTTTCTATGTGAAAACGCATTTTGTTGAAAACTCGTTTCCTTTTTTGATTGTACATTTATGTTTCTGAAATCTTGCCTATTCTAAATTTTATTGAAAATTGATCTTTATCAGATGAAAATTCATGTACTTTATTGAAAATGAGTCTTCTTCGGTAGAAAAAGATTCTTTTGGGTTGAAAATTCAACTAACTGTCTGATTGAAAATTATATTTTTGGTTGAAGATTAATCATTTTAGTTAAAAATTCATTTTTTTAGTTGAAAATTTATCTTTTTGACTTTAAAAGCCAACTAAAATGTGTTTCGAATATATTCAGAAGAAAATTATTTTTTTGGCATAAACATTATTAATCTTTCAGGTTTATGGTTGATTTTATACCTAAGGAAATATATAAATTGGGATATTCAATGCCAATAATATGTTTTCTATTATTTGGACTTATGTAACCATTCAAATCTAGCGCCCTTTTCAATTTCAAGCGATGCATTTTCCCGCGAAATTTGAATAATATAATTATTATTAATAAAGATAGAAAATACGATTGTTTAAATCCTAATTCAAAATTCTCATAAATGCTCATTAAATTCTTAGAGCTCATAAAGGTCGAGCATATTGTCATGCTCGTGAGAATTTCTCCAAGAACTTAAACTCTAGAATTAAATAAATTAAATTAAATAAATAAATAAATAATTGAACAAAGTAAGAGTAAATTCAGTTAGGGTTTAGTTTTTATTTGGGAATATCACATATATATTGTATATTCATGTTGTATTTTCATTATATCTATCGGCTGCGTGAGAGACGTCCTAGCATACTTGGGTGTGCCATAATGCACAGGATGAATCAATTTTTAGCTTTTATTCAGAAAAATTAGTTTTTTTTTTTTACATTATTGTATTGTTCTTTCAATATATCTTGGTAATAGGGTGATGGACCTGATGCACCATTTGGTTGGCCTGGTTGCACAGGGGGTCTCATTTTTTGGTGTTTGTGTCATTTCGGTCCCCCAGGACCACTTGGATTGCAGGTGGAGGTGATGAGCCAGATTCGTATTATTTGGGTTTCAACTGTTATCATTGTGGTTTATAGCAGCAGGTAAAGAAGCGCCTGTACAAAAATAATAGAAAATTATCACTATATGTTTTTATCACTCAGAAAAATGTTACATTTTTCAAATATCAAATATTTCCATATCTTAAGTACTGAGTTCCATCGCTATATGTGTAGTCGTCAAATTGAAGGCACACTTGAAGTCCCAGTAATACAACATTTACTTAGAAACTCGTACTGATTTTTTTTCAATTTAATAAATACTTTTCCTCCTCTACAAAATGGTCAGTTCTTTTTTTCATATATGTTCCTATTCATTTTAATTAAATATAAGAACACTCCAAACGTCATTACCGTACGGCGTCCCAACCTCACTTTGCACAAGGTTAAACTGATTTTCTCTTTTTATTTTAGACAGTAACCTGAAAAACGCTTATCGTATAATGTTTGTAAACTTTGGATGAACAAAAATGTAATGTTTGTACATTTGTTAAGTCAAATTAATAATATTTTAAAAACCTTACAGTTTATCCTCCGATTTTTGTCTTTTCAGACGTCATTACCGTACGTCTTTTGTTCTAGTAAAATATTGTAGTTAGAGTTGATTAATAAATACAGAAATATTAAGCGTATCGTTTAATACAAGATTCTATAAACTTGAGCTTGAAATATATATTTTTTTTTTTGTGAATTTGATACTAAAACTGAAAAGTGCATTTCGACAGCAAAAACGTCATTCCCGTACGTGCGTCCAAAACCAGTTTCAGTGTGAACAAAAATTATAAAAAACATTCCGTTACTTGCTCGGCGGTGTTTTCATTATCAAGTAGGTAACTTTTTATGATTAAAATCTGTTATATTTATAAATATTAAAAAAGGCTGAACGGCATAATTTTTCTCGCATCATTATTGTACGGCTCAATAGAATTAGGAGGGAGAAGATGTGTTTCAAATTATATTAAAACAAAAGTAGGTAGATTTGTTATTACAGCTGAAAGGTGCTGAGATTGTAATACAAACAATTTAGAAAATAAGTAATTTAATGTAGTTTTCCTCACACCTGTTGAATTTTCATGAGTTCGTATTTTCGATTTTGGTAAAATGGAAGCATAATTTATCATGTAAATAGTTTCAGTGACTAGACTTTTAATTTATTACGTCACCTCACTTATATTCGAAAACATCATCTATAATAGTCAAACATTTCGTTTTTCTTAAATGACATGCATTACATTATTCACATTTGAACTTTTTAAAATCTCGCGCTATCTTTCATCAATCTTCTAACCTCAAATCCACTTCTTGTATTTCATGTAAGAATTTCATTATTATTTCTTATTTTCATGGCTGCCCCTTATGGATTTAGAATTCTTAGATGTGAAGAAACGAGTAAAAACTGGGAGTCAAAACTAGGTATTTTTGATGAATTGAATACTGGACCTGTCACAGGAATACAATCGGATCGTCTCTGTCTACCTCACTCAGTGCAGCCACCAAGGCAAAATGAAGAATGGAAAACGCCATATTTTTTTATTGATTTTGCAAATTTTGAGCTCAAAAATTATTTTTTTCGCTTTTTAAGATTCCGGAATAAGAATGGCGCTAGCATGACATCCACTCAGCGCCACCACTTATGAAAACTCACTTAAAAATTATTATAATGAAATAAACGATCAGGGGAGATTTTTTTTACTTTTTTTGCTCTCCAAAAACTAGGGGTGGTTTCAAACCTTATTTTCCTGTTTTAAGATAATTTTCAGTTGTGAAAGGTGTTATCGATACAGTGGAAAAAATGTTATTTATTTATTTTCTCTTCAAGTGAGACTGTTACTAGGACAACTACGCGCCCTATTAATAAATTATTATTGAAGACAAGTTTCGATGAGTTTCCGCTCTCTTTTGGAAAAGCAACTTTTGCCTATTCGTTTCTTTATAACTTGTGTCGTTTTCCCCGAAATTCCTTTTTTTATTTTAAAAGTTGTTTGTTACTCTTAAAACAAAACGCGCGTGTCCTATACAAAATTAATTTTGATTTTTCATTTTTTTTGTGTGATCAAAATTTTGATTTTCCTTTTTTCGAAAAAATTCAAAAAGTTCTTATGATAATTTTGTAGAACTACCAAAAAGCAACGTTTTGCTCTTCGTAAACTAATGTGTTAGAATTTCGAGAACTATGAAGAGCTGCAAATCGAATTTTCAAATCTTGAAAGAATGGTCCCAACATTTTCAGAATGCTCTAACTTTTTGAATTTCCATCCAAAATAGCTGGCTAACAAACTTTACCTTCAGTTTTTGAAGCTAAAAGCGTGTGCCGAAAGCCAATATGATAGAATGATTTTTTCAACAATTATCGTGCTCACAGACAGACATACAGACCGACTTACAGACACATTCGTAAGAACCTGTTCTTTGACCAGCGATATATATTCAATAATATGACGTTGATTTGATTTGTCTACTAGCTCTAAAAACAAAATATTTTTTGAAAATTGATTGTTAATTTGTCATGAGTTGTGAAAAAAATCTCTCTAGCTCCGCTGGGATTCGAACACCGGGTCTTTTAGATTTCCGGTCTTATGCTTTAACCAACTAAGCTACGGAGAGACGAGAAGATTTTCTTCACAACTCCTACAAGCTGAATGTCGACGTCATTCAGTGTACTTGCAAGATTAATTTTCAATAATTTCAACATGAGAGTGATTTTATTGATTGTGGTTATGGTTTTTGATTAGCGAAGTATATTAAATAATATGATTTTAATGTTTTTATACTACTAGATCTAAAAACAATATTTTTTCAATATTGATTAGTAATTTTTCATGAGTTGTGAAAAAAATCCCTCTAGCTCCGCTGGGATTCGAACACCGGGTCTTTTAGATTTCCGCTCTGGTGCTGCAACCAAATAAGCTACGGGGAGGCGAGAAGATTTTTTTCACAACTCCTACAAGCTGAATTTCGACGTCATTCAGTGTACTTGCAAGATTAATTTTCAATAATTTCAACATGAGAGTGATTTTAATTAATTGATGTTGTGGTTTTTGACTAGCGAAATATAGTAAATAGTATGATGTTAATGTTGTTTTCCTACTAGATCTAAAATCAATATTTTTTGAATATTGATTAGTAATTTTTCATGAGTTGTGAAAAAAATCTCTCTAGCTCTGCTGGGATTCGAACACCAGATATTTCAGATTTCCGGTCTGATGCTTTAACCAACTAAGCTACGGAGAGGCGAGAAGATTTTCTTCACACCTCCTACAAGCTGAATGTCGACGTCATTCACTCTACTTGCAAGATTAATTTCCAATAATGTCAACATGAGAGTGATTTCACTTAATTGATGTTGTGGTTTTTGACTAGCGAAATATATTAAATAATATTACGTTAATGTTTTTGTATACTAGGTCTAAAATAAATATTTTCGTAATATTTTTCGGGAATTTGTTATAAGTTGTGAAAAAAATCTCTCTAGCTTCAATGGGATTCGACACCAGGTCTTTCAGATTTCCAGTCTAATTCTGGTGTTCGAATCCCAGCGGAGCTAGATAGATTTTTTTCACAACTCATAAAAAATTAAAAATCAATATTCGAAGAATATTGATTTTAGGCCAAGGAGAACAAAAACATTAACATCATATTATTGATTCACTTAGTTGAATTTTCACTAACTCAGATTGAGAGAGTAATATGTGGACGCCCCTGTAATAGAACAATGTGGTAATTTCTGCTTTATGCACTACCTTTTTTCTTTTGAGCTTTCTGGTGGTGGTGGTGGGCTTTCTGGTGGTGGGATATGTGGGAATTCTGGGTGTTGCATGAATTCCTCGACGACACTGTGAAATGAGTTCTCTTCAGAAAATGTTACATGTTTGTCAGGACGACGCATCAAGGTAGCCAGTTTAGGTCTTCCGACGCGTTTCTTTAAAACACTTCCAACTGGAGAAGGCTGACTATCTAGAGGTAGCTGGTTACTGTTTGCTTCAGAATTACTTGGTCTTGATTCTGTGAAAAAAAAAGAGATTTGTGTCATTTTCAGATATACGTTGGGAGATTAGCTATAGGGTAAGGAGGGGCAACGCCGACCATCTAACAGTCAATGATTTTTTTAAATTTAATAACATGCGAAATAAAATAATTTTTTTTTTCATTTCGCTTCCTACATCAGCGTATATCATATTTCTATGAGTATTAATTACCTGTATGAAATAATGATTTGATAATTGAATCACTTCTATAAAGCTTTATTTCGTTGACTCTACTCCCCGCAGGAGGGTAAACGAGACCGCAACTTTTTATGGAAATCAAAACATCTGAAGATTTTAAAATATGATAGTTTGTTTCTGTGGTATTGTGTGCACTGGAAAAATGAGCTTCAAACGTATCCAGCAATTAGAATAAGTTATTTTAAATAAGAATAGTGATAACTGTGATTACAACCTTTTTTTCTTTACAAAGCAAATATTTCTACTTTGAAAGTACAAAAAACCTGATTTACCAACCGGATTAAGAATAAGAATATTCAGTCTGTTCTACATTACCGACCATTTATCGATAAACGTCAAAACATAAAATACGTGTACCACCTGGGCACTTGTGAACTTGTGATCTTGGTCGAGCTTGCCCCCCTGGTGAGGCCTCAATTATTTACGATATTTAATATATTTGAGACTTGAATTGCGTTTAGTTATTAGAATTACATGATGCGATATTGATAAATCTGTCAAAATATTGAATTTTTAATTTTTTGTATGGCCATTAATAGTCAACAGTTTATATTTCTGTCAGCGAATCTTCGATTCTTTCGTTGTCAAAACTGTTTTCTGCATAATTTTTCTTATTCAACGTCAATTCGCAAGATTTTTGTAGGTTGCACTATCTCTATAATAAAATAGATTTATTTAATGCAAAGTAGAATTGAAATTGTTGGATATTATCGATGTTATAACCAAAGTCACCTTTGCCCCATCGGTCAGCGCTGCCCCTCCTTGTCCTATTATTGATCCTAAAACACTGGATTTACGAGAGAAAAATACTGTTCATTCGAATGAAAATTCTTTAAATAATTGGCAAATGACGTTCGAAAACAGATGACAATATTCCCTAATTTTGTGATTAATTTCAGAAAATAATAACGTTTTACGACATACAGGGACAAAATTCTTTAAGCAAATGTGAATTGTTGTAATAATTGCCAAATAAATTTGAAAATATATTATTTTCAACATTTGTTTATTATTTAATTAAATTCAGAGAATAACGTATTCCAAAGATTTACAGGATAGCAGTTACCTAAATAAATGTAAATTGTTGAAATAATTCCTAAATATCGTTAAAACTTTACTCTCTCTTTACTCTCAACTTTTGTTAATTATGTAATTATTTAAAGAAAATAATAACTTGTTACGATTGACAGAAAAATGCATCATCTGTATAACTTATTGCAAAAAATAATAACTTTTCACGATTTATGGACAAAAGAAAATTGTCCAGTCAAAGAATAACTATCAAAAAAATCCAAAATTTGTGTGGAAATCATTTTTTGAACATTTCTTGAGAGGTGAATAAACTTTTTTACAAAATGTTGATAACGAGTAGGGGAAAGTGGGGTATGGTTTCAGTGCGGGGCATGGCGACTATTGCAAATAATGCTCTTCTTGTTCATTTTCATATTAATTTTTTTGCATAACATAGCTTCCCTTAATACTCAAGGAAGATATTTTATGAAAAAAGACTAGTATAAAACTCAAGGAACACGAGCATTATTAGCGAGAGTCACCGTGCCCCGCACTGACGACATACCCCACTTTCACCTACATCTTATTCCAGTTCTTTCAAAAACAAGCATTTCGAATTTAAAATCCTATTCTTATTCCGGGAGCCCGGAGGCACATGATAGTGTTGACCAATTTAAAAAAAAAACGACGGAATTTTATTTTCCAGCAAACGAATAAAATTGTGGCAAAGGGGAAAATTGATCACGAAACATCGAATTTCTTGGACGAACATAGTAAACAAATTGACTTCCAGAAGATAATTATTACTCGATTCAAACGACTTTCTAGAAATAAGATATGACCAAATTCAACATCAAAATAGCAGGACTAATTCAACAAAATAAATTATCATTTTATCTATCAACAAAAATAAAGAGAAAACTTATATGCAAATATAAGCGCAGCAATAACAGTGCAGCGTTTCAAGAAGCGAATTTGAAAAAGCATGATGCAAAATTGGAAAATGAATCCTCCATCTGTCCCATTGGACGTTTTTTCAAGAATGAGAAGGGAGGAAAATAATGAGAGGGGGAATAGGGGATATGAGGATAGGTAAAGGAAAGGAGATGAGGGAGGTAAAGAAGCAAAGATAAGGTGTAGTGGGGGAAAGTCACGACAAATTCTTCAAAATGTCGTAAAATATCTTGAAACATCTTGGAATCCCTTGAAACCTTTTAAAAACTGTGAAAATACTTGAAATTATTATTGCACTTACCAACAGAATGAAGCAGGAAAACCACGACAGTGAGCAGCAAAGTTCCAATAACAATCTTCATTCTGGCTATCGAAGTGTTCACTTAGTGAGAAGAACTGCGAAATTGTTATCAAAATCACAACTATTTATACTGATGATTTCCAAACCGTAGCAGGAAAATTGACACAAATATTAAAATTTACCCAATCCTGGTGGTAGATTCAATGAGATCAATTCCAAACAAAACCAAGGTCTTGTCATGTGCACGTGCCATGATTACTTGCTATCTACTTCTGTGATCAATGTCTTTTTTTCTGTATAACGTCGAAAGTAAAATATCTGAAAAACAATTTTTTTCAAATTTATATCCGAATTCATTTTCTTTTACTTAAAAAATAAATTGTTGCACTCTGTATCGAAGATATAATACATAAATTTAAAGAAAATATATTTTGTGTAAAATTTGAGTGAAAGTGTTGAAGGCTAACAAATAATTATTCATTTATTTAATCAGAGAAAAAAAGTATGTACTTTCTTAATCATCTCTCAATAAATCTTATAATAATAATAATAATAATACAATTGTTGCAGAGAATCCGCCGTGCCGAATGATCAGTGTAAGATCCACTGGAAGATTCGACAAAATGCTAATAAAATGCAAGTTACGACAGATTCATCCATGCTGGTGGGTTTCTATCAATTCGCAATTCGTGAAAGATCAGGCAAATATTCTAAAGGTCCAGGTACGCACGAGACACGTTTGTTAAAAATTAGATAGATCTTCTATGGTCAATGAACAGTTGGCTGCTGTTCCCATATAGAAGCTATTATGGCATACTTATCACACGCAAAGTACTTGTCAAAACTCGTCAGACTTGCTGAAATTCTAAGTGAATGGTGTTCACAAAACAGTATGAATCCCGTGATGAAGGAAGCCAGTCACAAAGATTGAGTAGACAGAAATTTCTTCTCAAGGTCTGGTGAAAAATGTTCTAATCACACACTGAGTTTCTCTGGATACTTTTTGCCCTGAAACGATTATTTTTTTGCAAGTGGTTTGTTCAAAATTCAAATTTACAGTAAAGCTGTTTGTTAGCAAATTACTGACGGCATGGAACAGCAAGGGACAAGTATATTGTCAATTCAAAGTCAATTGAATAAAAATGTCACAATCACAAAGGTGAAGAACAACCGATAATTTGAAGAACTAGTCGAGATTTTATTAATGTACTTCAATTAAAATTTGACTTGATCTAATCCAACTATGATTCAAATTTCAACCCGCGATTGATGTTATAGATTTCACATTAAAAACGCTTCGTTAGTTTTGTAACCTTATCCTCGGTTTAGGCTCCGGAAGCTATGACCACGATCCTTCTCCGAAAGATTGATCCCGATGCAACTGGAGGTGTATGTCGTCCGACTTGTCACTTCCCAAAACACCAAACGACGATCGACTAGGAATATACTTGTATGCAAGATCTGAACAGTTTTCTAGGTGTTATACTGGGCAGAATCAACTCTATCGAAAGAATAGAATTTTCTCTCGGCATTATACAAAAATGTATAAACAAAGTACAAAAATGTATAAGCAAAGTACAAAACTGTATAAACAAATCATATGAGGACAATTGTCTTCTTGGTGTTGAGAGAACAGACAGGGATGGATCCTGGTTAAAACCTAGTCTGGAGGACCTGAAAAAGGACACTTGGAGAATGATTGGAAATTGGGACTTGCACCGGGCAACCCTAACTAGATATAATAATGTGATACAAAACCTGACTCTGCTTGACTTAAGAGAACATTGGAGAGTAAGTCATTATGTCAACTAAAGGCATTCATATTGCCTACGGATCAACTTTCAGAGCCAAAATATAAGATTAGGAAGTAGCCAGTCGTATTGTCACCCATTCAGAAATTAGATGGGTAGTTGAGCAATTCAAAATATTCAAAGTTGCAGAAAATGATAAAATATTCCCTGCAATAATTCAAGAAGGGTTCCAGCCCTGGATGGGTCCATTGTGCAGCAAGTTTTAGGCATGCTTAGGAACGGGATACCCTCCCCGGTAGCATGGATGAAGGTTGAAGCAATGTTTATTACAAAGCTGGATAAGAATACCTACTGTAAGGCACAAGTCTTGACCGACCTGCTCGACCTCGTTCATGCTGAAAATGCTAAAAAAAGCAATGGACCTTTACTTGGAAGAGAAAATCCTCACGGAAGGACATCTCTGTGGAGAGAGGAAATAGCTTCAATTGGCATTGAAGCTACTTCCAGGGCCTTCAAACATGAAAAGTCAGTGGCGTGTGAACCATTTTCTAATATTACGCAATTTACGCGCGTGAATACCCGCGCACTGCCTCTTTGTCTCTACGCTGCTGCTGGTTCCACATGGTTAAGCAACCCCCTGGCGACCACGAGGTGCTCAACTCTCATCCCGAAACCGGCACGTGTAATACATTTCGAAAAGGAGAAGTAGCAATTACAGCGTTTTTAAACATAAAGGGGATATTTAGTCAAACCCGGATTGAATCCAGATACGGTTCAGCTGAAGCACACGGAGTTAGTGACACGGTGAACAGGTGGATGTTCTCCATGTTGAAAAGCAGATCGGTACATAATTGGTTACATGCAATGAAGCAACATAAAGGCCAAAGTTTCAAGATGATGCCCTCAAGGAAGAGTTCTTTTATCAGCCCAGTAGGTGCTTGTCATTGATGATCCGATTCGTGTTTTAAACTAATCAGATTTCTACAATCGAGGCTATGCAAATGACCTGGCGACCGAGGTCACAGGGTAGCATGAAGGCATCTCAGTGGAACTCATGCAGTCAGCGCTCTGAATAGTAGAGCAATGGTACAGGAACCGTTCTTTGTTCGTTAACCTGGACAAAGCAGAACTCATGCATTCCATCAGATGAAGGAAGCTTCCAGGCCTCAGAAGTCTGAAGTTCTATGGTAGGGAAGTAGAATTTTTGAAATCAGCGAAGTATTTAGGAGTAATATTTGACTCTAAATTAATCTGGAAACTCCATGTCGACGCAACGGTTGCCAAGGACTAAACTAATCAGTACTATTAAAGAACTGGATAGCCTCCAATGGGTTTTCTGCTTAGCGATCACTGGTGCAATTAAAATAACACAAACAGCAGCTCTTTAGGTCATTCCGAGCACCCCGCTGTTACACCTCTTTGATTGTAAGGTAGATTGCGGCAGCGAAAGTCTATAGACTCCTAGTGAGGGGGCTATGCATATGCATGTTATGTTAAGGAAATTATCCTTCATGAAACACTGCAAGGTCAAAAATAGTGAACCCTGGATCATATATAGTAAATTCAAAAACTCTAGCACTGTCATAAACTAGAATCATTACTGCTCCTGAACTATTCAATATTTTGACCTAACATTTTTAGGAGAAGGTTATATTACTTTTCTGTAATTTTTTGTCGCAAAAAGTTTTTGCCTGCTCCAAATTCCCTCAATTAATGAAACGCTGGGCGACAGAAATTCCAATTCATGTCCGGTGCCAAAAAACAATTAATAACATTCTTCCAAATAACAATTTTGGAAATCTGATTTCGCTATCAGTTGGAGAACACTCTGAAGTGGAATCTCTGAGAGTTTCATCAAAAAATTTCAAAAACTGACGAGCTAAGTACGAGTTGAATTGAAAAAAGAACTAAATTGATTCAACACAGAAAAAAATGCTTCATTCAATTTAATATGAAAATTAAGAGACCAACACATTATTTCATGAGTGAGAAGGGTGCACAATAAAATTCAAAACCCAGATTTCTTCTTAGAAAATGAAAATTTGAACGTTTTTCTAAAAGCCTCCAGGGGACTATGTTTTTGTCATAAAAACTTCTATGTAGCCTCATTCTATCCGGTACCTCAATTTTGTGCCCTATAAACTTTATCAAAATAACATTTAACTTCAATCAAAAACAGTTGAATTTTCAACCAAATTATGAAAATTTTAAAAGACCAATGATACGAATCTTAAACTAAAATTATGAATCTGCAAAAAAAATTTAACAGGATAGTTTAAATTTTAAATGAAAAAGAGAAACTTTTAACCAAAAAGATGAATTTTCTACAAAACAGTGGGATTCTCAATCCGCAAATATCAATTTTCTTCCTAAAAGATGAATTATTGACCAAACTAATGAACTTTCAACCAAAGAGATGAATTTTCAACGAAAAATTATGAACCTTCAACCAAACAAAAAAATTAATTTTTCACGAGGTGGTTCAACTTTCAACCCAGAAGTTGTATTGTCTAAACAAAACAGCGAATTTCCAATTAATAAAGAACTTTCTGCCGGGAAAGAAAAATAAATTTGTCCGATTTGTTCTTCTTTATTCATAATGTGTCCCCTAAGGGTTTACATGACTTCCATTTCTTACAACACTTCCTTCTACATGTTTTATAAAAGCTTATCCTTACTATTTACAATTATTTACACCTATTTACATAAAATCTTATATCTAACGCCTTAAATCTATTGTTAACGATAGCGCAATTTGGGACGTGTTAGCGAACGAGTGAGCGAGTGATCGAAAGCGAGAGTGCAAGCGAGAGAGAGAGAGAGAGCGGTAACGCAAACGCATCTTAGTTTACTTATGCTATTACATAATCATTACTTACAATTCTTTACGCTTATAATTTAATTTGGGCGACTTCCGTTTCCTTTTTCTTTCTCTTCTCTTGTACCTCCATTTTGCCATTTTTTGCATCCATTCTTTCATTCTTTTTTAGTTGCTCCCCTAGCATCCTCTAACTCCTTCATCCACTCTTCCCCCAAACCATCCTCCCCTAAAATCCTTACCACATCCTCTTGCCAGCTTCCTTTATCTTCGATTCCTCTCCTACATCCTTCCCATACATGCTCCCATGTTTCCTCTTCCCATTCACATATTCTGCACTTCCTGTTATCTTTCTTTTCCCAATACATACTTGCCCTTACCTCGTTTCCCAATCTAAATCTTGCTATTCTTGTCCATCTTTTCTCTCCCCATCCCTTTTCTAAATACTTTGGTACTCCTTCCTTTTTTATCATCTTATACCATACATTATATTTTGATTCCTCAATCATCCCCCATCTTTCTATTAATTGTCTTTCTCTCTCCCTTTTTTCCACTTCTTCATAGTTGACTCCAGTCCCGTCTTCTATATCTCTAGCCTGAAAGAACTCCCTCCTTTCCTCCTCCCATCCCGTTAATTCAATCGCCCTCCCTCTCCTTTCTTCTACCTCCATCCAACACTTTCTCGCTAACTCCCCTCCCTTTCCCTCCCTCAGCTTCATCTCAAAATTCCATGCCCTCTTTCCTGCTCTAGTACTTAATTTATCCCTTTGCGCTTCTTCTCTCACCATATATCCCGGTGTCCTCCAGTCTACCCCTAACGTCCACCTTATATACCTTTCTTGTAAACTTTCAATTTCTTTCCTTTCTTTCCATCCCCATATCTCTGCTCCACAACCTAATACCGGCCATACCAGCGTATCAAATAACCACATTCTCCTTCTCCAATTTTTTTTAAATCTTCTTTTTCCTATTCTCCATATCTGTTTCATTACCCCTGCTGCTTTTTTTATCCTTTCTCTTATATGAGCTCTCTGATCTCCATTCGCTTGCAAGGTATATCCCAAATACTTAAACTCTTTTACTTCTTCTAATTTTTTCTCCTTCCATCTCCCCGTCCATTCTTTCTTTCTTCCCCCTCCTTTTCTAAACCTCATTATCTTTGTCTTTTCTGCATTTAAATTCAACTTTTTTCCATCTAAGTATTTCTCTAATCCGGTAATTAAGCCCGCCGT
This sequence comes from Andricus quercusramuli, assembly GCA_932178445.1. NCBI lineage: Eukaryota > Metazoa > Arthropoda > Insecta > Hymenoptera > Cynipidae > Andricus > Andricus quercusramuli. The sequence continues at coordinate 104,323 of CAKNXH010000597.1, forward strand.
CCCTTCTTCATCCTCTGCCATCAACACTATATCGTCTGCGTATGCCAGTGTATATATCTTTTCGTTCCCTATCCTAACTCCTCCCCACCCTTTTCTCTTCATTTCTTCTTCCAAGTCTGATATTAATATATTAAATAAAAGTGGGCTCAGAGGACATCCTTGCCTTACCCCTCTCACCAACCAGAAACTATCTCCCACTTGCTCTCCTACCTTTACCTTGATTTTTATCTCTCTAAAAATTTCCGATACTCTCTTTATTAATCCCTCTCTTATCCCCTTTTTCACCATAACTTTCTCTATCTCGCCTCGGTCTAATGAGTCTCCAAAACTTCTTTTTTTACCCTCTCCGATAAAACAGTCACATACACTTTATACAGTGTTGGCATTAGTGTCACTCCTCTATAATCTTTAACCTCCTCCCTTTTCCTTTCTTCACTATTGGTATCACTACTCCTTCTTTCCATAACTCTGGCCACCCCTCTCCTCTCCATACTCTATTGCACATTATCCATGCCCATTCCTTTAATTCTGTTCCGCCGTATTTCCATACATCATTTGGAATCTCATCTATACCAGGTGCCTTTTCATCTTTCATCATCCCTAATACCTTGACTATTTCCTCTCTTGAAATGTCCTCCTCCTCATCTGTTTCCCTACGATCTCTTCCTCCTTTCCTAACTTTCCTCTCTACCCCTCCTAGTAATTCCATAAAATATTTTTTCCATTCTATCACCTCAATATCCTGATTTACTCTTTTTCTTCTTCTTCTCTCTTAATTTACCACCTTCCAAACCTCTTCTTCTGTCCTAGCCTTCTCCGCTTCTTCTTCAAACGTTTTATTTCCCTCCTCTTTTTTTTATCACACAACTCAGTATACTCCTTCTTTTTTCTCCTATATTCTTCTCCACTACTTGTCCCTTTCCTCCATTTTCTTAATACCCTTCTCACTTCCTTCTTCTTCTGTTTACAATCCTCATCCCATCCACTTCTATCCCCTCCTTCACTAACTTCTTTTTTGCTTGTGCACTCTAATGCTCCTTTTATTTCTCCTATCAATATTTCCATTTCCTCGTTTACATTTCCTTCCCCCATTTTGATATTCCTGACTTTTTCTTTGAACTGTTCTTTACCTTCCATTGACCAATCCCCTCTTCCTGCTCTTTTTACTTTTGCTTCCTTTTTAGCCTTTTTGTTATTACTCATTTTCTCCCTCTACCTTCACTATTATGGGAAAGTGATCCGAATCTACATAGTTCCCCACCTCTAGTTTCTTAACCTTCTCTCTTACTTCATCGTCCACTACCACATAATCAATTACCGTTCCCCTCTTTCCTCCTGAACGTGTATATTCCCCTTCCTCATCCCCCTGTATACTACCGTTTAGGATAAACCATCCCATCTCCCCTAGGCTCTTCAACAACTTTTTTCCCTCCCCATTTAGTATCTTGTCTTTGGATTTTCTTCCTCGCTCTCCATCCCATTCCTTTCCTCCTCTATCTCCTGTTCTCGCATTAAAATCACCTCCTATTATCAGCCTACTCTCTTGCTTATTTTCTTCCATCAGTTCTCTTATCTCCTCTGATTTCTCCTGCATATCACCGTTCACATAAACCCCCACTATCTTCCACCTCTCTCCTCCCACATTTATCTCTTCTACTATTAATCCTTCTCTATGCTCTTTCAACTCTTTTTCATCATTCTCTGTTTTGCATTCGTTCCTTACTTCCATCACCATTCCACCCATTGCTCTGCCCTTTTTATTCTTCCTCTTTGCATTTTGAACCTGCCATTTGTGACCTCTTGGTAATCTTCCCCTTACTCTTTCCCATCTCTTTTCATCGAGCCACGTCTCCATCATTACTACTACATCCCATTGTGTGAAATTTCTCATAAAATCCCTATCCTTTCTTTCTAAGCCTGCTATATTCCAGTAGCATATCCTCCAATCTTCCCTACTTTCGTTTCTCGTCTCTTTTTGTTTCTCACTATTTCTTATTTCTTTCCCTCCCGTTCCTTTCTCTTCTAGTTTCCCGAAACCTCATTTTTTACTAACTCTTCCCTGTCCTCGTCCCAATTCCACTATACACCTTCTATCTGTATTCTCCCATACTTAACCCATGTTCTTTTTCCCTTTTCTCTTTCCTCTTCCGCTATTTTCCTTAATTTATACTGCATGTTCCTTTCTACCCATGTCAAATCATCCTCTATTCTCTCCGAGCTACCATATAACACCCTCTTTTGCGTCATCACTTTCCTCTTATGTTCCCATTTCTTTAGTTTTACTAATACCATTCTCTCAACTCTTCGCTCTTCCCTTCCTATATTTCGCACTTCCTCTATCTCTACCTTAGCATCAATCCTTTTTAGTACTTCTTCCACTCCTTCCCTCAGCTCCTTCCCCTCTAATCTTAGACCCTTTATCACTATGTTTCTTTTTCTTTCTTCTATCTCTTTCTTTTCTATTCTTTGTTCTATTTTTCTCAGCCTTTCCTTCTCCTTGTTCCCACTCTCCCCACCTCCAAACTCACGGTTTGAACTTTCAATTTTTGTCATTCTACCTTCCAACTCATTTACCTTTTTATTAGGCTCTTCCTTCTTTTCTAGCATTTGCTCCAACATCTGCATCCTTTTCTCTAGCTTTTTTCTAACTTCTTCCCATTTCCTCATTTCTTTCACAAGTTCGGCCATTTCCTGTCTAATTTCTTTCCTAATTTCCTCCACCTTTTTCTCCTGCCTTTCTTCATACATCCCCATCACTTCTATCATCATTTCGCGCGTTTCTTTTAATCTTTCGATTTCCATCGGATCTTTAGCCTCAGCTCTATCTCTTCGCCCACAATCTGTCCTTTTCTACCGTTTTCCTGTACTTTCCCCTTGCCCTCCTTTCTTTGCTCTCCCCTTTCGGTGTACTGAAACCTTCCTGATCTGAATCCCTGCTTTCCTTGACAGTATTCGCTCCGCTAGCCATGAATCCAATTCAAACGATCCCGCCTACTATCTTTCTCTGTCTCCATCTATCGTCACGTCGTCGCGTCTACCTGCCTTGCCTTTCTCCTTCTCTACCCTGCCCTGCTATGACCAACCTGGTCCTCCTACCCTGTCACAAACCTCAAACCCACCTAACCTCAACTTCCACCCAAATCTGTCCTGATCCTCAAAAATATCCTCACCCCCTTGCTAATCTTTCAATCTCTCAAACAATCCCTCACAAACGAACCCCTCTACATACATCCACAAGTCACTCACCTCAAATTTCACAACAATTTTCAGAAAAACTCAGCACCAAATTTCAACGCTGCCACACACTTTCACGCGGGAAACGGAAGTCTTGTCCGATTTGTTAAAATTTCAAGCCAAAATACGAGTTTTCCGTGGAAGAGATGAATTTTTAATTCGAACATACGAATTTTAACGAAAAAGGTATTTTACAACTAAGCAGTTGCATTATTAATTAAAAAAGAGATCATTTGAGAGAAGATGATTAATTTTTTGCGAAACAAAAAAAAATCAACTAAAAAAGATCAATTTTCAAGCAAAAATAAAGAACTAAAATTTTCAGTGAGAAAAACGTTGACCAATAAGACAGCTTTTTCAACAGAATACTTACATTTTCAATCCAAGAGAAGAACTTTGACCAAGAACACTAAATTTGAATAAAATAAGTTGTTTTAACCCAGTAATTGTATTTTGAAACAACGAGACGAATTTTCAATCAGGAGAAATTTTTTGAAAAATAGTTCAGTTTTCAATCAAATTGACTTTTGAAGAAAATTATTGAATTTGCAAACAGATAATAAAATTTTCAACTCAAAATATAATCGTTGGGTGGAAGCAACTGAGAAAAAAAAACAGAAATATAGATATGATAAAAATGCCAACAAAAATATCACATCAAATTATTATAATTAATTTAAAAAAATGATTGAGAATTACAAAACATTTCGAAGGATTTGAGGGACTTACGAAGTATTTCAGAATATTTCAAGATATTCCTCAGCATGTCAAAAATTATTGCAAGTAATTTAAAAATATTTGAAGTGATTTTACAGATTTTCTAAGGATTTTATGGTGATTCAAAGATATTTGAAGGGATTTTCAAGATTTTTTCAAAATTTTAGGACTCATGAAAAAATTTTAAGGAATTTTAGAAATTTGTATGGATTTCAACTAATTTCAGAAGACGTCAAGGAATGCAGAGAGATTTAAACGATTTTTTAAAAGTTCTCAATGGGTTTCAAAACATTTCGAAAAATATTGCAAAACTTCTAGAAGCTTCATGTGATTTCAAATTATTTCTAGGAATTTCGAGAGGTTCCACAGGATTTCAAGTGATTTCATACCAATTTAAGAGATCCCCAAAATCTTTATTAGATTTTAGGTCTTAAGAAAATTGCAAGCGTTTTACAAAACTTCCAAGTGCTTTCTAAAAATTTTGAAAAAAAAAATATTTGTATTTGAAAAAATATTTTAAACAAAGTATTTTTAGAGATTGAAATTTTTTTTAAATATTTTAATTGGATTGCGGATTTGAAGTTATTTAAGCGTTTGAAAAGCTATGAGGCATTTCAAATATTTTCAAGTGATTTCAAACAAACTTATGAGGATTTATGGGTTTTGAAACTTTTTAAAATGATTTTGACGGATTAACAAAAAATGTAGAGGTTTCCAAAGTATTCGGAATTACTTTGAGGTATTTTAAGAGTAGTCAAACTTAGTACGTAGTACTTAGTACTTGAAAACTTGGAAAAATAAGCCATTGAATAGAAATAAAATTCTTCTTCTTAAATATCACCCCCGTAAGTATGTTTTATAGGGTCGCAAGAAAACCCCATAAGTGAAAAAAGGAATTTTGCGAGTTTTTGGCGCTAGTTGTAATTTTTTTGCCGTTTTTATATGCAAATTGTTGCTCATAAATGAAATACTACTTTATACTGATAACTAGGTATTACCATAAATTTTCTAAACAATTTATTATTGTTATTAGCAATTTTCTCTTAGAATAGAGTAAGACAGTCTCAGTTTTTTCACAAATTTTCCAGTTTATTGTCAATTTTCAATGAAAGTGATGTGATACTTAATGAAGGTTGACAAACATAATTGTTTTATTAATTTACTATCATAATTAACGATATTGTCTCAGAATAATGCTAGAAAATTGCATTTTTTCAATAATTTCCCTATTTTTTTCAATTTTTCATAAGAGTGGGATAAATAATTAACTGAGGTTGTCAAAATTAATTGTTTAAAAAATTTATCACTATTTTTAATAATATTCAATTTGAATAACGCTAGAAAGTCGCGTTTTTTCACAATTTTTCCACTCTTTGTTCAATTTTCAATTAGAGTGATGTAATACTCAATTAGGGTTAACAAACCTAATCGCTTGAATAATCTATTATTATTGTTCATAACATGTTACGATTTCAGAAGAAACGCAACTTCCTGGCGTTATTCAAGTTATTTATTATTAACACTAATAATATATTATTTAAAACATTAATTTTGTTCACTTTAATTAATTATTTACCTTACTCTTATTGAAAATTGGACAAAAAGTGTAAAATTTTTGAAAAAACTGCAATTGTCTAGCATTATTCTAAGAGAATATGATTAACAATAATGATAAATTGTTTAAACAATTATTTTTGTCAACATCATTCAAGTATTACCTCACTTCAATTGAAAATTGGTCAAATAGTTGAAAATTAAAAAAAAAAGCCAAGACATTCCAACTCTTTTCTAAGAGAAAATACCTAAAAACAATAATAAATTGATTCAACAATTTATTAGCGACAAAAATACGCAAAATCCATTTTTTCATTTAGAGGGTTTTTTGGTACGCTATAGAACATACGTATGGGGGTGGAATTCCAAAAATTATATTTTATTTGTATTCTATTGCTAATTGTAAACATAAATTTCAAGTTTGAACACGATTCAGCTAATGTTCACGATTCTGAATAAAATTTACAAAAACGTCTTTTTTTTCTTATGGGAAATCCGTGTTAAACTTCATAAAACTGCGCCAGATCTAAATACAATTGAAAAAAATGGATTTGTTTTTGTGTGAATTTGAAAAAAAATTTGGGTGATATGCATGAAAATTCGAGAAAAAAAAATCGAACTACCCTAATGCTCATCGAGAAGTTTGTAGCATCAGATTCTCGATAAATTTTTCAAAAATTTCCGATATCTTGAATAGTTTTTGAAGTTTTTACATATTTAGTCTGAAAACTGAAAATTTAGAAATAGTGATAAATACCAGGAAGATCGTCACGATTATTTAAGTAAATTTAACCCTGACGATTGACGCAATCAAATTTTTCACACATACAAGGTCTTATGATGTATAGAGCACAAGCTAGAATTGTTTGCTATGTTCTTATGAGATGATTATCATTCTCTTTCCGTATCCACCAAGAATGTAAAATAAATGAAAAAATACGAGAAAAATATATATTAGAATTTTTTATTTTTTATTTAAACGAATTTTAATGCTGGAATAGAAAAAAAATTATGTTTCAAATGAAGAAAAAATTACTTTCTAATAAGGATATGATAATCTACATTTGAATTTAACAAATTTGGTAGAAAATTTAAGTAAAAATGCTGAAATATTATGTATCAAATAAAATAAATTACAAAAAAAAGTTTTTCGCAAGTAACAATTTTATGAGCATGTGCAAAAGAAATATTTGTCAAAAATTTAGTATATTTCTTTAATACTGCATCTTAAAATAAAAAAAATTTCAGTTTGAATCAAAGAAACAGACGATTATTTTTTAATTTTGAAAAACAAATTTGCGTGGGTTATCAAGCGAAAATGAATAAATTTTGATAAATAATAATTGAATTAATAAATCTGTTGGGATCATAGAACTTTTAGAATTATTAGTAGATCTAAAAGGAGATCAGCGAAAAATTATTTTTTCCACTAAAGTGTTGAATTTTCAACCAAAGACATAAGCCCCCCATTAAAAGAAATTTAACAATGTAGTTTAACTTTTACCCTAGTAGTTGAATTTTCAATTTGAACAGATTAGTTTTCAACAAAATAGTTCAACTTTCAACCAAACAGGTGAAGTTTCAACTAACAATATAATTCTTCAAAAAAAAAAAAAATAATTTCCTAAAAAAGTGACTCAACAAAATCTTCCAAATAGAATAGTTGAATACTCAAGTGAAGAAGAATAATTTTTAACAAAATAGTTGCATTTTCATTGAAGAAAAAAAGAAATTTCTACCAAAGCGGATGAATTTATAAATCAAAAAGATAATGAAAAAAAGAGTTGAATTTTCTGTTTGAAAAGGTATTATCATTAAAGAATTTTCAATTTAAAGAGACGAATTTTTAACCGAAAAAGATGAATTTTGAACAAAATTGTTGAATCCTGCATTATTATCCACAAAAGATTGAATTTCTTTTGAAGCAGATGAAGTTTTATTCAAAGAGAAAACAAATTCTAAAGAAAAAACTTGAATTTTCATGTAGAAAAGATTTGACTTGACTTTTGAAGATCACAGTATGAATTTTTTAACAAAAAATAAGTTTCTACGAACAAAGTTGAATTTTTCATTCAAAAAGAAGAAGTTTTTCAACCAAATGGGATGAATTTTTAAAGAAATAGTTGAATTCTCTACCAAATAGTTGAATTTTTATCCCAGAAAGATGAAACTTGTACTAAAACAGATAAATTTTTAATAAAAAAAGGAAAATATTTTTTAAAGTTGAACTTCCATTCAGAAAAGCTTTTAGCTCATTTTTTGGCACCAAAATATGAATTTTAAACAAAAAGTAAATTTCCTACGAAATAGTTCAATCCTTAACAAAAAGTAGAATTTTGAACCAAATGTATGACTTTTTAACAAAATAGTTTCATTTTCATTCAAACAGTTGTATCTTTATCCAAGAAAGATAAAATATCTCTTAAAACAGATGAATTTTTAATTTTAAAAAAAATGAAGAAAAAATAGTTGAATTTTCACACAGAAATTACTTCAGTTCTCTTTTCAACACGAAAATATTAAATTTAACCAAGAAGTGAATTTTCAACCAAACAGTTGCATTTTCAACCATGGAAGATGTAATTGTTGCTTAAGCAGGATAATTTTGAAACCAGAAAAACAAATTTTCAAAGAAAATGTTGAATTTTCATCATCCAATAGGATTTCAATACACTTTTCTGCCAAAAAATACAAATTTTACACAATTTGTAAATTCTCTAGGAAATAGTTGAATTTTCGACAAAACTGTTGAATTTTTGTCCAACAATGATGCAATATTTCTAATAAAAAAAAGATGAACTTTCAAATTAAAAAGTCAAATTTTGAGAAAAATGCTTTCAATCCAAAAAACATTTCAGTTGACTCATTAGCAACAAAATATGAATTTGGGTTCGGGTCATGCTAAACCCCGAAAAAAAATTCAACTATTTGGTTAAGAATCAAACTATTTTCAAGAATATTTAACTATATGTTAGAAATTTCACTTTTTTGTTGAAAAATAACGAAATAACCAAATTTAGCTATTCGTACTGAAATTTCGTTACAAAATGGCCCACGGCCTAATTTGAAACAAAATATAGATTTATGCACGTTTCAAACAAAAAATTTCGGAGATTTTTAAGAATTGTGAAAGGCTTCAAAAGAATAAAAAACATTTTCTCAAGATTCCTACAAAAATTACAAATGACCTCTTCTTTTGAAAAATTAATTTCAAGAGAATACTTAAAAAGATTGAAGAAGATTTCTAAAATTGTCCCAAAATTGTCCAAAATGGATAAACAAATTTAATTAATTTTAATCAATTCATTCAAAAATTTGCTTTTCGGCATAACTATTTTCAGTAAATTCAGCTTAAGATTTAAGACAAAATGGGAATTTTCATTATACTTGTTTTCAAATCAAACAATAACTAAAGTTATTTTGAAGTAAGAAATAAACGTTGATAAAAATTATTTATAAAATCGAGGAAAATATGTTATTGTTAATTATAACTAGTTTTTGAAAAGAATCCAAAGTGAAGTTTTGAAATGAATATTTTACAATTGTCATTGTTTATTTAACAATAGTTTTTAGGGTTTGATGATTTTCTTGCTCACATCAGGTAAAAGTTGCAGCTATTATTTAATTATAATGCTGTAGGGCTTATTTTAATTCTTAGAAGATTCTCTGCAAATCTCATTGGTATTTTTTTATTGAAAAACTTTGATTCAGGAATTATAAAATCACTATTTTTGTAAAAAATAGATTTTCATTAATAAAATTCCCTGAATAAAAACGTACCAATGAGATTTGGAGAGAATCTTTTGAGGAATAAAATAAGCGCTAACAGCATCAGAATTAAATAAGAGTTGGAACTTTGACCTAAAGAGAAAAACATTGAACTTTAAATAGTTATTGCCAAATAAAGAAAACCCAAAATATTTTTTCAAAATTGCACCTCGAGTTCTTTGTCAAAATTATATATAATTAACATGAGCATATTTTCCTTGATTTTTCAAATCATTTTCAATAAGTTTCATTATTTGATCTTGAAATAACGTATGGCAAATACTAAGAGGCATAAGAAATGTATATACAATTATATATAAAATTGATAATTTTCTATTGAAAATTTGGTATTAATTTGTTCTTGCGGTGAAAGCATGTATATGTTTGATACTTAACTTTCACTAAAAACTTATATATCTATCTCCTGAGACAAAAAGAGATAGCGAGTCGACCGGGTGTTTTTGATTTTCTTTTTCTTTTCTGGAAAGAACTTAGTTAGAGGAGATCTGTTTGTTGGTCGTGGGAGAGGGGAAAAGTTAGTCAGTGTATCGGCTGAGAGGGCTGGTATGCCAGCTGTCTCAGCGGAAACGGGCAGGCTGGTATGCCAGCCAACCCGTTAGTGGAGGAAAGATGGGGGAGAAGTTAAGTAACCAGAAGAAAAATTAGAATGGTGTCGTTTCGAATTTTCTTTATTTAAGTTATGCACGGCAATGGCTTGTGGTGGAAACGTAGGGCTGGCAACCAGCTGTAGGTACCTATGGCTGGCATCCAGCTGTAGGGTTTAAGTGAGATGGTTCTGGCATCCAGCTCCCAAACACTTCTGATCGTCCTGGGCCCGTGCGCGCCCTTTTAACGGGGAGTCTGCGTGGGCGTTGCGAGGAAGTAGAGCGGAGAGGGTAGAAAATCGTTGGTGGGAGATGCGCGCGTCGAGTTTCGAGGGCGCTCTACTCGCAACTCTCGCCTCTACTCGCCCTGCGCCTTGCTGACGTCACTGCTGACGTCACTTCATGGAGTACCTATTTCTCTCTCTTTTTAACTTACGGGTCCAATTACTAGTTATTATAATTTAAAATGGTCGCCTATTGAATGAATAAACGTCGTCTGCGAGAGTGTTTTAAATCTACCAATTAAAAGAGTCTCGCTCTATGCGAGCCGCGTATGACATGTTTTATTCTATAACTTAGGTATTATTTTATTAATCTCACCTACCCCTTTATAAGATGTTCATTAAAACACATACTTTGCTTGATAAAATATTTGAAAATCCGAAATGAATTCAAATTAATGAATAAGTAAAGTAAATATCATATTATATATTGTAATCAAAAATATTATAAAGTTTAGACGATTGTCTTTTCTCATATTTAAGAATTACGCAAATAATTATAAGTCTGCTTTGATTGCGCATGAAAAATAATTTACTGTAGTTGGTAGAAATGCATTGAGTGAAGGTCTTTCTGTTTGTCCAATATAACATTCGCCACAATTGCAAGAGAAACGGTAAACGTTATTTTTTTCTGTGATTTCTAATTGGACTTTCACTAATTTTATTATTTTATCAAGTCTAGAATTAATACTGAATATATGTATGGAATAATGATATTGCTTTTAGGATCAAAATCTTTTTTTGTAGTGTTGTTAGAGTAATTAATTCTGTTTTTATTATGGAGTTCTTTGAATCTATTATCAATTTGTTTATCAAAAATATTCAGCAAAAAGTTAGCCAGGAAAAGAGAATGTTTCACAATTTTTAAGTTATTATTATGAAATTTATTATCAGAAAGCAGAATAGCTGAATCAACTACATTTTTTATGATAGCAATTCTTGTTGGAATGGATGTTTCAATAGAAAATTAGGTAAGCGATCAAAACATGCTGACTTGCGAAACCAATTAGTAGAGATGGTACCATTATCATTTTTGATAATGCTAATATTATGAAAGTTAATATTTTTCTATTTCATCTGTGAATTGTAATCTTTTATGAATTGAGTTGAAAGTTTTTATAGTAACAACAATTTTGTCTTCAGGAATAATTAAATATTTATTATCTAGATAACGATAGTAGGAAAGAATTTGAAAGTCAAGTTTATAGAAAATCTGTGATTCTAAATCTTGCATCAGCATGTCAGTTAAATTGTTTGAAATAGATGAACCCATGGGAGTCCCCACAGTTTTTCTATAGTAAGTATGACAAAATTCGAAAAAAGTGTTATCCATTAGGAATTTTATTCCTTCTTCAAATTTATTTAAGGGCAAGGCAGTAGCTTTCCTAATATGAGACCATCTTCTTTAATTACTTTTAAGAACCAGATCTACAGGAACGTTACTAAAAAGAGAAGTTACATCAAGAGAAATCATAATGTAATCAGAAGGAATAATGATTTTATCCAGTTTTTGTTTCAAATCAATAAGATTTTTAATGAAAGATTTAGGCTTAGGAAGAGCAGAGTTTAAAATGTTATCAAATACTTTAGCCATAGTATATGTGGGAGAATTAATAGTACTGAATATTTTCTCGAAGGAAAATCATTTTCATGAATTTTAGGAATTCCATAAATTCTAGCCAGATTAGTATTTTCTGTAATAAGATCTTGTCTCTCTGTGCTAGAGCCTTAAAAGCCTTCTAGTCTGATGATGATGGAAACAGTGTGTTTCCGAAACGTTAGGTTTTTTCAAAATTTTAATAAACTTGTCCAATAGAGTCGATACAACTTTGCTGTTCTTCTTTTTCCTCCTAATTTGAATTTTCGGACGTTGAAGTCTCTTATAAAAAAAGGGAATTGTAATTAAATAAAGTAAGAATAAATGCAGTTGGAGTTCAGTTTTTATTCAGGAATATTACATGCATCTTGTCTTTTCATAATATCTATGGGTCGCATAAGGGACTTCCTGGCCTACTTGAGTCTGTCATGTGGCACCGGAAGAATCAATTCTTAGCTTTTATTCAGAAAAATTTGGTATTTTTTATAATTATACTATTTTTCCAATAAAAGTAAGTAATAGGATGACGGACTGCATATACTATTTGGTTGGCCTGGTTGCACAGAGGATTGACTGTCAGCCTTGTGAGCCTTTGAAGCAGGAAACAAATGGGCATCTGTGAAAAAATAATAATGAATTATGACTACACGTTTGAAACAATCAGTTTTTCGAAAAAAAAGTTTTGAAAAATGTTTGAAAACCTGTAAGTTTCCACAAATTTGATTGAAACCGCTTGGAATCATTTGAAATGCCTCGTCATTTCTGAGACTTGTTAAAATTATATGAAATCTTTAAAATTCCTCAAAATGTGCAGAAATCTTTTGAAATATTTTGAAACACGTAGTGAATCCTTTGAATCTTTAAAAATACATTTCAATTCCTAAAAATTTTTCGAAATCTGCTGATACCTTTACACATTTTGTAATGTGCCCCGAAATATTTTGAAAATCATTAAAACCACTTCAAATCTCTTAAAATTCTTCAAAATCTTCTTATTACGGTTAAAAGCCATAGATATTCTGTGAAATTCTGTACGGTCTTCAAAAATTATTTGAAGTCGCTTGAAAATTTTTGTAATCTCTGAAAATCTGTTAAAATCATTTGAAACAATTAGAAGACCCTTGAAATATTTTGAAGTACTACGGAAACGTTAAAAAATTTTTAACTTCTTGAAACGGAAAAATATCTTCTAAAATCTGTTCAATATATAAATAATAAATAAATAATTCCAATTGAATTTTTAAGAAGCTTTGTGAATTAAAACTACGACTTTTACCTTAAGCGCAACAAAAACAAAAATATGCAAATAACTACATATAAATAAATAATTATGATTCAAACTTTTTTTATTATCTACTCTTTGGTTTCTCTTACTTAATTCATTGCAATAATCAATTGTGTTTTCTTATAAATTTTATAAATCAAGTTAAAGATCAAGAAATTTTGATAACTGAAATTATGTTTTATTCACTAACCAAAAGCGGTCATTTAAAATGTGTATTTGCAAGAATAATTAAATTAGCAATATTTTTTCGAAAATTCAGACCCAACAGCTTTCTTTCAACAAAGATGATAAATTTTAAACTCAAAATGATTAATTTTCAACCAACAAATTATTTTTTTTACTAAACAAAGGAGACGAATTTTCAAAAAAAGTTGAACTTTCAACCAAATAGCTCAATTTACAAAACAAAAAACTCAATTTTCAGAAGACAAGAAAATTAATTTAATTCATTAATTCAAATTAATAAACGATAAATCTTCAATTTGAAAAAAAGAATATTTAACAAACCCATTCAATTTTCGTCCAAAAAAGATAATTTGAACAGAATGTTGAATTTTCGGCAATGCAATTAAATTTTCAATATAATAGTTGGATTGTTAACCGTACAGTTAAATTTCCAGCTTACAAAGGTACATTTTTAAACAAAGGGCTGAATTAATAGTTGAATTGGAAAGCAACAAAACGAAATATTTAAAAACCAATTAAATTTTTTCAACAAAAGAGTTCATATTAACCCAACAACAATGAGTTTTCTATCATAAAGGATAAATGTTTAGCAAAGAAGTTCAATGTTCTACGCAAAAAGACGGATTTCAATAAAATACGTGATTTTTCTATCAAACAGTTGAATCTTCAACTAAAAATAATTTTGTAAATTATTTAAAAAAAAAGAAAAAAAAATTCAATCGATTAAACTTAGCCAAATAAGACGAATTTAAAAAAAAATACCTAAAAAACAAAATTGATAGCAGTTCGAACTCGAAAGTCCATTGCCATAAAAAAATACCTAATGAGAGAAAATTAATTTTCAGTAAACGAGGGTTATTTTCTACACAAATAGGTGAATTTTCAACAAAATCAATTCATTTCCTACTAAATAGTTGAATTCTCAACTAATGCAGAAAAATTTTTTCTCAAAACTGAAATAGCTGCGTCTTCAGATAACAAAATTAATTTTTAACTGCAAAACTAGGACTCAAAATAGTCTAATTTTCAAACAAATAGTACGATTTTGAACAATAAAGTTTGATTTTCCATTGAAATAGTTTAATATTTGACTAAGAAAGATAAATTTTCATTTAAAAGTGAAATTGTTAGGTTTCAATTGGAAAAAAAATAATTTTTAACAAAAAGAATCAAATGCACAAACAGCTGTATTGAAAGAAAAAAAATTTTATTAAACAAAATAATCGCATTCTGAACCAAAATGATGAATGTTCAATTAACAAGATTAATTTTCCACACAAGCAGAAATATTTCCAACCAAGCACATGAATTTTCGACAAAATAGTTCAATTTTCAACTTATAAAGAAGAAGTTTGAATCAAAAGTGAAACAGCTGCAGTTTTAGGTAACAAGATTAATTCTAAATACGATTTAAAAATTAATTTTGAATCAGAGAAAGTCTAATTCAACAAGAAAAAAAGGATTTTTCAACTAAATAGTCCGAATTTTGATCAAAACAATTTATTAATTACCCAAGCAATTTCATATTTAACCAAAAAGAATGATTTTTCAACTGAGAAGTAATTTTCTTTAAGAAAGACGAGTTTTCCACAAAAAACGTAAAGTTTCAAACAATAGAGATCAATTTTCATTATAAAATAGAATAATTTCTTCTCTGATGGAGAAAATTATTTCTCAAAAAAAGAAAACAATTTTTAGCAAACTAGTTAAATTTTGAACCGAAGAGATGAATTTTCAACTAAAATTATGAATCTTTAAAACAAAAAGAATTCTCAAAAAAAGAGCTCATTATTCAACCAAAAAGTGGAATTATTAACAAGAAAGTTTGTTTTTGGTTGAGAAAATTAATTTTCCAAAAAAGATGAATTGTTCGCTAAATAACTTTGAATTACGTTAATGAAAAAGTTTGTCTGAAAAAGCAGATTTTTCCAACTATATAAATGACCATAACTGCCTTACTTTTCAACGAAATGTATTAATATCATAGGTCAATCCATTTGTCTGGAATCAATCAATCTTTTATATAATCAACTTTGAATTATGTCAATAAAAAGAATGTTGATAGAAGAAATTTATTTTGAAAATATTGCAAATTACCACAACTCCCTTACTTTTTAATAAAACGGATTAATATCATATGTCAATTGATTTCTCTTGAACCAAGGAATCTTTTGTATTCTTGCATCAATTCTGAATTTAATGAATAAAAAAAGGTCTACTATAAAAAGCCCATTCTCAGAATATTACAAAGTGCTGAAAAGCAGGTCACAATTATTTTTTCAAATCCTTTCATCAGTTTTGAGATCTTAGCAGTGAAAATAAGCCCTGCAAATTTCATCAGTTCATCAATTTATATTGAAGAAATAAAAATTTTTGAAATTATTACCGTGACGAAGCTTTCTTTGTGAGAAAGCAAAAGAGAAAGTTTCTCGAAAACTAAGAAAAAATAACAATTCTTTGAAAGAGGAAAAACAAATTATCGATAACACCTAAAAAACTGAGGAAAAATTAAGAGTATTCTCTTACTAGTACCCAATGTGGCACAATAGGCTTTATAGCTTGAGCGCCAGGGAAGTTCTTCGTGGGCTTCTCGCCCGTATTAAAACTAACTACTAGTACCCAATACTAATATCCAATACTTTGAACTCATTATTCATTGCTTGAACCACGGTTATACCGGGTGTCACAAAAGTCCCGGGACGGCTGCATTATTTTGATCTTGACGATGACCTTCAACGTACTTTCAAGGACAACCTAAACAAAAATGTAAACTCTCTTTTTTCCATCGGCAATCGATAGAGCGAGAACTTTTACGTTTAAATATGTACCCAGGTCATACATTGGTACATTGTAACCTCCCAAGGAGGTTTCCAATCGAAAAAAATGATTACACTTGAGATGACCTTGAAGGTCATTGTCATGATCATGCTTAAGATCACTACTGAATACGCTTTATTAAAGTTATAAACTTGGCTCGTTAAGAACAAAATTTAAAAAGCTTCTATACCCAGAGGTACGCAGACCTTGCTTAAGTTTAAATGACCTTGAAGTGACATTCAAAGTTACAATGTACCTATGTATGACCTGGGTACATATTTGAACGTAAAATTTCCTGATCTATAGATTTAAGATGTGAAAAAGGGGGTTTCAATAAAAAAAAAACAGTTGACCCTGAAATGACCTTGAACCTTTATATTTCTTATTTGAAAATAGTAAGGGGCTTCACGTTCTGTGTCAAATGACACTTTAAGGGAGGGTCTATCGAAATGTCACAAATTGTCAGAAGAGGAAGGGGTGAGTCAAAAATCATTGAAAGTAGTTTCATGTGGATGACCCATAATAGAATAGTGTGGTAACTTCTGCTTCACGCACCTAGATTTTCGCGGTGGTGATGGTAGTGGATAAAGTGTCAAAGTCGATGTGATTTTGCCCAAGGTGTCCCCAGGCTTAGCCGTTATTGTATTTTTGACTCGGAGATTGTTTCTAGGGTCTCGACCAGTGACCTCAGCATGTGTGTTTCCTGGACTCCTGACAATCTTTAAATCATGTAGTAGACTTGGGTGTCTGTCAATTCTGGATTCTCCAACTTGACTTGGTCCTGCAACCTGACTTGGTCCTGCAAATTGACTTGGTCCTGCAACTTGACTTGGTCCTGCAACTTCACTTATTTCTGGATATCCACTTGGTACACGCTCAGTTGGTCTTGATTCTATAAAAAAAAAACAGATATTTGTGATATTTTCCCATACTCTCTAAATCCGAATTAGTAGAAATTTTACTAATTAAATAAGTAGCATTGTATCTGACTGTTAAATTAGTAATTTTATCACTTTCTACTACATGAAATGGTAAGATTTATATTACTAAATGAATTAGTGAGGGTATTCTACTAATCTGTTTAGTAGTAACAACTTGCTAATTCGAAGAGTAGAAGTGAATTGCTAAGGAAACATAATCTAACAATTTTTAAAATACATTCTGCTGTTTTTTGAGTTTAAATTAAAAAAGGTTAATGTTTTGTCAATACACCATCTATTTCTTCAATGCAACCAAAATGTCGACTGTCCCGAAGAATAAGTCACTAACAAAGTTTTCCGTATACAGAGTGTATCAACTATATTTTACTTCGCTAAAGTGTCGTGTCTCTATGTATTTTTAAATGGAGATACGACACGCTAGCCAAGCATAATGTAGCTGATACGCTCTGTTTTCGGAAAAATTGGTTAGTGACTTATTCTTCGGGACAGTCAATGTGAACTCGTGAAATTGGTTAGAATAACTATAGCTATTGTTCGTTCCCAAAATGTTCCGGAGTTTGTGAATAAGTGGATTCTGATGGCAAAGAGTAGGTTAGAACTGCAATCAATTTCAGGGTGAATCGTTTCTCTTAGCTTCTTTAAAATTGGTAAGATTTTTTTTAATATTAGTAATTAGGTGAATAGTTTAAAGGGAACTGGGAAAGTGTCGTTGAAGAAAGTTAGGTTAACTAAAATTTATTTTCAGAAAAATTCAAGACCTTCGAGGAATACAGTGTGCAAGAATTGGCTAAAATACTTGAAAACCACTTAGATTTGGACACTGTAACGAAACTGGAAGGTATAAAAAGCAAATATTCACTTATTCATATATTTTTTTTCTAAAATTTGCAAGTAATTCAATTTAAATCAATGATATGACTGATTGTTAGCTTTGTACAATAAGTTTCTTCTCAGTCAATACAGCTTTTGAATTTTTAATAATAAAGAGAGAATTAATAAAGTATGCCTCTAGCTTCGGAGAACTCGGTCGGGAAATTCTAACTTTCTATAAGTGCCCTTACGAAAAGATATGACAGGGAAAAAATGATACACCTGTCATTTTTTCCCTGTCATTTTTTGTCTGTCATTTTTTCGCGACCACAAGAAAATGACAGGGAAACGACAGGCAAAATGACAGGAAAACGACAGCCGAAAATGACTGGCCCTAATTGGCTATAATTTATAATAATATTGTGTAGAATTATATATTCTCGACGACTTGCAGACTTATTTAAACTTTCCTGTAAAGCTTAAAAAATCATTAGCAAGAGAAAATTATTATGGGAATTTTCATGATGAAACACCTTTCTGTAGCCTGTTGCTAATTCCGAATTATCTTCAAACACATAAATTGTGGAATGTGTTCGATTTGCCATTTCAATGCCTTCTTATCCTTACAAAGGACTAAACTTCAGTACCACGGGCAACAATTTCAGATTATTTTCAACTTTCTTCATCTCTCAAGTTCAATGTGTGCTCCTAATTCCATGATCCAACGAAGTATGGTCTCGCCACGCGCATCTAAAAAAAAGTGAACCAATCAAAGGGTCCGTAGGTTGCGCGTGGCGGAACCATTCTTTGTTGGATCATGGAATTGGAGCACGCAGTCAACCCAGTCAATTTGTTAAGAGAATGAAGAAAGTTGAAAATAGTCTGAAATTTTCGCCCGTGGTACTTAAGTTCAGCACTTTTTAATGATAAGAAGTCTTTAAAATGGCAAATCGAACACATTCCACAATTGATGTGTTGGAAAGATAATTCAGAATTAGCAACAGGCTACAGAAAGGTGTTTCATCATGAAAATTCCCATAATAATTTTCTCTTGCTAATGATTTTTTAAGCTTTACAGGAAAGTTTAAATAAGTCTGCAAGTCGTCGAGAATATATAATTCTACACAATATTATTATAAATCATAGCCAATTAGGGCCAGTCATTTTCGGCTGTCGTTTTCCTGTCATTTTGCCTGTCGTTTCCCTGTCATTTTCTTGTGGTCGCGAAAAAATGACAGACAAAAAATGACAGGGAAAAAATGACACACCCGTCATTTTTTCCCTGTCATATCTTTTCGTAAGGGTGCTTCCTTAAAAATGTTGCTTCAAACAGGGTAAAAGTTGAATAATAGTCATATTTCAAACAATTCTGTTATTCGTATCAACAATTGAATGTAAAATTATTCGTTTTGATAAAGTTTCTAGTGTCTATAGAAAATTGAAAATTATGTACTTTTTGTAAATAGTAATTTCCAGTCAACATGATTTTTTTAAACATAATATTGATAGCAGACTATGTTACATGAAAGTCAACGTACCATATCATAATCAACTAACAGTTTGAGAAAGGCTCTACTTTTTATCTCCAACTTGCAGAAAACTCACTCAACATACATTAAAAGATACGTAGATGTTCAAAATTTTTTTAAATCAATTTACAACTTCTGAGTCGGATGTTTGGGTTAAAAAATTTCATTTAGTTGTTGTTACGGATAAAGAGGTTATTTTAAAGAAGATTTTAAAGTATTTTTTTATTTTTCTAAACTCACGCTTTTGAGGCATCCCTTATAATCATCAGATCTAGTTTTACTCAGGCACACAAATTATTATTTAACCTAAATTTTAAACAGAATCTAAGACTCTTTTGTCTTCAAAACATTCTTTTTTGAACCACCTTATACTGTTTAACTGCAGATACGTTAAAATAAAAGTATCTACATAATTTGAAGCGTGCAAATTTTAATTTCAGAATAATTCAGAATTCATCTTTTTCAGAATAAAAATTTATTTAATGAGTTAAAAGCTGAACTCTTTTGTTTGAAATTAATTTTTTTGTGCAAGAATCATTATTTTAATTAAAATTTTATCTCTTCGGTTAAAAAGTGAGCTATTTTGTTGAAAATTCGTTTTTACTTTAACAGAAAATTAATTCTTATTGAAACTGTAAATGTAATTATTCCAGTCGAATATTCCAACATTTTATTTTAAAATCCATCTCTTTAGTTTAACATAATACAAAATTTTAAATTAAATCATTCAATTTCAGGTGGAAAAATTATAATTTTTAGTTGAAAATTCAACTATTCCAGTCAATGGTTCACCATTTTAGTTGAAAATTCAACACTTTGGCTAAAAATTTGCTTTTTTTCTGGAAAATTAACTTTTTAAACTGAAAATTCAACTATTTGGTTGAATGTTAGTATTTTTCAGTTGAGATTTCTTCTATTTTCTTCAAAATACGTATTTTGTGTATGAAATCATTCTTTATGTTTCTAAATTAATCTTGTTGTTTGAAACTTTATCTTTTTAGTGGAAAATGTAAGTATTCCAGTGAGGTATTCATAATTTTAATTGGAATGTCATCTTTTTGAATGAAGATAATAAACTACTTGGTTAAAAGTCACACTTTTGTTAAAAATTCATTTATTTCAGTAAAGGATTCATCATTTTAGTTCAAACAGTTTTTTTCTCTGGAAAATTAATTTGTTATGTTCAAATTTAACTATACCATTTTTGGTCGAAAGCTGATCTTTTTTAGTTAAAAAAAAATGGACTTGAATGATCGCAAAATATCAAAATAGCACTTTCATAAATTAGGCTTAGAATTTGCACACAAAAAATCTTTCCGGAATTCAAAACACCACAATAATTTTACTACTATTTTTGAAAATGTATGACAAAAAAGTGTTATCATCACAATTTTTGGAGACTAACTTTTTTCTCAATTTTGAATGAAGTTCCGATTCGTCTAATTCGTTTAATTTTTGCCTTTGTATTCATTTTGTGCAAACATGTGTGAAAAAATCCTCGTAGTTTCACGATTGATTTTTTAATTTTTTGATGAAACTTGATAAAAATGATAATAATAATTTTAATATAAAATATATATATAATTATATATAATATATTATGATTTATTATTTTTATTATTTTATATTCTCTTAAATAACAGTAATAATAATATAAACAATATACAACATTATAATATTATTATTATTACATTACAAATGATAATTTTTCAACCAACGGTTAAAAACTAAAGAGATAAATTTTCATCTAAAAATATAACTCTTCAAAAAAAATAAAATAAAAAAATGTCTTAACAAAGTGATTTGACCAAATCTTTCAAACAAAATAGTCAATCGACGAATGTGCTGAATTTCCAAATAAAATGATGAATCTTCAACTAGAATATTCAACTTTAATACCAAAAAGGTACGAAAAATGTTCACCAAATATTTCAATTTTTAAATAAAAAAGATCATTTGTCAATCAAACAGTTAAATTTTCGTCCAATAAGCATACATTTTTAACAAAAAATAAAATAGCTAAATTTCATCTTCAAAAAAACTAATTTCTAACAAAAAAAAACGAATTTTTCAACAAAATAATTAAATTTTCAACCGGAATAGTTATATTTTCAGTTAACAAATTGATTTTCAACAAGATCGTTAAATTTTCAATCAGAGATGAATTTTTAATTAAAATGATGAATCTTCAACGAAAAGAATGAATTTTTAACAAAAGAAGAGTGTAACATAATTGAAATTTCATCCAAAAAGGGTTTCGATTTCAAATAAAAAACAGTCAAATTCAACCAAAAAATACCCATTTTCAAGAATAGTTGAGTTTTAAATTGAAAAATACTTTTCAGTCAACAGAGAAAACAAATTTGGAACAAACTGTTTAATTTTCGAGGAAAAATATGAATTTCTAACCAAGAAGATTAATTTTCTACCAAAAGAAAGGAATATTCAGTAAAACACAGGAAATTATTGTTAAGTACAATACAAGAAAAAAAGGGGTAGTTAGCCTAATATTTAATTTACATATTAATATTTAAAAAAAAAACACTTTTCTTTGCTGTTCCATAATAGGGACATGCATTATGGAATACCTATCGTTCAATAATTAATAAAAAAATTTTTTTAGTGATCGATTAAACTAATTCTAAACTGTATTTTACATAAAATATCATTCTCAGCATTCCTAAAATGTTTTATCAATTTCAGACAATAGTAACTTTACATGATTAAGAAGAAAAAAAATTTGTTTGAGCAAATTTAAATTGCTTAAGTAATTTCCAAATATAGTTTGAAAAAAAATATTGCTCTAAATATTCATCAATTTTGTAATTAATTCTATAAAATAATAACATCTCACTATTTACAGGGGATGAATTGTTTGAACAAAAAATAGAGTGTTCAAATAATTTCCAAATATTATTGAACAAATATATATTATTCTGAAAATTCATCAATTGTGTAATTCTGTTAATGAGTTTTGAGATTGCATAGAGAGGGATCGTATACACGTTTTAGCGTGGCAGTAGTGGGGATATCGAATATCCGTTCGTTCAGTCGCTCATTTTTTTCAATTCACTCCCATCCCAAAAAAAGTTTCACTTCAAAAATGTTACTTTTATAAGTCGTTAATTGTTTAATTAATTCCATAAAATAATAAATGTTCAGTATTCATAAGGAGAAATTCATTCAAATAAATTGAAATTATTAAAACAAATAAAAATTGTTCGAATAATCACCAAATTTTTTTCAATTTTTTTTTTAATTATGAATAATTGTTTGAGCAACTGAAAATTGATTAAAAATATACTTTGAAAAAATACAGTATTCTGAAATTTTTATGGACAAAAAATTAATAATAAGTACATCTCTTCCCAATTTTTTCGAGAAACAAGCTTTTCCTATTCAAAATCCCATTTTACTTCTAGGAGCCTAGTAGCACGGGTTATTCCTGGCCGATTTAAAAAAAATAGGGAATCGAATGAAATTAAAATTTAGCAGAATCTTAAAACAAAATATTTTTTATTCCGTAGAGAAAAAAAGTTTTAAAAAAAATTGAATGTAAAAAAGAAATTACAACAAAAAATATGTATCAAAATTGTATGAAAAAAAATGTTGGAAAGATTTTTTTTCAAATGCGCTTATGCCCTTTTGTACGACGGATGACGGAAAAATACTTGGATGTCCCACGAAATCCTTAAAAATCCCTTAAAACCCTTTCAAGTTGTGGAATTTCTTGAAATCGCTTTAATTCTTCAAAATCCCATAAAAAGCTTTTATTCATAATTTTTCAAAATTCGGGGATATGCCTTAAAATTTCAAAAAATTGGGTAAAATCCTTGAAATTGCGAGAAATATTTTTAAATCTTTCGAGATTTTTCTTTGAATATTTTTAAATCCATTAAAATCTTTTAAAAGCCGTTAAAATTTTTCGAAATCCCTTGTAATCCTTTATAATATTTGTAAATTCTTCAAAATTCCGATAAATCTTTTACAAACAAATTTTTAATTTAAAAATTTAAATTTAAAATCCGCCGATATGATTTGGAATCTTCAGAAATATCGGAGAATTCCTTTTAAATCTTTTCAAGTCTTTTGTAATCTTTTTATATCCCATATGTCCTAAAATCCCATAAAACCCTCTAAAAAATGTGAAAATCCTTAAAATCGCTTGAAGTATTCAAAATCCCATCAAAATCCGTTATTCCAACATTTTTGAAATTTTTATATATATTATATATTATTGCACTTACCAACGGAATCAAGCCGGAAAGCCGCTACTATAAGAAGCAGCGTTCCAGTAACAACCTTCATTATCGCTATTGAAGTGTTCGAGTCGTAGGAATAACTGCGAAATTGTTAACAAAATCACAGCTATATATACTGACGATTTCTGAGCTGTACCCGAAAAATCGACACGTTTACTAAAATTTACCTAACCCTGACGATAGACGCTATCAAATGAGCTTCAAACAAAAGCAAGGTCTCATTATGTGAAAACACCTGCCATGATTATTTGCTATGTACTTGTATGATCATTATCTTTCTTTTTTTTCCACGTCTAAAGTAAAATAAGTCAAAAAATATTCTAAGAAATTTATATTGGATTTCATTTTCTCTGGTTTGAAAAACAACCTGATTCTGCAATAAACAAAAATTATGTTTTTAAGAAACGAAAATTTGTTGCACTATCAAAGATATAATACCTATATATTTAAATTTAATAAATTTTGACCAAAATTTGAGGAAAAATGCTGAAGTTATTTTACTAAAGTGCTAAAATTGTTACACCCCGTGTGGAAATGTTGAGTTGGCCCCTGCGAGGGCCATCGTAATTTTCCCTTTTACTACGTTGGCAAACTACGAAGGGCCCACACAGTTTCGACGTAGTGCCCAGCTAAGCCCCCTGTAAGGCCCACATAGGCCCTACAGTAGTTCTCCCCTGTATTACCTTGCAAGAGCATTTTGAAATTTTGGAAAATTGCGCTTAATTCAGAGTCATTATCGGTTATGCAAAATTAGCATATTATTATATACAAAACGTTTTGTGTCAAAAGCAATAAGTGCAAAATAAAAATTTTATTTTATACTTATTACTTTTGATTGAAGACGTTTTGTATATAATATTGAGTTAGTGTTTTGAAATCGGCAATGACTCGGAATAACATTCTTATTTTTTTTTTAAAAAGCTGGTATTATAATGGTGGCAGAATTTAAACTATTTAATGACAAAGCAGTATTACTTTTTCAGGAAATTGTATTCTAAAAAATTACAGTTAAACTACAATGAACTTTGAACTAATATAACAAAACATGTTTTTAATTCGATCAAGGACGAATGCGTTATGTATCAAATTTACATAAAGCGTAAGTGAAGTAAAGACACGTCAAAAAGAAAAAGTATTGAATAATTATATGAAAACCGTAATAAACGACCATTTAATGACTCTAAATTCAAAATATAGTTCACTCTGACTGCCGCTTGGCTGCTTTCCCGACTTCAGCCGATTAGTTTCAGCGTTCGATCTTTTTGATCTAATCTTTCTGCCTCCATCCTGTAGAAAATGCTTTTTCGGTAAGGTCCTTCCCCTCTGTATCCACATTTAGTTATTCTAAAGCGGCTATACAAATAATAAGAATATTTAGATTTGATAAATAATACTATGACAATATTAATATTGAATGAAGCTAGATATTTTTCACATGAAATCTTACCAAACAAACGTCGATACATTGCAGTTTCAGGAAATAACTCCTTTTCAGTCACCTCCCTTGTAACAGTAAAATGAAGTAGCAGGCGATTGAAGTCAAATTTCCTTAAAATGTTAGCGAACTTCCTTGTTCATATTTGCTTTCCATCCAAGAAAACGAATGCGTGATTGACGGTTTGCGTAGGATTCATAACAGGAGAGGCCACCCTATACAGGAGATAATTATCCTAAAGTAGATAAAAATATATAATATATTTACAATTTCAGGTAAATAAAATTTCGGAGTTTGAGTGTAAACCGTATTTCAAGTCTAATTATGGAAAATACATTCTTTTTCAATGTATGTGTTGTGATTGAACAAACACAAAGAAGTCAAATAGCAAATAACTTTTAATATTTATTTTAGTAGTAGTATTTAATAGTAAAATTATCAAAGCTATATTATAAATATTCTCACCTCATCGTGAATGGCGTTTATTCTCTATATTTAAATAATAATAATAATACGATTTGGTCTTTTTAACCTCAAAAGCACCACGTGGAGATAAGACGTACGTATTAAGTCGTGGCGAACGCGAAATGGCGTCGAAGGGAATCATTGGACCATGGAACGGAACGTAACAGCCGAAATCGAACCGAATCGAGAATCCAGTCAGCCAATGAGATGACAAGAATGGCTGCGGAATTTGGCGCGAAATTACAATTGAAATTTATATGTCCTCCGAATCAAGATTTATACAACTGAATTATAATCAATTGAAATATTTTCACCTTGAAATTCGTATACTCAAAACAAAAGAAAACTATGAAAAATAAACTGGTGAAACTTACCTTTATACAAGTCATCGTCCGATGAATTCAGCTCTCTCAAGCCTTTTCGGCCTGATCGATATTTTTCACATCTAAATTTATTAAAATTTTTGATCTCCATGTTTTCTTTCAGAGGATCACTACTTCTCATTCACCTTAACAGACCATTAACATTTTTGATTCGAAAAAGCACAATTCGGACCTCTGAATGTCATTCTTTCTGAGCACCCTCGAGACGTACCTCGCTAGTACCTCTCAAACGTTATAGGTTAAGTAACCAGTTGACCGCAGTCCGCACAGTATTACAACTGATCGGTGATCATAGGTGACTGATCGGTATTCTTATCACTCTAATATTACTTTGCTCTAATCCTCCTAATGTGTATGAGTCCGCGATCCGCAGTATCGGCTGGCCTTTCAACGTTTTAATGTTTTTGACGTGATCAAAACAATGGTCAGCAACAATTTTTTTGTGAAAATTTTATAAAAACCTAACCTTTGTATTCAAAGTCATATTTTCGGCGTTAGAATACAGCTGCATAATGCAAAATGTTTCTATATGTTCCACAATCCCAAGCAAGGTGAAAAAGATTATGATGAAAATATTTTTTGAATTTTTTATAATAATTGAATCTTTTTTTTTTTTGGACTAATTTTTGAAATTTTTTTGTTCCACTTGGTGATCGAACTTGGAATTTTTTGTAGAAAAAAATAAAGGGGCATATATGTAGGCCTCTGCGAGGGGCCTCTAGAGGGCCACGAATTAAAAGAGGCCGAGATGGGCAGTTTCCACACGGGACGGAGAAAAATTTGTTGATTATAATGTACGCAATTAGTTCGGTAAATGGAGGAGATTTAGAAAAAGTTTAGAATTATTTTAGGATTTATCAGGAAAGAGAACAGAAATAGTACAAAATTTAATGAATTTGAAACTTTTTTCAATACGACTGCAAAATAATATTAATAATGATATAGAATAGAAAATTCAAATAACTATTTACTTGTTAACATTTTTTGAAATAGAAAAAAAAGCTTTTTAAATTATTCAGATGTATCAAAAAAGAATGTAGAAGATTTCAAAGAATTTTTATTTCACTTCATAGAAATTTACAAAATATTACGAAAAATTCGAGTCTTTTTAAAAGATGTTTAGGACTTTTAGAAGTTTGGAAAAAGCAAGAAATATTTAATAAATTTTCGGAAATTTTTCCAAGGTTTCAAATATTTTTAATCTATTCAGAACGTCTTAAATTCCCAAAAATATTTTCAACTGACTCAAATTTTTCTTGGATTTTTGACAAATCATTCAAGAATAAAAAAAATCCTCATAATCTTCTGAATTTTCGCAGAAATTGTGAGAAAATTTGTTTATTCACTTGAAACCTTTCAAAATTCTTTTGAGCTTCAGAAGAATTTCGAATGGAAAATTTGAAAGAGAAAAATTCAAGTCAGTTCAAAATATTTTCAGGAATTTGAGACGTTTTGAATAGATTAAAAATATTTAAGACGTTGAAAACATTTTCTTTGAGGTAATTTTCAAAATTTTTCAGGATTTAAAATTTTCTTAGGTAAACTGTGTTTCGAAGGGTGTCAAGAGAATGAAAAAATTCTCATAAGCTTCATGGGAAAATTTAAAATGATTGTTCAGTAATGAATTTAAGAAGAAAATTGAAAGCGATTACAAAACATTTTCAATTATTTCTCAAAATATTTAAAAGGTGTGTAAACGATTTTAACGCAAAATTTTGCAATTTGGTCATGTTACACAATTTGAGAAAAAGATTCGAGTAAGTTCAAGAGATATTCCAAAATCTTAAAACAATTTAAAAATGATTAAGATTCTGAAGGATTTTTCACGAATTTTGGAAGGTTTCAGTTTTCACGAAAATAAATTTTCTCTTTAAGTTTTCTAGAAAAAATTTAATAGATTTTTTATTTCGAAAAATTATGTTTGAGAGAATATTTAAAAAGGTTCCGAAATATTTCCAAAATTGCCAAAGAAGAGTTTTAGAGATTTTAAGACAATTCTTTCAATCCTGCAGATTTGAAAAACAATCAGGAATAATTTGAATAATTTTTAAAAATTAGGTTTAGAACTTCTGACAATATTGAAAAAAATTCTTTATATACGTGTGAACATTTTAAATGATTTTTCATTTTGAAAAATGAACTTCAAGGGGAAATTGAAAAAGGGTATATGAAACGATTTTCTAAAAATTCGAAAAAGGGTGTGGAAGATTTTAAAGCGAAATTTTTCAATTGGGTGACATTGAAAAGTGAAAAAATTGAAAAATCGAGTAAATTCAAGAAATATTCAGAATAATTGAAGAGATCAAAAAGAATTTTGAAATTTAAGAGGCTCTTGAAAATTTATATTCCTAAAGATTTTCAAAATAAGCTTCAGAAGCTTGAAAAGAATTCTGAAAGGTTTCGAAAGAATAAACAAATTTCCTTAAAATTTTTGAGAAAATTTACAATATTATGAGGCATTTTTTTACATTCTGAATCATTTGTGTAAATTTTAAGTAGAATTTCAGTCAGTTGAAAATATTTTAAAAAATTTAAGACGTTTTGAATAGATGAGAAATATTCGAATCCTTGAAAACATTTCCTTTGAAACAATTTAAATAATTTTTTAGGATTACAAATTTTTCAGGTTAATAAATTTTGCAGGGTGTCAAGAGAATGAAAAAAATATTCTTATAAGATTCACGGACAAATTTTTAATGATTGCTTTGTAATAAATTCTAAGAGAAAATTAAAAAAGATTACAAAATATTCCTACTTATTTCTAAAAATTTTCCAAAATAAATGTTTCACAAAACAATCACTTAAAGTTTTTCCATGAATCTTATAAGAATATTTTTTCCATTCTCTTGACGCCCTGCAAAATTCAGCTTACCTGAAAAAATTATAAATCCTGAAGAATTTTTTTAATTGTTTCAAGGGAAATGTTTCGAATGTTTAAAATATTTATAATAATTAGGAGTGTATTATCTCACCCAGAGAAAGAAACTTTCGGGATACGGCCGCTGAAAAAAAAAAAAAAAGTTTTTTGTGAATTTTTTTGAACCATTAAAACTTTCAATCTGAATCAATTAGTACTGGAATAATAAAGAAATCCGGTAGGTTTCGCATTTTTCTCACGAAAAAATAACAGAGTTGACAAAATCATGAAAAAAAGTTTATAACCCAACCAATTTTATTTTAATTAATTCGGTTATAATACAGTACTATTTTCTAATAAAATGAAATTCTATACTTATCTGTATTATCGAATTAGGGTGGGCGCCAGATCCTTCACGGATCAATAACCGATGTGACAAAAATTATTTTTTTTTTGGAGATTATTTAAAAGAGTAATTTTTAATAAAATTGAAAATTAAAATGTAAAATTAGAATTAGTAACTGTAAACTAAAGAACGGACTAGCTCAGCCCCGTCGCTGGAAAATGGTAGAGGGGCTGGTTCTTATAAATCGGAAATTAAAACAACTTTAAATTAATCTATTAATAATTGTGAACAAAGTAATTATTCTTAGGACATCAATTATTTATTTTACCATGACAAGATTATTCGATTAACAACAGGATTATAATAAAATATACGAAGGCAGAAACAATTGAGAAAAAGGGGGGAAAGAAGACAAAAGAGGTGTACAAAATGGAGGACCTAATTAATTTTAGACTAAATGTGATCTTTCGTCTCGGGTTTCCAAGACTAATAAATGGGCGACACAAGAATCGGGGATTCACAAATGGACATAATTTTGGAGGTTATATAGAAATAATTATTCAATTAATATCGGGAACGTAGGAAAATTTTAGGGATTATTTCGATTTAAAATACAATATCTTGGGACTAAGAGGCAATGAATGACTTTCAATCTAAAGCACAAAACATAAGTATCGCTGTTATGGGGATTCTTCAATCATAAAGGGGAAACGAAGGGGACAGAATTTCACTCATATGGGGACAAAATAC
Organism: Andricus quercusramuli; assembly: GCA_932178445.1. Taxonomy (NCBI): domain Eukaryota; kingdom Metazoa; phylum Arthropoda; class Insecta; order Hymenoptera; family Cynipidae; genus Andricus; species Andricus quercusramuli. Next base: position 134,145 of record CAKNXH010000597.1, read on the forward strand.
AATAAATTAATTGAGTGAACCACGGGACAACCATATAACCATATAGCAAAAATACAAATATTCGGCATTCAGCAGAGAAAATAAATAAATAAATTGATTAATTACTTAATCCAATCAGGAATATCCCCAAGACTGTGTGCCAAATATTCTAAAGTAAAAAATCAACTAAATACAAGACACAAGGGGCCACACAGTCTCACAGCATATTTCCTTCCTGGTTATTAAAATGAATTGATACCTTATACGTAGATGAGAAACTTTCAGTGTTTCCAATCTCTAAGACCGAAGACACTTTATAATAATTAAGGACTTTAGACTTATTCAAATTATATGAAAAATTCGTAGGCGCGACCGACTCCGAAAGCTGCTCGACGAAAGATGAGTTCTTCCCCGGCGTCCGTTTCTTCTTTGACGACCGGCTGAATCCTGATTGGTCGAAATGGTGTTCTGTGATTGGCGTTACTATGGGAAGTTTGAATAGTTGAAATGAGCTTTTAGGGATGTGACTATAAAGGGCAATACTGAGTCCACCAAAATTGTCTCTTCTGAATTTGGTGATATTTAGTCAACCAATTCGGTCCAAATGATGATAAATTACTGTCCGAGACGTCCTCTCCGAAGTATGTGATCAACAAGCTGACTACTCAATTCCTACTAAGACTTAATCCAAATTAGGAACCATAGCACCAGAAATGTCGCCAGTGATATCCGGGCCTGAGCTACAGAGGTCCCACTCGCGTTGCCGGGGATCGACAATAAACCTTTCCAATAAAAGAGATCTTGAATTCCGCTCCGAGGCGGATAAGTTAGTTAGGTAATCAATTGTCGGACGAAACTTGAATCCTAGTAGCATTCCAAGATGTTCAATAAATATTGGGGTACGACCAGAAGGACAGGAATAGGTTGGCACACAGCAGTAGGATTGGCGGGAAAATTTGAAATAGATTGAGCTACTCCAATTGACAAAAGGCGTCCCATTTGCTTCTTGAAGTCTCTCATTAGGTCTGGAGGGATCAGGATTCTTCAGGATGGTCTCGTTTTCGAAAGGTACATAGAATAAAAAAAAGAAAAACAGGCAGAATCTATCCTTAAACTTAAACTATCTTACATAATTAACCCAAGTCTTGGAAAACCGTGCAGCTTTTGGATAGGCGCGAGTAAACGAATTAAATTATTTGAAGTAGAAAAACTGAAATAATCTGAATTTTGCAATTTAAGGAACTGTTGACTTGCAAATATTTTGCAACGTCACAACTGTCCCTTCCCAAAAGGAAAGACCGAAAAGGTCTTTAACAAAATGTTAATTTTCAAAAGAAACTTTATTTACTTTGTCCAGAAAACAGATATAATCATTTCAAGTTTATTAGTTATTGTGCTCTTTTCTGAAATCACGACACAAAGAAACAGAACAGAATATAATTAATCCATGATACGGTTTATTGACCAGGAGATTCAAATTTTCAATATTCAGAATATTTACAATTATTCGGCAAAAACTCATCTCAAAACCAGAGGAAAACATCAATTAGAGTAAACTGTACGGAATTCCCTGACTGGATTAATTAATAATCTACACAAAAAATATGAATTTCAAATTAGATGTTATTTCTTATTAAAATTAAAATTTTTCTGGATTATAATGGTGAACAATAATTATTTTTATATTCACAATCACATTTTATTTCATTATATGGGTATAAGATGAACGTAAGGCATGGTGACAACAACAAAAAATTAAGGGGTGATGACAAACAAAAATAATATTGGGGAGGTGACAATACAAATAGGGGAATATTTATGAATATAACTGTTTGTTACATTCTAGGCAATCTTTCCAGTACACGTTTTCTGCTCCACATCCAAAACAATAAACTCTTGTCCTAGGTACAGGACATTCTTTATGGGAGTGATCAAGTGCCTGGCAATTCCAGCATCCATGTCTAATAGTGACCTTCACCCAATCCAATAATTATTTATTGATATTTGGAGGTGGTGGCACATTAAGTTCAAAGATAGAGGGAATTTTAGTATTATTATTATTACTTATGGTGACAGGATTATTTTCTACACGAGGACTTCGAGAAGTCGACTTGTTAAAGTTGCTTCTTATGATTGGAGCATCCTCGCGTGGGATAGAGGATCTTCTATTTGGAGGTATGGACAGAGGGGGTGGTTGATAAACTTCGGGGTGGGACAGCATAGGGGAATCAACGGGTTCTTCTACTTGGATTTCCACATCAACTTTAGTTGGAACTGTAGGTTCTGAGGTTTGGACAGATACATCAGATTGGGGAACTCTAGGGACTAAATTATATTTTTGTATAAGTTCCTCCAACAACTCTTCTTCGGTGCGATAGTTGGGGTCTTGCTCAGAGGCCCAGTCATCTTCAGTCATCTGGAACTTTTGATGGCAAGAGGCGAACTCTTTTTGAAAAGCTTCCATGAGGGCCTGACGGAATCCGTTGAACCTTCTATCCACGTGGTTGATGATGGACAAATAAGGTCTGATGTTTCTCCAACTAGGGTGCTGTTTCTCCTTTTCCGTATCATCCGCAGTCCATTCTGCGTCCACATCTAGATCTATCACATCCCTTTTATATTCGGCCTCTAATTTCTTATAAGCTTCCTGTAGAATTCTATGGGAAGTTTCCAATTCTAAATATTTACTCCTAACTTTTGCAAAAAACTCAAACGGAATGGAACCCGGTTCTGTCATTTTGGAGATTGTTTATTTCTTTTTTTTATTTTTTTTTTTTATAAGCTTTGAGGACAGAACAGATGTAGAGGTGAGGGGACTTTTGAAGTTTGGACAAAATATATTCCTACAACAAACAGAACAAAAAAAATGTTGATAGCAAGAAAGGAAGTATAATAATAAAAAGAATTTTATTCGTGAGGGATATATGGTTTTAAATCTTGTATGTGGGCTTTATTAACTTTTTCACCAACAAGATCACTGACTAAATAAACTGTTGGAGATAGAATTTTAATAATTTTGTATGGGCCTATAAATTTTGGATTTAGTTTTGCAGCAATATTTTTGACTTTAGATGATTGAATTCTATTTCGAGTAAGGACAAGATCTCCTAAAGATAATTTAAAGGGACGACGGCGTAAATTATATTGTTGGGATTGTTTTATGTATGCTTTATCAAAATTTTTAATAATCCAATCCTTTAAAATTTGGATTTTCTCCATTCTTTCTTTCCAAAGTTCGGGCGATTGTGGATCAATTTCTAAGTCTAATTCTTTTGATCTTCTTAAAGAATTTATGGGTTTAGGGTCTCTACCAAAATTCAAAAATGAAGGGGATGTTTTCAAAGAGGAATGATAAACTGTATTGTAGGCAAAACGGAATTCCGATAAATGCTCATCCCAAGTTCTATGATCTTTTTCAATGAAAGATACAATCATAGTTTTTAAGATACGATTAATTCTTTCAACTGGATTGGCCTGAGCGTGATAGGGGGGAATTGTTGACAAATGGATATTGTATTCTTTAGCCAAAGATTGTATTATTTGATTTACAAATTCTGTACCGTTATCTGTATGAATTACTTGGGGGGTTCCCCAACGATTGATCACTAATTCTCTAAAAGCTTGATTAATTTTACTTCCAGTGGCCTTACGTAAGGGACAACATTCAATCCATTTGGTGAATAAATCTTGGATTACTAATATATATTGAAAACCAGCTTTACTACGGGGAAGGGGACCCATAATATCTGCTGCAACCACTGTCCAAGGCTGTTCAATTATTCTTTCATCCATCATTCCAGGGGAAGCTTTTTGATCAACCTTACAAGTTTGGCAGATACCACATTTTCTTACATAATCAACTACATCCTGAAAACAACCGGGCCAAAAATAATCTTTTGCAATTCTTTTGTAGGTCTTTTCAGTACCTAAGTGACCGGATTGTGGGACATCATGGGCTTCATTAAGAATTTTTACTCTATCTTCATCAGGGGGAACCAGCTTCCATTCATTCAGGTCGCGGACTAGGGACGAAATAATGGGATCGGGTCTAAAATGATATAATTTATTATCTTTGATTTGCCAATTCGGGAATTTTTCTGGAAAGCTTGAGACTGCAATAAAACGTCGAATATACCATGTGGGAGTTATTTCTTTAGTTATATTAATTTGTTCTTGGGGATTTTCGAACATTCTGGAAAGAGCGTCGGGGACATGATGAAAGCGACCTTTACGATGAATAATATCAAAATCGTATTCCAAAAGCGACAGAGCCCATCTAGCTAGTCTTCCAGTAGGATTTTTCAGATTATGTAACCACTTTAAACTACTATGGTCTGTTATAACCGTAAAGTGATATCCTTCCAAATAAGCACGAAACTTTTGAATGGACCAAATTATGGCTAAACATTCTTGTTCTGTAGTAGTATAATTTTTCTCGGCATCAGAAATTGATCTACTAGCATAGGATATGACATACTCAGAACCATCTATAATTTGAGTTAAGACTGCACCAAGACCTGTACTACTGGCGTCAGTCTGTAATACAAAAGGTTCATCGAAATTAGGGCAGGACAAAATAGGGGCTTTAATTAAATGGGACTTAATTAGTTCGAAAGCTGATTGTTGTTCATTGGTCCAACACCAATTTTGTTTTTTCTTTAAAAGTAAATTAAGAGGTGTAGTGATGGTAGCAAAATTTTGTATAAATTTTCGATACCAGGAAGACATACCTAAAAATCGACGTAATTCTTTTACATTTTTCGGAACGGGATAATCTAAAATAGGGGCAACTTTATCGGGGTCTATTATTAAACCATTTTCATTAACCATGTAACCAAGATATTTTACTTGAGAACAGCAAAATTCACATTTATCGGCGTTTAAATTTAAATTCGCGTCCTTAATTTTCTTGAGAACAATTGATAACAAATGAAGGTGATCTTCAAAAGTTTCAGTGACAATTATTATATAATCTAAGTAGGCGAAAACATGGGGTTCCATTTCAGGTCCAATAAGGGTATCTACAAGACGTTGAAAAGTTGCGGGGGCGTTAGTTAAACCAAATGGCATTCGTTTGAATTGGAATAATCCACGGCCTGGGACAGAAAATGCAGTTTTATCCCGACTATTCTTTTCTAATGGAATATTTAAGAAACCTTTTTGAATATCTAGAGTTGAAATATATTTTGCACATCGTAATTTATCTAAAATAGCATCCATTTTGGGTAAGGGGTAAGCGTCACGTTTAGTTATTTTATTTAATTTCCGGAAGTCTAAACAAAATCGGTAAGATCCATCGGGTTTTCTGACCATTACAACTGGATTTGACCAAGGACTATTCGATGGTTCTACAATATCGTCTGCTAACATTTGATCTAGATCAGCGACTGTAGCTTGATGGACTTTAGGGGAAACAGTATAATGTCTTTGTTTAATGGGAGGATGATCAACAATATCTATCACATGTTCAGTAAGAGCAGTTAATCCGGGTTTTCCGTTACTTTCGGATATATTTTTAAGAAGAAATTCTTTGAGAATTATTGCTTCATTTTTAGTTAATTCGTTTAATCCACAACACATATCAGGCCTCCAATCGATGACTTCAAAATCATATTCTTGAAAAGGATTTTCTTTAAAAATCCAGGTTCTATCTTCAAAATCAACTTTTATTTTGAAAATTTTTAGAAAATCTAGGCCTATTGCGATTGGGACGGGTAATGAGGGTAATGCTCGCATTTTTAGGTTAATAGATTTATTTTCAAGTGTGACAGGAACGGATACTTCTTGCGAAACTAATTCAATACGACTGTTAGCAACTTGAACTAATCCGTGTTTATTTTCAATTTTTAAACCTATTTTCTTGACTAAATCTAAGCAATCGGATCCAATAAATGACCTTGATGCTCCACCATCAACTAGGGCTTTAATAGGGTGACCAAGAATATTTAAAGTGACATACATGAGGGGTTCAGGTCCAGATAGTGGTTCAGGGTAATAAGTAATTTCAGAAATATTGAAAATAGGAAATATTCCCTCTTTTTCAAAATCAAAAATATTTTCTGGGGAGTCTGTAAAATTCACACGGACACTAGTATCTAAAAATAATTCTAATTTACTAATAGAGTCTACTTCATGACTAGGAAATGAGTCAGAATTATTTTTATAAATTGTATTTAAATCAGGGACTTCTAAATTAAAGGAACTA
>CAKNXH010000598.1:0-16012 GCA_932178445.1 Andricus quercusramuli
AAAATATAATAAATATAATATCAATGAAATCCAATTAAAACAATACAATAATAGTTTCGATATTTAATTTTTTCGACTGAACTGAAGTATCAGAAATCCTGGATTTATATTAAATTTAATTCTAAATTGCAATTATACACATATCATATTTTTAAATTTATTTTTCTTGTAATGTATTCTGCTCGAAGGTCGTCTGTGGCACGAAAGTTAAACATGCTAAGTGCAATTTTCACTAGAAGCTATTTAAAAGCCAAATCACGCACACAACCCTTGACCTGCTTCACCCTGTAAACACAAATCCCATAAATAGAAGGATTTATCATGTTCTCCGTTACAACTGTAGTCGGTAGTCCCCTAAGGGCAATAAAACCATGGTGTTTATGCGCTACTGTTTTCAATGACTTATAAAAGGGTTAAAGTAGAAACTCTAATACCGAATATCTATCAACTTTAATCTTTTTTCAGAATTATAATTTCAATACAAAAAATACTAAAAGTTTATTTACTAAAACTTAAATCAAAACGCTACATATATAATACAATGAATAATTTATCGCAGATATTAATCAAAACTTCACAAAATTACAGATTTCATGTAGAACATCAATCGTAATCCGTCACGAATAATTCATCAAGATGTTCCATAGGCCAAAGGCCAAAGTTCCCAAGAGCTGAGAGTCTTTGATGGTTAAAAAATATGATGATTATTATTAATGATAAACGAAACTTGAACAAAATCGTGAAGAATGATCTACATGCAACGCTCAGCATACCAAAAACAACAGAATTCCATTACAATAATAAAATCATAAGCACTACAATCTACAATATTATTAAATTATTCTGATCCACGTTTTGAGGGAGTGTTTTCATGTTCGCAGAATACCTTATCATCAGATTTCCCGAATTCATAGTTTGGCTAAAATTGTTAGTGTAACGGGCATAGCTATAGTGGTCCTAAAGCCTAGATCAATATTCCGCCCGCTTTAATGGCCAATATTCGCTTTATGGAGGATCCATATTCGCAAGTACGCATGCATATTATTCGTACAGCTTGCGAGACACCTAACAAAACGGTGGCTGTGTTTATAGAACAACAAAGCTAAGGGTGTTCCAAATCCCAGCGGTACACATTTCTAGGCAAAGAGAAAGTTAATCTTCTTGCGCTCCTACCGACTCGTTATCACCAGCCCGTCTAAAACAAACAGTTCAGAACACTCCCATAACATAAAACTTCAACATTTTGAACTCATCTTTATTTCTATCAACCCTACAAACCTAAACCATGATTAGAGAACATATGCTGAATGATTGAAAAAAGGACAACCGTTAAAGGTACTCTTTCCTCCTCTATTGAAGTTAGTTCGTTGACATACATTGAGCTCAAAAATAGCTTCTTGAATTAGTAGTTTTACCAGTGGGATTTCCGAACAAGCCTTTACATTAGGACTAATCGATTGATTCGCGACGTGGCTCTGCTTTTGTTTCGACTAGAAAGGCCCTTTCAAACTCGATTTTCAAACGCGATCGGCATCCATTGCACCCCTAAACCATCCACCGGCGTTATCGACCATTTAATTCCAGATCCGTGTTCGATTACATGCGACGAGTCCAGTAATCACTCTTTTATTGGTTTATATTCGTTTTATTATTCCCTTTGGAAAACAAACATTCTGGTCGCCTATACCCCTGTTCATCGTATCGTATTATTCAATCGAGACTTATATCCTATTTTTTCAGGTCAAAAACTTTTTTTCTATTGTGAAAGCTGATTTAACTATGTTATTCTAGAAAATGTAATATATTTATAATGTTTATAATTGTCAGATTGATAAGTGCCCTTCTGCATTACAAGTTCTAAGCTCTCTAGAATTAATTAATATTCCTCTTTCTTGTTTATAAGGGATACCTTTTCTAGAATCATTTTTGAATCACGCTTGAAAGTGTAAAATTTAAGTTCTCGGGTTTCTATGCAAAGTATTAAGTAACTTGATTGGTGATATTCGATCTGCAGAAACACGTTCGCATCTGACAAGGCTAGTGGGAACAGGCATATCGCTGTAATTATCGTGGGATGTGTTGTATAGGGGCATCGTGTAGATCAAACGTTCGCGTATTGTGCTTGATAACAATGGCCAACATCGAACTCCCTCACACTTGACCTGCATCGCGGTCACCACAAATGATGTGCTAATGGTTTTCGACTCTGCGATCCTATCCTTGTTACAAACACTACTCCCATTTCAATTATACTACAAATCACCCTTCATAATTCGAGAAAAGCTCTCACACATCTTTTTAAATCTATCCTATGAAATCCATTAGCATTTATAGTCATGCATCTCGTGTTTATGCATTTTTAAGATATACTATTGATAGATAGGAACTACTATTGATAAATTGTTCTATGTATATCTGTAGCTGGTAGATTTCATTTCAGATCAATCTAATGCTGAGAACTCTCTTGATTGTGGACATTTTTGGTATTTTTTATTACAGAAGAACACAAGATGCACATCAGTGAGAATTAACTCAGTTTAAAAAAAATCTGTGATTGATAAAGAAAGTCTCAGAATTATAAATTGTTTATGTAAGGTCTCAGAAATGTAGTCAAAAAGATCTCACATGTATTTGATGATTAGAACTGTTGCTAAGGTAGTAGGGAGCCGGATATTCGATATCTTATAACTGGAAGCATTCTTAAGCTAGAATGAAGGCTGCTATCAAGTATACTTCCAGCATTGTTGTTCAGCAGGATATATGATAATTCTAGTGAATCAAGAATTAATAAGAAGCAGACTTAGGAAAACCCGACGTTTTTCCCTCGACGCTTGTCAACTGAAAAATCGATTTTACTAGGAATGTTTGGGATTTCCGGAATTTGGCAGGTATTCGTTGGGGAAAAATCTTGCAAAGTACAAATTGCATCTGTGTCAGGTAGGAAACGTCGCACGTGGTCAACCGCCTACGTGTATGCGACTTCTGGGTATAGATCTCGGAGAGCGAATGTGCGCGGACATGCATTCCATCACAGCGTATATATAGCCAATGATCAAATACCCTGCATTTACTGTTCAAGAAAATAAGTCATGACATTTCTACATGTCCAATAAAAAAAAGAAACAACATTTTTCAAAACTTATGCTGCAGTTTTCAACTTTATATTGGTAGTCATAATAGCAATGAGACTGTTCTAACATGGTGATCTTAGTTGAGTAATTATGCTAATCTTGATAAAGTATTTCACTTTTCTATTGTATAATTTTCCATTCATCATTCTATTGTTTTCATGAACACTTGTCGGCCTTTTTAAACACCTGTTACGCAATACGCTACAAAGATCACGAACTAAAGTTTTTCTCACAAATGACCCTAAAATTTACGCTCCAATTCCCTGAGTGTAATCCACATTCACCCTACTAAAAAATTTGTTTTCCATTAAAAGCTCGCATTTATATTGCCTTTTAAGTATGAGCTCGGAATATTTCAAACAAATACAATAAAAATCTAAAAACGAAAATAAGATATGTAACTATGGATGTATAGTTATAAGAATTCAAATAAAAAATATCTTAATAAGGGCATCAATAAACATTCACTATTTTATGCTCAGAGCATCCACTGCAAACTATATATATATAATGTTGTTGCTTACAAACTGCGTAAATACGACTTCGGTAAAGAACTGTTAATTAAGGATCTCTGAAAGTCAGCATCAGTATTTAGAGAAGTTTTACTTTTCAAAGAGTCTTTCAGTTTAATATCAATGTTGTTAAAAAAATCCTTTCCATCTCGTTAAAAGGTAAATGAAGCTTATCATTTTTAGTTAGATGATGAAAGCCCCTACAGTTCTGTTGACAGCAAATTAAAAATTTTATTTTATTTTTCAAGGTTATACTCACTATGGATGAAGCAGATACTCCACTAAATCGATCATCATCAGGGAACAATATATTCGCTAAATATCTCTTTAAACCTCTTCACTCTTACTTCATAATTTAAATTATAATTACTTTCGAATAATCTCACGCCTTCAATTCATTGAAAAGCAAAAATAGGCGTTCCATTTTCTGAATCCGAGAAGAACACAGGGTAGAGGGACAACCGAGAATTGTGTTAAAGATAGGATGTTCACCGTAATTCGCTAGGTCGTAGAACCTGGCGGCTACTCGGACTGGCGTGGCGGTTCCATACCATCTATACTAGAGAAATCGTAAGCCGCTTAAGGACTTAACAGACCCGATGGAAATTCTACACTCGCCTGCACAGTTCCGCTTTTCGCTTTCCGGTTTTCGCATTAGTGGCGAGTGCTTCGAGAAATTTGCCGGCAATAATACATGTATTCCACGCGCGCAAAAAAAACCCTAATTCTCCCTTCACCTAATTTTCCGCCAAAAAAAGCTTTATGCACACAGAAAAAACTAAGAATAAAATTTGTTGCAGGAAATTTTTTAGAGAGATAAAGTTTTGTTCAGCCAACTTCGCGTCTTCCAAAATACATGTGTTTGTCATGGAATAAAAAAAAAGTTTAACCGATATTTGTGTAAAGTTTATCCTATGAAGTTAATTTTTGTTGCAAAGAATCTTTCGTCGGAAATCGTTGTAAATTTTATCTTCTGTTTTTTCTGTGCATGCAAATTTATATGTTACATAAACAGATGATGCATAACGCTAAAGTCTATTCTGAAAAAGTATATTAATGATAGTATCGTAAACATTTATTGCAACATTTCCAGTGCTTATAATCAGAAGGATAAATGCAGTGGGGTAAATGATGAATAACGAGAGAGGGAATAAAAAGAGATTAATGAGAAAGATAATATGAAAGTAGAGCAAATTTGAAAGAAGAGAGAGTCGAGGATCATGAAAAGATAAGGAGTGACTGATCCTTACAATTAGTCAGATTAGCATTGACTTCGTGTACAAATCACAAAAGCACTTTGTCGAATTTTATGAAATGGAGCTTTTTGCTTTGTTACCCTGCGAATGCAAATCTCATTGAGAATTTTTTCATTAGTGGACTATAATTAATATAATCAGGCCAGGGGTTGCTGGCAAAGAGATGAACAACGACAGAAACAAAAGTAGTGAGACACAGGAGGAAAAATAATCTGAAAGGGTTAGAATCTTTTAGAGAAAAAAAAACAGCTAGTATTAAACATATTAAACATGGAATTATTCGGTGACACGAATTGATGTGAAAATTTTGCATATGATTACGGAATTAATTGCCGAATCTCGCATGGCCGGATAATGTGCCGTTTGCACGAGTTATATATATTTGTCATTGGCGTTATTCCCGAGACTCGATTTGTACGGTTTACTTAGCAATCTGTAATTTTCGATCTATACAATCCAGGCTACCGATCCTTGATGCTACCCTTCCATTTAGTTTTCAGTCCTCTCAACTCCATCAGTCTATTTTTTCACCCTCGTTTTATCCATTTCTCCTCGTCGAATATTCGCAATGATTTACATCCATGTTCATCATGAGTGCATTATATCCTGTGATCGAGCGACACGATTCATTTTTCATGAATCCGAGCTTCAAAGAAGAGATGGAAAATGAGATGTTTACAGTATTTACGTTACGTAAACTGACCTGAAAGCAGATAGCGTTTCTAAAAACTATTTTCAAATATAAATTCCGTAGACAAATTATTCTTAATCCCATTACGAATAAACTATTGTGCAATATACTATAACAATATTTTGGCGAGAGTTATCCAAATATCCATTAGGGAGGAGAAAAGCTCAGTTTGAAAAATATGAGAAAAACAACCACTTGTTGTAAACATTTTTTAAATTGAGTTTCAGACACTTCTAAAAAAATTTCAGGGAATTCAGGATAAATGATATATTTAATGAATGTTAGTAGGAGTAATAAACCTATATATAATAATGAATGAGTAATAAACCCGAAGAAGCTTGAAATTTTAAATTTATTATAGTAATAATCTGGTCTAAGACAATTTCCAATTGTTCAAACACTATTCAATTCTGTAAATTACTTTTTTCATACAGGGTCATGAAAATTTAGAATTTTGTAAATTAATGACACGTTTAATGAATGTTACCAAAAATAGTTTGGCAGTGACTATGTAGTATTATGGAATTTTCCGTAAAGTTAACCGGTTAAGTATAACGGAAGACACTTCGTTATAGTTTATTTAAACATTTATCAATAGTTAAAACAATGAATATTACCTTCTTCATTACACAAATTAACTGCCTCATTAATACTAAAAGAAAAAAGTAACCTAAGAATTTAATAAAAAAATTGTTTAGGCAAGAAATAATTTTTTAAACAATTGATGTATAAATTCTGAAAAATGCTTAACATAATCTTAAAAACAAAAGTTAGATGTTTTGGAAATACTGATTTAAGACCATGTATCATCAAAAAATAAATAAATGAGAATTGTTTAGATTCCAATAATTCATTATTGAAAAGTCTTTTAAATATGCTCTGATTAATAATTGTACAAAAAATTGTTCATTAATTAGTCCGCAAATATGTTGAAGTTGTATACGATTGACGTGATGTTCAAAAAAGCAGATCTTAAATTTTTGTTGAACGAGACCTGGAAAATCAAGAATAGTCATGGAATTTTGAAATCGTACTTTTGTAGCAACTCTGAATAAAATTATTCCTAAATATAAAAAGTAGCATAGTGTAAGATATTTACAAAAAATAGAACTTTCTCCATCTTTTTCGTTGAAAGCCAAAAATGAAGGATTATTAATTAATTAAACTATTATAAAAAGTCTTAAACCAAAAATATTACTCCAGGAATGTATTAAGTGTTTCATTATTGCCAGAAAATACTGATTTTTCATTATTTTTTACGAAAAGAACTAATTTGAACAAAAAAGGTTTAAGAAAGTCGTCTTCGGCATGAAATTTACATAAAAGTCCTATTTTGAAATTTTTTGGGCATTTCCGGGCGAAATACAAAGAAGCTCGGAGACAAAATTGAAAGTTATCAGCTGGATACTATTCTTTGAAAATCTCTTATAAGAAGTAAGTGAAACTCAAGTTACAAATCTGTTTACAAAAATTTGTTATTCCCATTTTTTAAACTGAGCTTTCCTATTTAATAACCCACACTCAGAAAACCAATTGAATAAATAGAAAAAATTTGTTCTTTCGCCCATAGAATATGTTTATTATATGAAAAACAAAATATTTGGTTGACCTAACCAAATTTTTTCAACCAAAACTTTTGGTATATAGTATTGGTTGAATTATACAAAAAAATTGATTTGAATCAATTAACATGTTGTTGAATCAAGCAAAAATTGATTGATGCCACCAAATTTTGATGAAGATCCAAAAAAATCATTTTCGTTCCGAACAAATTTTTTCTGAGTGAATATTAATTTCAAGGGCCCGGCGCATGCCTTAATATTAATCGATTTGCTTAAAATTGGAGGTAATTTTTTATGCAGGAACCGCAAAGAAGAAGGGGGGGGGGAGGATCATCCACCTAAAATAGAAAATAAAATTTCATTCGGTATAGATCTGGACCACCATATTATCCATTACACGGCACGTTGGGCGCAGGCGCCGAGGCGAATCATGCAGCAAAACCCAATGTGTACCCGCACCACCTACCTCATCATGTCGCCCTTTTCCGGTAGATATATATGCGGAAATTGCGGTATACTGACGACCAGTCCGAATGCATGTGATAGGTACACAACTAGAATTGTACATTTGTATACATGTATCAATGCACCAATGTAGCTTGTGTGATTGTATGCACATGTCTATGAATATTGAATATATGTAATGTATGCATGTGTGGGTATATTTAACGACGAGACATGCTATATATTAGTATGCTTCACAAAACACCTGCACAGGTAAACCAGAGCTAACCCACCTCTGCAGAATATGCATGCTGGGATCTACCTCTATCCTTCATGAATGTGCCACATACATTCATCCAGATACGTACGCTCTATACCCCTATATCGCGGCAAACCTCGAAATTAACGGGCAATGAGCGTAATTATTTCAATGGTCGCGGTGGCTGGCTCGGCTGGCTGGACGACCTACATTTCGATAACTCGACAAAACTACCCCTAATATTGTTAGATTAACATTCACTCGCATTGCACGCAGTGCCACGCCAAATTTAGACGACGAAATCATCAGGCTGGAAGGATCCGCTTAATCAAATAGAGAAGAGCCAATTTGCAAGAATTAACCCGAATTACAAAAGAGGGGTGACAAAATATTATTTTCAAATTGCGGTTTTGCATCTACGCAGAGCTCGGACGGACTATAAGGTCTAAACAAAGTAGCATTAATCGCACAAAATTACAAAGAAAGTGGCATGAAATTTCGAACAAAGTCCATAAAAAGTCGCATCAAATTTTTAAAGATAATGAAGAATAGCAGTATCAGACACTGAATGCCTGAAATAATAACTGTATTTGTTTGAGAATATAAATTATATAATACTGATTGATTTTCAAATATTCTTTGCAAAATAAAAATAAGGTTTAGAGTCAAAACAATTTTCCAACTATAGTCATTCAGCTTGAAGGATTATGAATCTGGATTTTAAATATTTCTTTCTGAACTGTTAAACTTGTCAACTTGGATTATTTTCAAACAATAGAAGTTTATGAATGACAATAATTTTGGATTTCAGGAAATTTCATTTTGAACATTTGAAACTTGAAATTACTCAACAATTAGGACTTTAAAATTTGAGATTGTATAATTTGAATATGAAATTATTCATTCTTGAATAATTCAGAGTTCACAGCCAAAATGCTCTCGAAACAAGGAAAGCTGGCTGATTTTCACGAAATTAGTGGAATAAATTCTTTTAAATAAAATGAATACAGATGTAATATTAAATTCAATGTAAAACGCTTTGAATTTCTAAGCTGAATAGTGGATTTGTTTAGAAAACAGTTCATTTTTCAACCCGGAAGATTAATTTTCATTCAAATACATTGTGTAAAAAAAAATAATGCAACCAAACGGTTGCATTTAAAACCACATAATTAACACGTTTCAAGTACAAGAGACGAATTTGTAACAAAGTAATTGAAATGTTAGCCAAATAATATAATTTCAACCTACTAAGATGAATTTTATACACAATTTTCAAATTAAAAAGATAAATTTTCAACCAAGAAGTTGAATTTAAAAAAATCATTATTATGCACAAAAAAAAGAATTTTTCAAAACACAGTTGAATTTTTAACCAAAAACATGACTTTTCCACCACAAAACATGAATATTCAATCCATATGGTCAAAACAGTTGAATTTTTCACCAGAAAAGATGAGTTTTTAATAAAATAATGGAATTTTCAACTGAATCGTCGAGTTTTTCAATAAAAGAGATTAAACCTTAACCAAAAACAGTTGCATTTTTAACCAATTATGTAGTTCAATTTTCAAGCCAAAAAAGACTAATTCTATAAAAGACAATTGAACTATGAGGTTGAAAAGTTAAATTTCTAACAAATAGATCGTTTTCATTCAAGAAAGATGAATTTTCAACCAAATAATTTAATTTTGAAAAAGACGCTGTTTGAAGCAGGCAGTTAGATTTTGAACAAAAAGGTTAATTTTCAACCAAAAAAGATGAATTTTCAACAAAATAGTCAAATTTTTAACGAAAAAAAATGAGCTTCCAACAACACTAGTTGCATTTTCTTATCAGATTCTATCAATTCCGTTCGCATTTAACCTAAAAACGAGAAAAACAGGAAAAATTTGTACTTGCTTGAAAACAGAGGATAAAAAGGAACTGTTTAAAAACGGAGGAAAAAGGGGAATAGAGGAAAGAGAGTGAAGACTGTAAATAGATTTGAAATTATTCGATTTTGAAAGTTTTCGACTTAAAAATGCCCAACTGTTAAGGCTTGCATTCTGTTAAAATTGAAACTTTAAATAAGGATTTCCGAAATTAGGAATTGTTGAATTTCACACGCTTTAATGATTTGAGTCCTATATTTACCTCATTTTTACGCTATATTTTCCACTATGTCGAACTAATTTTTGTTAAATATTATTTTTAGAGAAGTCTCAAGAGAGAAAAAATCATGAGAGGGTATGTTTTTTAAACAATATCTGATCAAAATAGAAGCTCCTGAAATCTCTACAATCGTAAATGGGAACCTGTATTGCAAACTTTTATGACATCATAAAGTTGAAAAAAAATTTAGGAGACGAATTTTTTGATCGAATTGTTTTCGGAAACCTGAA
The DNA here is from genome assembly GCA_932178445.1 of Andricus quercusramuli. Taxonomy (NCBI): domain Eukaryota; kingdom Metazoa; phylum Arthropoda; class Insecta; order Hymenoptera; family Cynipidae; genus Andricus; species Andricus quercusramuli. The sequence goes on from CAKNXH010000598.1 coordinate 10,240, forward strand.
AATACATTCAGAAAAAATATCCCCAAATTTTTAATTTAAGATTTCACTGATAGGAATCATAACCTAGAGAAATTTTCTAATTTCTGAGCAAATTCCTGCTCTAACACCTGAAGCCCACTCATATTGATAAACAATTTTTCAAAAAACGGAGAAAATCGACCAAAACACCCAGAAGTTAATAATTTTTTGGTTATATTATTTTATTTATTCCCTGAAAATTATGGTCGTGAGAAATTCCGCTTGAACCCCTCAAAGCCACCCGTAATGATGAGCGAATTTTCAAGAATCGGAAAATCGACAAAAACACCTAGTTTAGAAAAAACACCTACTTGGAAAATTCTCCAAACAAACAGCAAAAAAACATGGCTTTAGAGCAAAGTTTTACACTGTTCATTTAAGCGTTCAGAACATCATGGTCATAAACTTTTTGTTTCATTGAGATAAACAAAATTTTTTAGGACAACATAGACATTTGGTTGCACAAATACCATTAGAACAGTTTTCTCCGTGTATTAAATCAGTTTCAAATTCAAGTACTCCAAATGACACAATTTTTATCAAAATTAGTTTTTTCAGATAAAAAGTCTTTTAATTTTGACTATCCTTTGTTGCAAATGTCGTTTCTTCCATCAACGATGGACAACTCTTTGAATTGTTAAAGTAAATTTGGAAAATTCTCTGAAAAGATTTTGAAGTAAGCTCAAAAAAACTGAAAGATATTCAGTACTTCAGAGTTATGACTAATAATAAAAAATCCCAATAAGAAAAGTAGTGAATACAATGGATAGAAATTACAACGTTTTTCATATAAGCTTTTTCGATTCTTTCTTCTTTAATATTAAAATCTGCTCAATAAAAGAGGAAGCAAGAGAAAGATTGATTTAATGAAATTTATCATATTTTTAGGACTATACTCTTGTACTTTGAGAAAAAATGTTAACAAACTCCATTTTAAAAGACATTTATTAAAAGTAAATGAAAACATTGATAATTCTTCAAAATAATCATATCACAATCAAATGTCCTTATAAGTTTATCCTAAACTATTATTATTATATTTCCCGATACATACGTGATATTCCCTTATTAAAAGTATACTGGAACTTCATTACTTTTCTGCTTTCCTATTTCCCCCGAATCGATTCTCACGGAAATTGCAACGAGTCAAAAAAGAATCTTGTCACCGACGAGTACATACGCGCTACACGGTTTTCATATTCGCTCTCATCGAATAGCTCTCGACATTCTCAATCAGCGATACATGGTATTAAAAAAAAAAGAAAAAAATTCATGGTAAAACCGATGTCATGCTTTATATCAAATCCATGCACCTTTTCACGTCATTGAGTGAACTCCAATATATCACGAAATCATTCATCCGTTTGTATATTACATAAAAAAGTACATTTTTGTTCTCGCTGTGTAGGGATTTGAGTAAATACAAATTTTTACTGAAACACAGGAAGTTTCACGAAAAAATAAAACGTTCGAAAGTCTCACAATATATTAAATTCGATTTAAAACGTTTTAAAATCCTAACATTTCAAGTGAAAATATTGAACATTCAACCAAATAAATTAATTTGTAACCAGACGTTGAATTTTCAACACAAAAGATCAATTTTCAAGCAAGATGATTAATTTTCTGCCAAGAAAGAAGCATTTTCAACAAAATAGTTGAATATATAATGAAAAAGTTACATTTCCAACCGAAAAGATTAATTTTCAACTGAAATTATGAATCTTTAACCAAGAAAATTAATTTTTAGCAAAGTAGTTCATCTTTTATCTAATGACGTAAAATTTTCACCCAAAAAAAACTAATTGTAAATCAAAAATATAATAGTTGATACTTAAACAAAAAATATTTTGATTTTAATCAAAATCAGCTTAATTTAACCCAAGAATACAAATTTTCAAGAAAATAGTTAAATTCTCAACTACTTGATTGGAAATTTAAATATTTTGTTGAAACCTTGTTCCTTTTTGATTGACAAATAATTTTTTAACATGCCAATCAAAATATTCATTTTTGGCAGACAAATTTTTTTTTAGTTAAAAGTACAACTATTTGATTGAAAATTCATGTATTTTTTTGAAAATTCGTCTTTTTTGGTAGAACATTAAACTTTTTGGTTGAAAGCCCACCTTTCTGGTTGAAAATTCAACTGCATGGTAGAAAGTTGAACTGTTCTCTTGTAAATTAATTTTTTTCGTTAAAGATTCATAATTTTAGTTCAAAATTGACCTCTCCGGATGATAATTCACCTCATTTTGTCGAAAATTCTTTATTTATTGGTTCGAAGTAAATTTGTTATACTGCAAATTTAACTATTCCATTTTTCCTTCAAAATTGATCACTTTTAATTTAAAATTTACCTATTTTGTTGCATTACATTTTGTTGAAAATTCAACGGTTTTTTCGAAAATATGCCTTGTTGGATTTATAATTATAGTATTTTGTAGGTAGAAAATTCGCATCTATTTGGTTAAAAATTAACTTTTTGGTTGAAAATTAATATTTTCGGGTAAGAAATTTCAACCGTTTTGTATAAAATTCGTGTTTTTAGTTGTAGTTTGTAGTTGTAGCTGAAAACTCAACTACTTGTTTGAAAGTTAAACGATTTTGTTGAAAATTAATTTCCTTGTCTAGAAAATCACCTATTATATTAAAAATTTAATTATTTTGTTGAAAATTCAACTATTTTCTTTAAAATTCCTCTTTTTGAAAAGAAAATTCGTCCTTTGGATTGCAAATTTAACTGTGTTCTAAAAAATTCGCCTTCTTCGCTTGAAAATTCAACTATTTTATTAAAAAGAGTATTATTTTCTTGAACATTTGATTATTATGTTAAAAATTTAACTACTTTGTTGAAAATTTGTCTTTTTGGATAGAAAATTCGTCCTTTTGGAATAAAAATTCAACTATTTGGTTACAAACTCAACTATTTGGTTGAAAATACAATGTATTACGACTTGAAATCTTAAGCATTTTATATTACATTCAATATGGTATTTCTACATTAATTTCATTCAAAAGATTTTAATTCCCGTATTATTTTCCTATTCTCATGAAACAGTGCTATATTTCTCCCAGTTTGAGAGAATTTTGGACTATGAAGTCGGTTCAAATTTATTTATTATTTATGATTATTTATTTATTATTATTTGTGACGTGACCCTGGGGAAGCAAGCTTTGTGTATGATCCGTGGCAAAGAAGTGGAGGGGTAGAAACAGTCTTCGTGTGATGTAGTTTTTGAACGGCCCCTATTAATGTTATTATTGCTTCCTAGATTTTTTAATATAATTTTTTTGACATATTTTGATATGATTTGACCCAAGAGTTAGAGAATACATTTTTTAAAGTGTCCATGTGTGAGCGTGTGTGTGTGCTACTTTTCTGAGATTAACATACAGCAATACAATATTCATAGTCTGTTTATTCGCATCTTCAAGACGCATCGATTGACCTATTGTTGAACCTTTCATAGCGTACCAGTACCAATTTATGAAGTTTCGAAAAAATTCGTGTTTTCTGTTTACACAGAAAAAACTGGGGTTTATATTAGAACCAATTTTTGGTTCTAAAGGAGCTGCAACAAAAAGGAACCTCTCTTGCTGAAAAGGAACCCAAAATGATAAATGGTTTCTAAATGAACCCAAGTGTGGATTCAAATGGTTCTAATAGAGTAAATAGAGCCTTTTTCTCACTTCTGCCTTGACTCACTTCAAAGATTGCACAAGTTAATGATGCACATTTTGCTTTAAAATTTGAATAAAATAATATTGCACTGGAAAAAATTCAATGAAGAAACTAAAATCATAAACATTAGTAATTCTTGAAAGGAAGATATCGCACATGAAATGTGACAGTTTTTAAGGTTATGTTGCAAATCCGAAGTTTTACACTGCGCATGCACAAGAAGCGCGGGACTATTCAAAATGATATAATGTACACTTGCAGTATTAGGTTAATATACGATTTTTTCAAGAAGCTAGGTATTTCTATAATTAAATTTAATTTGTTTTAAATAAGAATAAAAAACTTTTGGTAACATTTGTCTGTATGACTATTCATAGTATTTATTGGTTTCAAATCGGCCCGCGCTTCTCGGCGCATGCGCAGTTGAAAACGTTGGCAACGGCCGATGGCCATCTTTCGGATATAAGCAAACTAAAAAGGAACCCTTAATAAGAGTTCCTTTCGAGCCTAAGTTCTGAATGATCCCAATTTTCACTTGAGCCGCAACATTACTGATCCCTCAGTTTTTTCTGTGTATATGAGAAAAACTTTGTTCATATTACGAACACTACAGTACTGTATATCTGACATGTTTGTTCACGGCTTCGTGACTCGTCGAAAGACCTATTGACGAACCTTCTACGACCTCCTATCATTTAGCAATACCAATATATTAATTAAAAAAATATATTGTTTATCTTGATGATATGAGGGAAACTTTTTCAAAATTGGGAATAAAATAGTAATATATATGATATATTCGTTCGCGTCTTCGATACGCATCGATTGCCGAATTGAAGAACCTTTTACGACCTAACATAAACAACCAATATCGTTTTTAAATTTTTCAACAAAATAATTTACTTTCTTTTTAAGAGGATTTTTTTAATTTGGGATATAAGAGTATTGTATTTAATGTATTTGTTAGCGTCATTGAGACGCGGCGATTGGCCTATTGACGAACTCTCGATTACCATTCTTTATTAATTAATAGCGACTTAGGAAGTTTAAAAAAGTTTGCATTGTTTATATGAAGGAATCCATTTTTTCAATTTGGAATATAAGACTACCGTGTGTTGAAACGTGATTTATTGGGACAAAACACATCGATTGACATGTTCATGACCTCTCTGATTTTCTGAAAATCGAGCTGAAAATCATATTTTCGGTAAGACAGAAACATCAGCTTGAAAAATATTGAAAGGACCAATTTTTTTTCTTTTGCTAGAGAAAAACCTCCTTCTACGAGAAAGCAAATTTATTTGATGCCTATGTGGAATAAAATATAATGAAATGAGCACAAAGAAATACACCTGTAGTGTATAAATACACTCATAGTGAATACATCCATATTACTTCGCAGCGGTATGAACATTGATATCATAATAATAATAATATTAATATATATTAATGAAGAATGCAATGTGTAAATCTAATACTTGATAGAAATTTTTTAATATTCAAATTTTTCGTGCAGGAAATTATGAAATAGTCCTGCTTGCACATGCAACTTGCAACTGTATATATGTTGAACGTTCGTGCAGATATGCACATTGCACGCACGACGCACATCCAACGTCATGGGAGATGCGGCGAAATTAATAGGCGAGTGCTACCGAGATGGCAGCTCAAACTTTTTTCATAATAACGAGAGTTTCGAGCATGTAGCGTTACGAGAGCGGCTTTTACATAATGGAAGTTTGGGCGTCATTTTAATCACGATATTTTAAACCCCACTTTATACACGGATACAAGTTTACTTTTTTTTTAGAAAATAATATATATATATATATATATACATATACATTGTATGTGGTACCAAGAGACATTTAATACGTAAAAAAAAATTCGCATCACGGTAAACCGGAAAAATATTTTTTAGTACCATAGGCTGTGTCTGGTCGCCTCGAAAGATCAACGGAACTAAAAAAGATGATGCACCAGTCGCACAGAGAGGCAAAGCAAGTTTTTCTGGATATATTGGGCATTATTTCTCAACTGCCCCAACTTTAAAAGTCATGTTCTTTGATT
>CAKNXH010000598.1:29558-49360 GCA_932178445.1 Andricus quercusramuli
CTCACTTCGCCCCAATCCTTCACAGTAAAAAGAAACCCTTACAATTCAATTTGATTTACTTTCAGGATTGCCTTAAATTCACTGGAGAACTTAATTCAGTCTGTCTTGGCGGATAGTGAAGTATGGTCTAAAACGAAAAAAAAATGAAAACGCATTTACTTTTTTGAATTCAGTCTACTGAAGACGTCAATTCATCTTGATTGACGTACCGTCTGTCCACAGAAAAAACTAAGAGTAATCTTTACCCTGATTCTTGGGTAAAGACTACCTGCAATAAAAATTACCCCACGTGGGTAAACTTTCCCCAAAGTCTCGGTATTTTTCTTCTTTTACCCACGCTTGTTAGGAAGCTCTAACGATTCGGCAAGTCAGCCTTTATGAAGCCGCACTTATCCGATTTGCTTGTTACATGAACCATCAGCTAACTTCACTTCAGCGATCAAAGCTAGTATCTTCCAATTTTCAAGGCGGTGGTGGCAACTTTTATGAGAACAAAAGACAGTTTCTGCTTATCGAGAATAATATTTGTGTTTTACCCATACGAACAGGTAAAAATACGAAGTTACCTGCAACACTATTTACCCTAAGTTTTTTCTGTGGCATAACCACCTCAATCCCCGCATTCTAGATCTTACATTGCGAACCAAAGATAGCGCACTTTTTTCAGCAAAGCATACGGACTTTAAGTTTTCGGGCTCACGCTGACCTTACCGCCGTTGCTTTCTTCTTTTGATCACACCATGAATTCCGTCGCTATATGGGCGGACTTTAAGATTTTCTTTTTACTGTGTTATACGACTCTTCCCCAACTTTAAGCCTTTTTTCCTCAACCTCATGCCGCCTTGCCCCAGCATTATGTCGCTGACCGTATCTAGTTTTCTTTCCCACATTTCGAGCACTTATGCCCTTTTGAAGTGGGAAAATGGGTCAGGCATCGAAACCCTCCAACCATTCCCTACTTACCACCAATGTACAAATATACCATGATCCGCTAGAGGCAGCACGATACAGGCTGTAACGTAATGCCTCTAACGGAATCCGCAGGGAAATCTTCGAGTTGCCACAGTGAGTTTACCCCAGGCTCAGTTACCTGCTGGTTGTTACCCCACTCCACTGATTACCTGCAACGTTTCTTACCCAAAGTTTTTTTCTGTGCGATTCTCGGTTTAATATTTTCAAGTCATATTTATTGACAACAAGGCCGCTGTGTCTTGAGGATACAGGGAAGTAAGACTTGACTGATCCCTCCACCCCTTGAAGCCTCACGTAAGAATTGGGCGCTCTCTATTCTTGATGTGACTGAATAACAATCCAATGTTCAATGCTATGTGATAAAAATTATTGAGGGGTTGGCGCACGAAACGTGCAGAGGTAATTAAGATAACACCTTTTTGCTCACTTAAGAAAAAACCTAATGGCGGGTAGGCGCGCAGGGGGTGAGGCCCCCCCTGTCTACTTATAAAACTTATATTTCCAGGAAATTAGTAATAAAAGTTAGATTTTTTTGTCAGCGTATATGAAACATTCCTAATTTTCAATATCAATTTCTCTGTTAATTTCCAAAATTTTAAAATGGGTTTTATGTCACAGATAATTCCCGGATGACTGGTTATTTTAAAAATTATTGAGACTAAGGGGTTGGAAAGCAGAATATAGATTGTAAAAGGAGTCTGTGTGAATGGAAAAGGGGATTTCGTATTGAACATAAAGGAGTCTGAGGGGTTGTACAAGGCAATTTCGCCTGCGGTTTTTTCATTATTTATTTATAATTTATTATTGCTTCTTATTACTTATTGTTTATTGTTCAGGTGTCATAGAAGGATTTTATATATATATCAATAGATCCATTTCATCAAAACGAATGAATATAATACATATAATATTAGTGTTTTTCAGAAATGAAGAATTGTTTTTCCTATAAATGTCAAACAAATTGAAAAATTGTATATATAATTATTTTATTTGGTCATGCAGGCTCGTTAAGTACATCAATGGATTTGCCTCATCATAACGAATAAATTCAGTACTTACAATATTGCTATATGACCAAAATTAAGAACAGTATAGCCAAATGGACGGTTATTACTCATTGCGAGTGTGAAGACCCAGCACAAACTCGAAGGCGAGGCGAAGCCGAACCGAAACTCACAGAAAAAAGTAGATCGTTAGAAGAACTCTCTAAACCAGTAGTTCTAACTATTTTAAATTGAATCGCAGCTTTTCGTCGGTGAATTTTGTTAAAATTACTATTTTGTGTTCGGGTATGTTAAACTGACTTTTTAAAAGAGTAGGATGAACAATTTCAAATAGGATGCACTGCACCACTTGGTAACCGTCCATACGAAGAAGAGTTACTATTTCGTGTAGTGAGCCTTCCTTCTGTGACGAGTAACTTTTCCGATTTCGCATTGTAACGCATTATGTGTATATGTATATATACACTGCAATACTGCACGCATTCTATACACAACAAGTTATAAGTCGTCCTTCTTTCATTAATTTCAAACGAACCGCCTAAAAATTTTTGTTGAGGGGGCCTACACGTTTCTAGTTGTGCCACTGAAGTTACTTACAATTTCAAGTAGTAAGGCTAACAATCGAAGAAAAAGAAAAAAAAAAAACAAAAGAAGAAAAAGAACATCGAACTCACTTGCAAAAGTAAAACTCACAATTCTTTGCATACTCTGAAAATTAGTTATTTATACAGTTTACATGTTCAACTGTACTATTTCAAATGGTGATTGAAGCTACTTGTTCTCAGTAATCTTTCTTTTTACAATTTGAAGTAGTAATTCTGACTTTAGATTTTGTATATTTTGAGATCACTGTCTCATTCAGTATCAAAAACCATTGGAATTGTTTCTTGTACAATGCGAACAAGTAAACTTCAAGTTAACAATACATAAAAGTGAATCCAACTATCTACTTTTTTCCGTGAGGGTGAGTGCTGTGCATTCTATATGTTAATATAGTAACCTTTTACGATGCTATATAACACTAGTGATGATGCGGAATGTATAAAGGAAAAATTTTCTCTTCACAGAAGAAACAGAAGTGAATTTTGGTTGCGGGTAAAGATTACTCTAAAATCGCTGTAAAGATTACAGTTTCGTTTTTTCTATGTTACTAACATTATAAAAATTTACAAATATGTACATATCATAACTTTATTTGGCGATAGGGTATTTCTAAAAACCCTATTCGATTTACCTTGTTGAAATGAACAAATTTCGTACTTATTATGTTGCTATATACCTAATATTTGAAAAAAATTACTTATAATCGAAAAATCAACAACTTACAAAATTATTAAGGTGAAAATTTTTGTTTGGTGATAGATATAAACATTCCGTTGAATTATATCAACTAGTTCGAAAATGTTCATCTTCACACAACTTATTCTATGAGCAGCCAAATAATGGTTCAATATAATAAAATAATTCCTTCTTTTAATTTGACTATTTTTGGTATTTTCCTTTTCGAATACACTTTAAGAAGCAGTATACCAACTCTTCTCAAACTTCAATAAATCACAGCATGATAGCGAAATTTCTGCGCCTTATCTTCCTTTGAAAATAGCCACAGTAACGTCGATATCTCGATGCGCAGTTGACAGTTATAAAGGGTTCGTATACTTTCCATACCCCATCGAAAAGCTTCACGCTCGTTAACTTCAAGCATAAGAAGATACCAAGGTAGGGAGAGATATAGGGATGTAGGTGCAAGTCCACTGAGGGCAAGAAAAGATTTCCTTTTCACGATCAATAACCCTGCATGCAAAATTCTAATGAAAGCAGGGACGAGCAAATCTGCGATAAAATATTCCATTCATGAAAAATTCGATAAAATAGATTAAAAATACCCTAAAGTGCAATAAAGGCCATAGAAACTCAATTAGCTTCTGAATTTAAGACTAGAATAGTTATTATTATTATTGTCACGTAAGGCTGGTCCATTTAAGTCCCATAGCGCTGTGGTTAAAACCTATTGTAAATACTATGCCTTCCTATTTTGAAGCCCCCATAGAACAGAGGTCTATACGGATATGAGCCTGGGAAATTTTTCTTGTACTCAGGTGGGCTTAGAATCACGGTATGAATTCAATCGCAACCATTAATAACCCACAGCTGCATCCGACTTTATTAGAAGTACTCACATTTACCTGGACGTTCGGCCCGGGGATAGGTAAACTGCATAAAACCACTTCCGAGTTCAGCTGTTTTTTCGACACTCGCGTGTGAAGGCAGACATTCGACCCTATCCATCGATGAACCCTACTCAACATGAGCTCAATTAGTTTCTAAATTTTAAGACCAGAATAGTTTTTAATATCAAATTAATAGTCTCCAAAATCAAAGTGATTCCTGGTTGTTTCGCGGTTTTTCCTGGTTCCCGAAAAATTCTCACAGTCACTGAAAATAAAACATTGGAACTCTTAAAACTGACTTTTTCATTCAATGTAATCCAAACTGAACTGCAAATTATAGAACTTAAAGTGGAACTCTTTTGCACTTTAATTTTTTTTTAATTGAAACTTGAAATTTTGTTATTTCATACGCTCAATAATTTACACATATAAAATGGAAGCTTTTAACACTTTCAAATTGAACAATTTCAAATTAAATTCCATTATGCTGCAAAATTGTAAACTTTCATAAATTGAACAGTTCAAAGATTTCTGCTTGAAAAATATAATTCCACACCATACTTTTCACTGCTCTAAATTAAAACTAATCCTCCCTTTTAACTCAAATTCATGAAAATGTTTAAAACAAAACATCTTCTTCCAATTCAGTACAAAACTAGAGATAGAAATGAATAAATATCAATAAAAATGTTGAAAAGGATAATTGGCCGCTTCTGATGCAGAAAATCAATTGATTGAATTGAAGTGAATCTTCCAGTTTATAAAAACTTTACACCAAAAATTTTCTTCCTCTTCTAATTCAGAAAAAATTAAAACCAAAATTGATTTGAAATTCAGAAAATTTTGGTTTCAATTTTTTCTGAATTGGAAGAGGAATATTTTATTATTTTTTAAATTTTTAACGTGTTGAGAAAGAGTCAGTTTTGGTTTTCTATTTTTTCTTAAACTGGAAGAGGAACTGCTCTTGTTATGAATATTTTTATTAAGTTGGAAGCTAGGAAATTTTGGTTTGCAAGTTCCTATAAACAGAAAGAGGCACTTTTTTGTTTTGAACACTCAGCATTCTTATTTAGTTGAACGGGGCAAATCTGAATGACAATTTTTTTGTAATTGTACGCTCAAAAATAAAGATTTTGAAATGGAAAATTTCTAAAGTTACATATTATATTAGAATTACGCCTTGTAAACTGAATGAATTAATAATTGAAAAAAATAACAACAACATTGAATTATATTATGTGAAATAATCATCATATTGCATTGGACAAATTTTTCTACTGAAAATTTGTAAAATTTCAGGTCAAAAAATAAATTCAATGTCATTTCCCGGATTTCCCGGTCTCAAAAAAATTCCGGTTATTTTCCAGTTTTCCGGTTCAGTGGCCACCCTCTTTTAAGCAAAGAATTTAATGTCAAACTTATATTTGCAAAGTAGTTTCAACTCTGAAGTTTACCACTTGAGAGCTAGTTTTTAAATAAAAGGACATTGGCTAAGATTGGAACATTTATGTTACAAATATACACTTTCAAACTAAAGTGAAAAGGACAAAGAAAAGATATCCTTCTTTGTAGAAATTGAATTAAAATCGACTGCGGGATGCCCTGAGTCAGGGTAGAGAAATACAGCAAATTAAAAAAGTTTTCAACGTTCAACTACTCTCGACTGCACAGGAAGCCGAGTTCTTCGACGCCGACAGATTCCCACTTTGGTAAATAATAAGTAGATTTCCTTGTGACGAAGAAAGTTCCGACAAAGGCAGTACAATATCGAAATAGAAAACCCCCAAGAGATATAGAAAACGAAGAGCTGAGCACGAAATGATTGACCAACTGTATGGCTGGTTCATCTTTTTCCAATACGAATTGACATCCCAATCCGGTAAAACGAAGCCGCAGATATCACATCGCAATCCGACCCATCGCAGTGAATGAAACAAATTTTGTGAACTTCACTATTTTTGTTTATATGGAAATGTGCTTTTTGATCCCAGGCAAAAAAACTATACATAGTCGGAAATATTATATATATATAATTTTCATCTGTTTTATACATTTAAATCGTGATTTTATATTATTCAGATACATTTTATCATTTTCATGGACGCACTATATTATATCTGTAACAAAACATTTACTTTTAATTATACAGATTGAATAATAATTTTTTTTTTCAATTTAAAAACTGTCAAATTAATTATAGCAGATAATTTTGTAAGTTTAAAAAAAAACTTTTTCCACCCACCGGATGATATTCTAGTTTTTAATAGAATGATTTTATAGATGTAAAAATCGTAAAAATTTTATTTTCCCTCTTGAATGTAGAATTTTTCTTGGTATTTTAACTATTCCAATTGAAAATTTGTCATTTTAGTTAAGAACTCATCTTTTTTGGTAGAAGTTTTATCCCTTCGGTTGAAAATCTCACTATTTATTTATTTAATTTTTTTTTCGAATTCATCTTTTTTGTTAAGAATTTGGTTATTTGGCTAAAAAATGCAATTGGGTGGTTGAAAAATTAATAATTCTCTTAGAATGACATGGTTTTTCTCCGAAAGTTCAACTATTTTCGTTAGAATTCAAATCTTTTGATACAAATTCATATTTTCGGGTTTAAAATTTTTCTCCTTGGTTGAAAATTCATTTTTTGTGGAATTTTTATTTCAAGTGAAAACTGGACTATTCCATGTTTTGTTTATTATTCAACTTCTTCAGTTGAAATTTTAACTATTTGGTTGAAAATTGATCTTTATTACGTAAAAGCTCTACTATTTGGTTTAAAAATCATGTATTTTATTAAAAATTCATATTTTTTGTTGAAAATTCAGCATTTTCTAAAACGTTTTCTGTTGTTTTTAGAAAGTTGTGAATCTTCTAGAAGTAAGAGACGGAACTATAGTTTTCACGTACATTTACGAATTTCAGATTATTTCCTGCATAAATCATAAACCGTAAATTCAAAGAGAAAATCGAAACATATGGAAAAAAGTGGAATTTGAAGAAAAAAATAGGAAACGCAGGGAAATAGGGAAAAACAGCAGAATGAATTTCTTTATCGAGAATGAAATGCAAATGGAAGTGCATTTTGGTCCAGAGGTTCTGAAGTCATTAAAATAAAAAAGAATGATCGTAATAATCTGCTTATAACACGGTGCAAGGTCTCAACCATTACGTTCAACCGCAAACTCGATTGCAACCGGGGAATGCTATTCGAGTCGTTGGTAATTGTATTACAACCCACTTGCCGGAACCACCCCCGAACAGGCAGGTACTCCTTCTCTTTCCCTCCGTCTGCATTTCTGATTGAATTCCAATCTTCCCTCTCTTCCGGTCGACCTCGCGACATCGAGAAATAACTGCTTTCAGAAAAACGTCTTCTCCAGGGCTCGATTGAAACTTGCAACTCACAATGACCAAAAGCGCGTCAATAAGCTGTAGAAACTTATTTTATATGCATTGTTAACTGCGATACGATTCCATCGAGGACGTCCAGTTTTAATGTTTTCATTTTATATCCTTGCACACGAAACTTTCCTTCTATTCGCCCTGACCAAATTCCCTTGTTGACATTAAAACGAGATACTATAAACTTACTTTTATCACCTAAATCGGATGAGAATTCTACCCCGTTTTAAAAGCAGGTTTTTATTTTCATTTCCAATTTTATTTTCTTTATTTCTATTTTCTCTGGCATGGTGGCCGAAAAACTTCATTCCCAAAATTCCATAACTTTTACCCGATTTTTATCTTAACAAATTTTGTATTTTCCCTGAACATTGATATTTAAAGACCAGCATTTTAATCTTCTAACATTTTTGACATAGAATCTTTTATAACTTTTCAACCAAATAGTTAAGCTTCCACCAAAGAATGAATTTTCAATAAAATTGTTGAATTTTCAACCACATAACTTAATTCTTGAAAAGACAGTGTTAAATTTTCAAGCTACAAAGTCGAATGTTTCAGAAAAGAGTTGACTTTTAAACCCGAAATGATAAATTTTCAACCAAATGGTCCAATTTTCTATTTAAAAAAATTATTATTCAATCAACCAGATTATTTTTCTAACAGAGAAGACGAATTTTGAACAAAATAAAGGAATTTTGAACTAGAAAAGAGAAATGTTGAACAAAGAATGGAATATTTATTCTTTCATTTTCAAAAAAATTAGTTGTTAATCAACAAAAAAACAATTTTCGTCAAAATAGTTGAATTTGCAACGAAAGAAATTACTTTTCAACCAAAAATATCAGTTTTCAAATGAAATGATGAATCGTCAACCCAAAAAAAACGTTTTTTCAAAATAATAATTTAATTTTCGGCGAAAAGATGAACTTCAAACCAAGGAGAGAAATTTTCTATCAAAAAAGAAAAATTTCTAAACGAATAGTTGAATTTTCAACAAATAATGATGAATTTTCACAAAATAAAGATTTTTGAGTCAAGAAAGAAAAACAAGTTCATCCAAATTGATGAACTTTCAAGCCAAAAGACGAATTTTTGGTAAAATAGTTGAATTTTCAATCAAGAATTGTGAATTGCCAACACAAAAGTTAATTTTCAACCAAACAGTTGCCTTTTCATCCAAAAAAGAGGACATTTCAAACCATTGAGATCAGTTTCTATCAAAAAAGATACATTTTCAACCGCAAATGGAATAATTAAATTTTCGGTTATGAAAATTAATTTTAAGCCATGGAATTTTGACCAATGTATTTCAATCTTTACCCAAGCACTTACATCTTCAATTTGAAAAGATTAATTTTCAACAAAATAGTTCAATTTGAGCCAAAAAGATTAATTTTGATCTAGCATAAAATGATGAATCTTCAACTGGAATAGTTCCATTGTCTGTTAAAAAAATTAATTTTCAACTAAAGAGATGAATATTCTAGAACAAAATGATTTTTCAAGATAGTGGTTCAACCTTCAACCAAGTAGTTCAAAATAAACCAAAAAATATGAATTTTCAACGAATAACAAATATTTCAACAAAAAATATTTTCAAAGTTAAATCAAAACGAAGTGTCCCGTCATCCCGAAAATCAGGATGACCAGTCAAATATTTTTGATGAGCTTGACTAGTCGTCCCGAATTTTCTGGAAGACTAGACACAGCCAAATAAAAAACAATCTAATTCAACCAAAAGAGACGAATTTTCAACAAATTAGTTCAATACTCAACCAAAGAATATTAATGTTATACCAAACAAGTTGCATTTTTAGCCAAAAAATATCAAATTTCTACTAAAACAGGTAAATTGTTATACCAAAAAGTCGAATTTTTAAAAAAATAGTTGAATTTCCAACCCAAAAAAACGAAGTTTCCACGAAGCAGTGTAGTTTTCAACCAAAAAAGATGACTTTTTACAAAACGGCTGAATTTTCAAATGAATGAAAACATGTTTAACTGAAAATTTAATCGTGAGGTAGCAGCAACTGCAAATAAATTACTGAGAAGGATATTATAGCAGGATGGCCGCAAAACTTCATTTTCAACAGTCCCTAATTTTTCACTGATTAATTTTTCAAATGGAATAAAACAATTTCAACTTCAAATTTAAAAAGTTTTTAATTGATAATCGTTGACAGATATTTGAAGTACTGCTGATAGAAATTCCCTGACATTTTGAAAAATTCCATACAATATTTGGGAAATTTTCCCAATTTATACTCAGAAAAATTCTCACTTCCATGGGAAATATTTGATTCGCCTTTGGAAAAACTGCACACAATTTCGTTTATTTTTGGGAAAATTTCCTCATTTCGAAGTGAAATTCCCAAATAAATTAGGAAAATTTTCCAAATTTATTTTTGGGAAAATTTCCTATTTTTGAATTACAATTCCCAAATAAATTTATAAATTTTTCCGAATTTATTTTCGGGAAAATTTCCTATAATATTGGGTATGTTGCGTTCCATTAATTTTTGGGGAAAATCCGGAAATAATTTTTCACAGTGAGGATTTTTATGCATATTATTCGACTTCTCTTCTATAATTTTTTTTCAATTCCTGGAGGTTTATCCTATCAAACCCGTTCATCTATTTTATGAGCGAAGGTCGAGATAAATCCTCTATTGATGCATGGGTCAGATATTTTCTTCCAGAAATGGATCTCGAGGCTCACAATTAAATAAAAGCATGATCGAACATAGAACCCACCGAACTCGCCTTCGGAGAAAACCTCGCCTGGGGGGTGCCTCTTAATTGGATCGAATCGAGCCAAACGAAGGAGGAAAAGTCACGAGACTCGTTTAGCGTCTTAAATCACAATATTATTACGAACCCTCGCAGCCTTATCCGCTACAGTTAACTCGTCAGATAGGCCTACTTACGTAATACTTATTACCACCAACACACAGACAAGGTTCCTAATTTCACGGCTGTAAAAAGATATCACAAGTTAGGGGAACCTCTAATAATAATCTACCACAAATTACACCGAATCCCTTATTCACACCAACATAGGGTTAAAAACATATAGAATATCAAATAACTTAGAACCAAATACTGTTGAATCAGAAAAGTAAGTTTCAAGAAGTAATAACAGTAAGGATTCAAAAGTAGAAATTAACAAAAAAAAAGGTGTCAGCGGCGAGAATCGAACCCAGTAACCCATACTTTTATGCCCATAATATTTTCATGGGCGCTGAAAAATCCTAATTTTGAAATTCCGCGACTTTTCCCGGACCGTTTTAAAATTTGCTTTCAGGTTCAAAAACAACCTTACATCCAGGAGATCAATTATGTTAACGCAAAAAAATGTTTGTTTCTAAATTTATCTTAATGACTTTTAGTGAGAACACACACAGAGATTGGAGGATCTTACGTAAGAAAAACGTTTTTCTAACAAAAAAAAAAGCAAATCAACGTCTATTACAACTTAGAGGTATTGCCTTTTCAACAAAAAAGATAATTTTTTAATTAGATATTTCATTTTTGAAAACTAAAAAAATTAAGGATTCAAACACAATACATGAATTTTTAATGAAATAGTTGAATTATCAACAGAAAAAGATATGTCTTCAACAAAAAATGGAATGATTAAATTTCCATTCAAAAAATTAGTTTTCAATAAAAAGAACGAAGTTTCAACTGAATAGGGTAATTTTTATAAAAGAAGTAAATTTTGAACCATAGAGATAAATTTACAAACGAGAAATAAAAATGGTTAAACTTTCTATTAAAAAATTAATTTTCAATAAAAAAAAAAAAGAATTCTCAACAAAATAATTAAATTTACAATCAAAGAAATAAATTTTCAACAACAAAAAATTGAAAAAAATTCTTGGATTTTTAACAAAATATATGATTTTTCAATCAACCAGATTATTCGTCTACCGAAGGAGAAGAATTTTAAACAAAATAAAGGAATTTTTAACAAAGATCAGAATAGCTAACCTTTCATTTAAAAAAAAAAAATAATTTTGAATCAACAAAAAAAAACAATTTTCAACTAAATAGTTAAATTTGCTAAAATGATGAACTTTCAATCAAGAAGATTAATTTAATTTAATTTATTTTAATTTTTAATAAAAAAAGAGAATTTTTAAGAAACTATGTAAATTTGGAACCAAAGAAATAAATTTTCAAAGAGAAGATGACTTTTTCACCGACAAGATGACATTTTCACCAAGAAAATTAATATTCTACTACCAAACATCGAATAAGTTTAATTTTTAGTTGAAGAAATTATTTTTTTTTTGTAATTCAAACAAAATGCTTAAATTTTTATTATAAAAAAAGTTATCAAAATAAAATGATGAATCTTCAACCAAAAAAAAAAGAATTTGCACAAAAGAGTTAAATTTTCAACAAAAAAAAGGGTTTTTCAACAAAAATGATGAATCATCAGCTAAAAAATGAAATTCTGAAAAGGTATTTCAACTTTAAACTATGTAAGCAATTGAATTTTCAACCAAAAAAATATGAATTTTGAATGAAAAATGTTATAATTAATATTGTAACCAAAAAAGATTTTAATTTTAAACTAAAAACAGTTGCAGTTTTAACAAAAAAGATGAAATTTCTACAATAAGAGACGACATTTTAAACTAAGATCATTTTTAAGGTTCACTAATTCGAGTGTATCCCCCACGAATTAAACTGTTAAAGAAATGAATTAATTCTCTATATTTCACAATTTAAGTATCAATATTTTATGAAAATATTGAAACGACCAATAGACAAAACAATTTAACATCATAATTAATTAATAGTGATAATTCATAATTATTACGTATTACTCTGGCCAAGTAAATTGACATCATGAAATTGTCTCTACATTAATCATCATCTTTTTCAATCAAGAAAGATTTTTTAATCCAAAAATAAGAAAAAAAAACTTTCTTCCAAAATGTTGGATTTCCATGTCAAGAGACGATCTTTCTAAAAACCAGTTGAATTTTCAAATACAATTTCCTAAATCTAACTTCATTAAGATTCCACGTTTATTTAATTAACATAATTGATATGTATGTTGATTCCCTAAGCTCATAAAATCTCCGTAGGATATTTTTTTGACTAGTTATTTTAGTTATATAATATATAGTATATATTATATAGTTATATAGTTATACTAGTTATATAACTCGGGGGGCACAGCTAATCTTACGGTATCTCACAGGAAGAAAAAGGGTTGAACATTTCACAAAAGGGCCTTGGGCAATCTGTGGATGACCCCTAAACTTCAACTTCATTTTTTTTTATATTTCCTGATACTTTCAGGTTTGCCCTGACTATCTGAAATTTCCTGACCTGTGGGAAACCTGCTCTTGCTAAAGATCCTATAATATTTTTTGTGTGTATAACTACAAAACATTTCTACATTTCGCATGCATTTTTTCAATAGCTAATCCGTGAAGCTCTATTTTGATGAAAATACAGCTTCCATTATTCTCCCCGACACTCGTAATTTCTCCCTCTCCCTATTCTTTTTGATTAGCATCATTAGTACCATTTTGTTCCGTTTTGTCGAAACACATGCTCTTTGAAGCATGCATATGTCGAGAGAGGATAATAATGAAACCGGCTCAATATTCCTTTCCCTCTTCGCGCCCACGCTTCTCGATGCGAAATCAATGGAAAGTCATTGCCTCCAGTGAAAGAATAGAAGGGAGGAAAAAAGGAAAAGAGGAAAAGAGAAAAAGAGGAGAAGAGGAAGAAAGAGACAGACACTAGGCGGATAGAGAAGAGGAGCGACAGGATAGCGTAAAAATGCACCGCTGGACGATTTTACGCTTCGAATGGAGACGCCAAATCCCTGGTATCTGTATGTATACTGTACCTAGCCGATACCAGAGGTACACGACCGAACGAAACCCCCAGAGCTCTTTGCGAAAGCTCACAGAAAACGAACTGCTCCAGCGGGGAAACATTTTTAACTCGCCGCTCGCTCGTTTCTCTCTCTAAATCGCTCGATGCACCCCCGATACGTTATCCAGATCCTCAACCCCCACCTCTGAGGCCTGAACTAAACTTCAGCTACAACCCATTCCCATTGGAAGTTCACAGATATCTGTAATGCAGAGATTCAATAAAGTAAGTGAGAAAATTGGACTGAAGTTTGGAACAAACCAATCTCACTAAAAACACTAGGTGTAAACAAATTCCGCCACATACATTAATATTACAGACTTCACAGCCCATAATTCTATCAAAACAGGGGAAATTGAATGATTTTTCATGAAAATAGGCTCGAAAATAGGGAAATAATAGGGGTGTGAATTCTGTTTGATAAAATTAAGGTAGATACTATTTTTACTTTAATATAGAAGGGTTAAAAACTCGTGAAGTCAGGTGTACACCTTCGCTGAAGTCACTGAAATCACTTGAAGTCAGTGTACACTGCATTGGTCGAGTTGTGAACGCCTCGTTCAATATGAAACATTTCAAATTTCTGAGATTCCAAGTCGAAATACACTGGAACTTGGAATTAAGTACGTTTTCGGGCACGGTGTGCAGTGGCCTTCAACATAAATCCATAACATAGAAACTTAAAAAGGCAGAGCTACTTGAACCATTTCTGTTGTATTTGGACACATGACGCCACCTGATGCAACTAAAGCGATAAGAGTGCATCCCTCATGCTGATTGTCACGCTTGACTGAGCACCGCATCTCTTCCAGTCCCGCGGCTCCTCACATCCTAAAGCCGCCGGGACATCTCGGAACGACGTAAATCCGGACTGATTAAAACCAAGTTCCAGTGTATATTGCATTTTCAACAAAATGGTTGAATTTTCGACAAATGAGTTGAGTTTTTAAGCTAAAAAGTAGAAATTTTAGAAAACAGTTTATTTTAATATCCCAAAAAGATGAGTTTTCCACAAAAAAGTTGATTTTCAACCACTTAGCGGCATTTTCCAAATAGATGAAATTTTAATCAAAATAGACGAATTTTTAATCATATAGTTAAATTGTTAACAAACAAAGATAATTTTCGAACTGAAAAGACGAATTATGAAAAAAAGTGGAATTTTCAATCAAGACAGATTTTGTATTCAATAAAACAAATTCAACCAAATTATTGAATTTTCAAGCTGAGAAAATGAATTTTCTACAAAACCTCCGAATTTTCAAATCCAAAATATGAATTTTCATCAAAAAAAAATCAATTTTCTACAAAATAGTTGAAACTTCTATGAAATTGTTGAATTTTCAAGCCCAAAGAACGGAATTTCAACAAAAGAGTTGAGTTTCAAGCTAAAAAGTAGAATGTTTCAGAAAACAATTTTTTAGAATACTTTTAAACCCAAAAAGGTGAATTTTCCACACAAAAAATCATTTTCAACCAATTTCTTGCTTTTTTTGCTTTTATTTTGCTTTTAATTTGCTTTTATCAAATAGATGAACTTGCAAACAAAAGAGACGAATTTTTAAACACAAAGTTGAATTTTCAACATAAAAAAATGAACTTTCAAACCAGAAAGACGAATTTTGAAAAAAGAGTTGAATTTTCGACTAAGAAAGATTTTTCAGTCAAAAAAGAAAAAAATTTCAAGCAACTATGTAGTTGAATTTTCAAGCCATGAAGACGATTTTTCTACAAAACAATGGAATTTTCCACTGCAAAATATGAATTTTTAACAAAAAAGTTGATTTTCAATAAAAATAGAAGAAATTTCTATGAAATTGTTCAATTTTTAAACCAAAAAGATTACTTTTCCACATAACATTTTAATTTTCTGACTGAAAATATGAATTTCCAACAAAAAAGTTCATTTTCGACCAAACTGTTGAACTTTTTACCAAACTTTAAAAATATTAACCCAAAAAGACGAATTTTCAAATAGAAAATGTGAATTTTCAACAAAAGAATATAATCTATAACCAAAAGAGATGAATTCTGAACCAAAAATAAATTACTGGACTTCCTTATTAAAAAGAATTCACTTTCAGTAAAAAATATTACTTTTTTACCAAAGATGAACTTTCAGGCCAAAAAAGATTAATTTTCAACAAAAAAGTGGAATTTTCAAGGCAAGAAGTACAATTTTCAAGAAAACATTTTAATTTTAAACTCGAAAAGATGAACTTTTGAAAAAAAAGTTAATTTTCAACAAGTTTTTGGTCACGATGCATTGCTATGTTAGCATTCGAAAATAATTATTTAAAATATTCATAATGCAAGCTAAAATTATTAATTTTATACTTACAAAGATTTGAGTAAAGTTAAAAATCGATTTATCAACGTTGATTCTAATAACAGTTCATAATTATTACAATTTTTGCATAATTTTTTATAAAATGTTAAAATATTAAAATCATATAATGAGACATAAGAAGCCATAGAAATACAAGAGCCTGCATGAAAAAATGCATGGATGTGAATGAAGCTCGAGTAGTATGCCAGGACAGAAATGTGTGGCGACAAATAGTTTATAAACAGAGTGACGATAGAGTGAATGATGCCTGAAACAAAGACCTTGGATACTAATGGGCCCAAGTGGGGAACCATACATAACAATTTTGTGAGGCTCCTCACTTGGGGTGATCGCTAGAGAGATTTATCATCAACCTGGGTCGGAGCAGTGTTGCGGAGTGAACGTGTAATTTATATAAATAACACGAGAACTCCAGATCAATCTAAATCATCTATACCTAACACCTATATACCCATCTACCCTATACCCATATACCGATCTACCTCATACCTATATACCTATTTCACTACTTTCCAACCGAGCAAGTCACGCCTACCCCGAAAGGGAAATGGCCTAATGGTATAATAATAATAATAATAATAATAATAATAATAATAATATAAATCGTGAAAATATTCACTTTTTCCGTATTTTTGAATATTTTTATCTGTTCTGCATATATTTTCATAACATTTTTGAAATTTTTTGCTTAATCATAGCCGCATGTCGTCCTGTTACGAGACCTTTAGCAACGTGTAAAATTCCCATGCATCACGAATACATTCCTTGATCTTTCAATTTCATATTTTCATAGGCTCTGGGGTTAATCTTATTTAAAAAAAATATATTTAAGACAGTTTGAAAATTTTGTTTGTTTTTGAAAATTTAATTGATTGGAACTGTTATCTCTTTGGCAATCACCCTTGACATGTCCACACTATTATTTTACTATATCCCTATTTTACTCTTACCTGTCCCTACTTCACAGGAAAAAACTAGGGTTTCTTAAGTCCTTCTTGCTGAAAAGAAGCAAAAAATGGTAAATTGTTCCAAAGGAACCCAAAGTGTAAATTCTTATACGGACTTATTGTACAGAACGCATTTTCTGCCTCGATTCACTTAGAAAATTTTAGGTATTAATGATACACCTTTTACGACATAATACAGATTTAATGATATTGTACTGGGAGAATTTTAATATAGGATGAATATAAATATAAAGATATAAATATAAATAATAAAAAAATATATAGGAACTGAAATTATAGGGATTAGTCATTCTTGAAAGCAAGATAATGGACATAAGACGTGGCAGTTTTTAAGGTCATCTTGAACATTTTTACCGACCGCATATCTTTTTCATGTCGCCATCTATCGGAATATCAACAAACGAAAAAGAAACCCTCAAAAAGAGTTATATCAGGTTATATCTGAGTCTCAGTTCTAAAGGATGCCAACTTTTACTCGAGCCGCAACATTACCGAACCCACAGTTTTTTTCTGTGTCCTACTACCTTTAACTTTCCCTAACGACCTTAACGATATTTTCTAATATCTTTCCTAAATCCGCGCTTTCCACCTCACTATTTTCCACATAAAAATGTTACATTTTAGTCACATCAGAAGAGAATAGTGGCTTCTGGAAAGAAAGTCCTGCTAGCGGATCTCATCCCTTTTGAGGAATGTCGTCCTTCTCGAGAATGAACGACACTCCAATGCACGTGAAGAGAGGCAAAGGTATATGGGAAAAATCTCTGTGTGCCTATGCGATGGCCCATTGTAAAGCGATACAAAGGAAAATACCGTATATGCGAGTGAGTATGGGGTTTTTAAAAAGATGAAAAAAATCAGAAAGAAAGAGGGATAGAGAGAGGAGACGAGTGACGCGTGTCTGTTCAAACACACTTGCCTTTCGCACCCTCTCTGTTCGCTTCAGCACTCCAGATATGCGTGGAATGCCTGAAAGTTACGACCCAGTGGTGAAACACATCTTATGTTCAAGTTTAAACACCATGTCATATACGTTCATGCTTCAGGGTTCATTAAAATTCCTAATGCTTCATTTTTTAAATTTGCTGACTGTAATGAAGGAACTTCAAATTATGCTGTATATTTCTTAAAGGTTGGGTATTAAGGGTATTGGGTAGTAATAAGAAAGATAATTTCCATGGAACTTTCAATTTTCTCGTAGGAAATATTTTGATTGAAAAATTAATGTGGAAACAATTATGATATAAATCAAAATAATTATACTATCTAAAAAATGGTGTAACAAGATCTCGCATACGATACTGACGAAACCTGATTGACTGCGACACTGCGGGAATTTGACTTTTAGTGGCTCTTCTCAGTTTGTTTATCTATTAATAAAGATTAGGAATTATCTGCACCACCAATTTCGTAAATTAAAATTTCCAAATTAAGTTATTTCACTTCATGATGAAATTTATTTCTACATTTTTCTGAACATTATTGATAAAAGAGACCATTTTCACTGCAAATGATTTTTTAATATTGGGAAATATTTCTGTTCTTAGCATTTTGCTACAACACTATAATTTAGTAATTTTTTCACATTTTCAGAGACTCTTACTAAGGTTGAATAAAAATAACTAAACCTAATAAAATTTTTCAAACAAATTTAGTAACAAGTAAGGTCCTATATTAACCAGTTATTAGAGTCTAGCAAAATATCTTTTACATACATTTCACCAATTTATAATTTTAAAACACTATTTTTAATTATAATTAAAACATTAAATTTTTAATAAAATATAATGACTGACTCAAACTTGTAACTTTGGAAATAAAGACTTCCCAAAAAGTAATAAGTAAGATTTGTTTAAACTAAGGAACAATTCACTCAAATTCTGATAAGAAAGTATTCACAATTACTTGCATTTCAACGTAGCTTTGTCAAAGGAATAAAGTATTTTCGAATATGAAAAATGTTTCAGTCGCAAAAATTTGCCTGAGTTTGATCGCCTGCTATCATTTAAAAATAATGGCTTCGACACACGGAATCAGTATCGATCAAAAGTTGATTGGGTACGCTTCAAGTACATCCATTGCTTTTCAGTCCAGCGGCTGACCAATATCGACACTAACTACTGTGATTTATGCATTTCGCCTTTATTCACTTGGATTTAAAAAATTTTACATCACATTTTTAACTTTACTATCATAAAAAATTACTATGTAATTAATTCCCGTTCTCAGATTACTATCTATAAGCAAACAGCGAGACTTTAATTTAAAAATATAAATTTCAGCACTTCGCTCGTAATGCTCTCATAAAACTGTTACAGTAATACCAAACTTCATTCAACCTCATTTACCGCTCGTACTGTAAAATTTAACACATGAATCGTAAAAAAGTAATTTAGTTCACAAAAGCGCTTAACGTTCGTCGCAAGTTTTAAGAAAATTTTTCTTTTATGACCATTTTATGTGCCAAAATAATTGTTTTTCTCTTCAGTTTCGTGATAAAATGAATTAGAAAATTTCAAGAGGATCCTAGAGTGGCGTATATTGTATATCGCTGGGCGATATAAGGTTATTTGCTTGATAATTTTTCGATTTGTTGTTTTTAATAATTGCTCCTCACTTGGGGTGATCGCTAGAGAGATTGATCAGCAACCTGGGTCGGAGCAGTGTTGCGGAATGAACGTGTAATTCAAATAAGTAACACGAGAATTCCAAATCAATCTAAAACATCTATACGTAACACCTATATACCTATCTAACTTATACCCATATACCGACCTACTTTATACCTATATGCCTATTCACTATTTTCCAACCGAGCAAGCCACGCCTACCCCGAAAGGGAAATGGCTTAATGGTATAATAATAATAATAATAATAATAATAATAATAATAATAATGATTTATATACATTTTTCTAAACATTTTCCTGATTTTTCTATAAATATAGTATAGATATAGATAGATATAGATAGATAGATAGATAGATAGATAGATAGATAGATAGATAGATAGATAGATAGATAGA
>CAKNXH010000598.1:58384-181996 GCA_932178445.1 Andricus quercusramuli
AGCGGGATTGTTTTTTGAATATGCAGGACATTAATCAGATTAGGAAGGGCTGAGTAAATTAGTTAATTTCTCAACGTCAACAAGGAAGAGACCAAGATCTACTTGCACTCTGCTCCAGACAGATATCAACAAAGAAATCTTGGAGTATGTACATCCCGAAAGAAGAATACGGTCCATTTTGTGTCTGCAACTCCATGCCAGGGAAACTCAGGCACGATAAAAGCGCCGTAAAAGGATTCCTCGCCCCAGGCGCCGCGTCTCCGGCGCGTTAATTGTAATGGTACCTATTAATTACGATAATGGACCCTCTGTATACTCTTTCGACCCTTTGCGTCGTCTGCTCCGGCCCACTAGACGCCACTCGACTCTTCAGCTTCTTCGCGGTGTCAATTAGCAGATACCTCAAATAAAAAATTCCAATAATTCCGCTTTCCTAATTCCTCGTCATTCCTTCGCTCCCTAATTGACAAAAGGGAAATTCCTTGTATATGAGTCGCTAGACAAATTTCAAGTTTCAAAAGAGGAGAGCAGTACAAACCCTTTGTTACAGTTAAAAGCTTTAGGAAATATTGAAACAGCCTCAATGAAATTAGCCATTAAACAATCAAGATCTTCAAAAACAAAAATCAAAAGAAAACGAGAAGAGAGATCAAGAGAGGTTGAGAGAGTTTACAAGAGAATATTTTTGATGGGACAAGCTTATGAATTTTCTGAGTATTTGTATGCTCACTGACGAACCGGGAAATCGGAGAAACGAGGAAAAAAGCGGAAATGAGAGTGAATTTATATTTAGCGAATACAGCTTTCAGACTTTGTAATCCATAATCTTGGAATTTTCTATTTTAAAAGACCTCAAAAGTTTGAAGTTGTTTAATTTTTTAGGCTTTCATTTGAATTTTTTATTTTTAACTGCTTTTACTCATTCTTTTTGGAATAAAAAATGTTTTTAACAGTTCTAAACGTTTGGATAATTTCAAATCAAAAGCATCTGCAATCTAATAATTTGGACTTAAAAACGTTCCAAAAAAGTTGTAAATATAAATTCCTACATCTTGAAAAAAAATGTCATTCAACATTTTCAGAATTAAACTATTTTTAATTAAATATTCCAATAAATTAGTCATTTGAAGTTCAACAATATGCTAGTGCAGAAGGCTTGAAGTAAAAAAAATTCTAAATGAATTTTTCTGAATTAAATGATTTTCAATGAAACCCTTCTGAATTATAGGTTTAAAATTCAAATAGTTCAAAATTGAAGAGTTTAAAATTAGGAGCATCTAGTTGAGGAATTTCTTGTATTGAGAGTAATTGAAATTTGAATGTGCTGAATGTTGATGCAGTCTCAAGTTGAGCATTCCGTAAATTTTAGTTCTGCAATTGAAATTGAAATGGTTGATTGAACTTTGAATGTTTGATAATTATTATTTTCAACGATTCAAGATAAAATATTTCAATTTCATAGAGTTAAAAAAATAAACGATAACAAACGCTAAGAAAATCAAAATTTTAATTTAAAAAATGTCCAGTTTTGAGCAAAGTAAGCTTCGTATTAGAATTCGTTAAATTTTAACTATTTCGAATTTACAATTATTTAATTTGAATATTTTTCAGAATAATTGAATTTTTAAAGTTTACAATTAGAAAATGTTTCATTTTCCACCTTGAAGTTTTGGATTTTTCTAAACTTTCCGTTCAAAATGTTAATTTTGAAATTTTCAAATATAGAATCAAACCGCTTTAAATGCCTAATAAAAAATCGTCTCTTGAGGCCTCTGATGTAAAATTATTTAATTCTGATAGATTGGATAACTGTACAACTTTGAATTTTTTGTTTTATTTCGTTTTTTTTTTCTAAATAAAACTTCTCCTAATTAGAAGACATTCCAACTTTTATTTCTACATTATTAAACGCTCAAACTTCAAAGTGCTTATTTTAAAATTTTGCATACTTGAAATAAAAAATGTTTCAACTTCGGAATCTTGACTGTTTTCATTTCAATTACGAGCCCTCGGGAACATTTATTTTTGTTATAAAATACAATAAAGTACAATAATGTGGAGATTCTATTTTTTGTAGAAATTTGTAATTACTTGTTAAGCTTCGCAAAAGTGTTTGAATTATAGCAAAAACTTGAAGTTGATTAATTTTTGTAATTTTCCACAATTTGAAACTTAGCTAGAATTTTTGTAAACTAAATTTTTTTTTAATTCTACTAAAAATACAAGTTTTAATAGAATTCGGACACTTGCAAAATCTCACAAGTAATTACAATTTCTTGCAAGAAATTAGAATTTTCACATTATTGAACTTCAATTGTAATTTATTACATTTTTCGTAAAAATGAATTTCCTATCAACATTGAACTCTGCTCGTAAGTATAATAGGGATATAAAGTTACATGGATACTAGGGAAACGTTTACGAGGTGACCTGGCTACCTTTTCATGTAAATTCGAAATTACTCTTCGATTTTATGACCTTTATCTAAATTGTATAGCTACTATCAATCGATGAAATTCTGGTGTTAAACTGATCTTAATACATTATGAGACATTAATTAAAATAATTTAGATAATTGGGATCTTCTAAATTTAGCACAAACACGATCTATAGAAAAATCTCAAAAATCGATAAATGTCGGCAGCAGGAATCTGTATGCAGACAAGGTCTTTTTAAAAGCTTCGAGCCTTCTGTATGAGAAAAACTAAAATTCAATATACATACATCAATCTGTCATCAATTCATACAATGAAATTTGCGATGTTTTTTAACTAAAGAAGGAATTTTCTTTTCCTTATAGTTATATTTATGTCAAAATTGACTCTTTTTTACTGAATTGTTTTTATTCTAGTAATTTTCCCTTAATATATCAATGATATATTTAATGGAGGAATATTTCAATCTAAGAATGTAAATCTAACTGTTAGTGGCTGTTTTCAGTTTATTTATCTATTAACGAAGACAACGAATTTTCGTCACTATCAATTATTTTGTGAATCAAAATTTCCAAGTAAGTAATTTTATTTAATTATAAAATTTACTTCTGAATGTTTCGAAACATTATTAATAAAAAAGAAAATCTGAATTGTAAATTATTTTTTAATATTAGCAAATAATTCTGTTCTTAACATTTCGCTGCTACACTATAATTTGTAAACATTTTCATAGTGTCAAAGAGATGAGAAATAGTACATTGTGTATCAAGGGCGTAAAGGAGGCTATTTTGACGAGTGTGAACTTGTCGCCCGAGCGAAGCGAGGGTTACAATCACACGAGGCAAAATAGCCTTACGCCCTTGATACACACTATACTTTTTTTGTAACGCACGCACGAAATGTTCGCTTTTCGAGGCATGTATTACGTGCGGGAAGTGACCAATTCCAAAGCCGTGGTAAAAAGCAGTTATAAAAAAACTTTTTCTAGCTGCTGCGCTTGCGCTCTTTGAGCAAGATTACTTTTTCTAGCTGCTGCGCTTGCGCACTTCCAGCCAGATTACTTTTTCTAGCTGTTGCGCTTGCGCATTTCGATTCAGATTTACTTTCCAGGACTGCCAAAATAATAACCTCACTTCATTATGATTTGACGATTGAGAGACTGATTGTGAGTAGTGAATAGTGATTGGACAAACTCGAAGTGATAAGTTACCATAAATGACTGATAAATTACCATAAATTACCGATAAATTACTGAAAATTTCAGAAATTTCTGGATACCTGAAATTTCCGAAAATTTATAGATTTTCCATAAATTTCCGGAAATTTGGGTTATTCAGCCATTTTCCATAAATTTTCGGAAATTTAGCAAATTTCCATATATTTCCGGAAATTTTTGAAATTTTCAAATTTTTTCCAAAAAGTTTTGGCTACCTGAAATTTTCGGTAATTTAGCAATTTTTCATAAATTACCGGAAATTCAGCAATTTTCCATAAATTTCTGGAAATTTTTGGAATCTTTCCAAAAAGCTTTCGAGACCAGAAATTTCCGATAATTTAGCAACTTTTCGTAAATTTCCGGAAATTTTTGGATTTTTTCCAAAAAGCTTTAAATACCTTGAATTTCTAGGAATTTTCGGTAATATACATATACACCGGAAATTTCCGGAAATTTTTGGTAATTTTACCATAAATTTCCAAAAATTACCATAAATTTCCAAAAAAATTATTCTTATTGTTTCTCAAATCGAAAATTTCCTGCATTTGTTACAAAAAATATCGTGTGCAACAGGTGCTGAAAGTAGACAGTTGCAACTCTTGTGAAGTTTACAGTACTTGCCATCGGCTCATCTTCGGGTCGTTTCCGGCTTGTCTTCGGCTCGTTTACAGCTCGCCTTCGGCTCGCTTCCGACTCGCCTACGACTCGCCTACAACTCCCCTTCGCCTCGCTTCTAGCTCGTACAGCAAACTTCACACTCGTGTGGAACTGCCTACTTCCCACACTTGTAGCACAATATACTATTGTCCTACCCTCCTTGAAAACAAGCATGTGAATTTTGCAGCATAAGCCGCAGGCGAATGATGCAATCACACGCCTATAGGCGCACGTGTATCACACGCTATTTTTTGCAACGCCCGTCCGAAAAAGTTGTTAGGAGGTGTTAACGAACAATACTAATTTTATATTGAATAGAGTGGAGTTTTTAAAAAAAAATTTAAAAAAAAATTTTGAAAAAAAATTTGAAAAAAAAAATGTTTGAAAAAAAATGTTCTGAAAAAAATTGTGTGAAAAAATTTTGTGTAAAAAAATTTTTGGAAAAAAATTTTGTGAAAAAAATTTGTGAAAAAAAATTTTTTGAAAAAAAAAAATTTGTTGAAAAACCGTTTGTGCTCTGTTGCCCCCCCCCCCGGGGGGAGGGGGGGCTATGAAACCCTAAAAATAAAACTTCAATCATTAAAACATTTTCGCTCAGTGCAGCGTATGTGTAGCGGGCGTAAACTTTCATGGGTAGCGGGCGTAAAGTTTTTGTTGGCCCGGCGACGGAGTGAGCATGCGCAAACGTCACTGGGCCAGAAGCAGCCACTTCACGCCTGCTTAACGTGCATGCAATGGCGCGTTTTCAAGGGGGGTCGGACAAAAAATAAATTATGCTCACGAACTTAGAACATTTAAATTTACGATGTGTACACACTTTCGGTGTATGTGAACAAAAATTGTTGGTGCCGACAATAAGACTTCTGGGGAAATCTTTAATGATTTAGGTTTCATTTTAAAAGATTAATTTCAAGTTTTGAAGACTTTAAAATTTGTTTAAAAAGAATCTGGAAAATTTTAAAACAATAATTTTTGTAATTTCAAAGGATTTAACATTTTTTAGAAAAACTGAAATATTTTAAAAGTATGTAAAAAATCTTTGAGCAGAATTTTTCAAATTTTGAAGGACACAAAATTTTAGAAAAAATTCTAGTAAGTTCAAGAGATATTTAGAAATTTTAAAAAGACTCGAAAATAATTTTGATTAGATAATACATACTTTAAAAAAATTTTAATGTAAATTTTAAAGATTTTGAAAAAAAAATTATAAGCTTTTTATGAATTTTGAAAGTTTGTAAGAGAATAAAGGAATGTTCTTCAAATTTGTAGGAAAATTTAAAATGATTTTGTAACCTGAAAAATTAATTTAAAAAGAATATTGAAAAAGATTTCCAACTTTTTCAAAAAAGGAATCTGGAAGAGGTTACGGCAATTTTTTTAATTTGGAAGAATATTTTTGGAATGTTATAAAAAATTCAAATCATTTCAACAAATATTTAGAAGGTTTAGAAATTCATGCAAAATTTTCATAAGTTGAAGCCAGGACTCATCTCAAAGTTGAATTGCCTCATTTTACTCCATAAACACTAGAATTACATCGTTTTTGATAATTAAGAACTATTCCTATTTTGAAATAAATCTGTCATCGAGGTGAAAAATTGCCTGATTTCAACAGTCTTTGTGTAAAACTTTTTTTTTATTCTAAGCCAAAACAAAAAATCTCCTAATTATTGAATAACATTAGAGAAAGACATTTGATTAGTGACACGTAATTTTTATTATTTTTAGTTTGAACTAAAAATAATGCTCAGAAACGAGAACGCAGGTAATTCGATAATTAAATGAGAAATATTAATTAGGAAGTTACAATTTTAAAAAGTATAAAAAGACTTTGTTCTATTTCTACATTCTCATCCTAATAAAAATTGTATCTTATAATTGTATGTAAAATTTGACTTAGTCCGTTTTCATCAAATCTTTACGTTTTGAGACCCCGTGAGTCAGAAAAAAACGATTTTTAAAAAGATGTCCGTCCGTCTGTAGTCTGTGGTATCGTGTAGGCACGATAACTTTCGAAAGATTGGACTGTGCTCCGGCACACTTTTTTAAGGCCTGAAAAGAAAGAACGAGTTCGTTAACCAGCTATTTTGAATGAAAATTCAAAAAGTTAGAGCATTTTCAACATTTTTGAGACCATTTTTTCAAGATTGAAAAATTCTATATACCGCTATTCATAGAACTCGGAAACTCTAACAATTTAACCTAATGACTTTTTTCGATAAAAAGAAAAGTATCAGAGTTATATCATTTTCAAAATTCACGAAAATGAACATTTTGAGCCAAATAACACACGATATGAAAAACAGTAAAGAGAAGCAAAAACATTGCTTTTTGAATGCCCTTCAAGATTATCATAACCAGATTCTGAATTTTTTCAAAAAATTGAAAATTCAAATTTTGATCGCACAAACAATTAATGAAAAAAAATTATGTTCCCAAAGAAGATCTGCAAATTTGTCATCAATCACTGTCTTATAGGACACGTAGTTTTTGTTTTATTCGTAAAAAACAATATTGACAATAAAAAAATTAAATTTTTGGACAAACGATACAAGCTATGAAAAAAATGAATAGACCAAATATGCTCCTCTGAAAAAGAATAAGAAGTCATTTGAATTTGTCATCAGTAACTTTTTGATAGGACGCGTAGTTTTTGTTCTAATCGTAAAAAGTAAAATTCAAAATAAAAAAATTAAATCTTTTGAAAAATGACACAGCGTACGAAAAAAATATATTGATAATTGAAAAATCAACTTTTTGGGAAAAGGACACATGCTGCAATGACATTTTATTGAAGACAAATTTTCGTTTAAATTATATCTAAACATTTGCTCAGAACCACCCAGGTTACGTGATTTTCGAATGGCCCCTTACGCTGAGAAGCGCATTCTTAGTTTTAACGTAAAAAATAACATTGAAAATAAACAAATTGGATTCATAGAAAAACGACACAAGTTGCAATAAAAGGTTTGATAACAATTTGCATATATTAAAGTAATCATTAAAAATAAAATTTGTACTTCATTTTATAATATGTGAATAAGCAGCCACAAACCGAGGTACAGAAATAAATATAATATACATTCTATACAACAGAGTTAAACATAACGTAGAATAGTTTGCATTTCCGAAAAAATCGAGTGCGAAGCACGAGATACGTGATGAGAATGTGTTCCTTAAAACCGAAGGAGCTTTAACAAAAGAGAATTCACAATCACTAAATTTCACTTGTCGATGCGTTGACCTTTAATTTTAGAAGGACTGCGCACAAATGTGAGGGGATTACAAAGACCGAGCGAGCAGCGCGAGATAATTATATTTTCGAACGCGAAGTGCGAGAAACAACAGTCGCGCACCCTAGGCGCGTTAAAACTTGCGAGCCGCGCGCACAGCGAGCGATGAGAATATGCCCGCACGGCGGGCAGTTTTTTTTTATTTGAAAAAGGCTAAGATTGTGAATGCTTTAATTTACAAGCTCACAAAAACCCTGAAATAACAAATATTTGAAATATTATTATGGTTAGATAATTATAATCATGAAGTTTAACTTTGATATAACCGAACCAACCTAGAACGTGCTCTTGAAATCCATAATCTACGGTTGGTTAATAAAAGAAAATGTCGATATTACCATTTCTCGAGTCGAGACGTCGAGAAATAGAGCTTTGACAAAAGTTGTCCCCAATTACCCGATGTTTTATTTAAATAAATACTGAATGTACTATTTTCAAGTAATTCACTTATTTGAAAAAACGTTTTATTCTTTCCAATCATTGCGGCAACATTGAAATATAAAAAGAAAATCAAAATGTAACTGAATTTGTGGATCAAAGTTTTTGATCTCACCAACGTAAGATATTAAGAAAATTGTGACATTCCGTCAATTTCATGAAGGGCTCTCTTACAGATATTGAATTCGGAATAAATTTCTCTTAAAAAAATATTAGTTTAGATTTAATTTTTTTTTCATAATCGACTATTTATTATCGAAAATATCTGTCGAACTTCGACAACTGGCGCATCCTCGGCAATTGGTGTTATTAACCCTATTTTCTTGTTCTCAGATGTCAGAATCTAATTCTGGCTAGAATTTAAGTGTTCGAAGGCTAATAACAAATAGTTATTCAAAATTTGTATTTTTTATTAAAAATTCCTTTTTCCCTCAATTCGCCAAACTACAGACACGAGAGCGATAGCTTTTACATCGGAGCATATTTTTGCTCATGACTATGAACCACTTTAAATGACGGTTAAGAAACTTCAGGAGCTGAAGTTTGTTAAACTTCTTTGGGAAGCGTGTGGAACGATACCGTTCAAAACACGTACTTACATTCTGAAGAATCTTAGGGAAACAATATTTTTATAATTTTGAAAACAAACGGTTAGTACTTATTTACTTGTTTTCAGATTTAGAATCTAAATTTAGAAACAAATTAGAAATTTTTTTTCCCTTCAAATTGAAAAAATATACGCGCATGTCGTACTCGATTAATGATGCTAGTTTGCAGGGTGTCTTGCGATTCTTGAACAAAAAATTCCAGGACTTTTCCAGGTTTTACAGGACAGAAAAATTACTTTTTCAAGGTACCCTATTTTTGCAGTAAAAAAATACTTTTCACGAAACATAATAGAAGTTGGAACTAGAAATGTGTCATATGCGAAATTCCTCATACGCTTCCCAAATCTGATTTTATGGTCAAAAACACGTTTCTTGGTGATAGCCTTTTTAACGCGGTGAAAAATGACAACGCTACAATCGAAAATATTTCGAACTTCTCATTTTTTCAACTTTAACAACAGTTACATGACAATTTTTGAAATTCAATCAGTTTCACCTGTGGATATACCCACAGTGATTCCAATTCCGTGTGTAATGAGCTTGCTTATTAAAATTGTTTGAAATTTGACTTAGTTATTTAATTTTAAGCTAATTTACATTTATTATTTGATGAAATAATTAAATTTTTAACGAAATAGTTGAATTCTTCACCAAACTGTTGAATTTTTAACCTACAAAGATGAATTTGTAACCTAATGATCGAATTTTAAACCTAAAAGATTGAACTTCAACCAAAAATAGTTGCATTTTTAACAAAATAATTAAATTTTCTAGAAGACAGTTTAATTTCTAACAAGAAAGGTGAATTTTAAATCCAAAGAGACGAATTTTTCGTCCAAGTAGACGAATGTTCAACAAAACAGTTGAATTTTCAACCAAAAAGGATGAGTTTTCAACGAAACAATTTTTCAACCAAAAAGGATGAGTTTTTAACAAAACAGTTGAATTTTTAAACAATACTGGAATTTTCTACCTAGAAAAATAAATTTTCAACCAAATAGTCGCATTTTTGAACAAAAAATATTGAAGTTCAACCAAAAACAGTTTAATTTTTAACACGAAAAGTTGAATTTGCAACAAAAAAGATGAATTCTCTACAGAAAATTAAATAGTTGATATTTCAACAACAATAAAAGAGAATTTTCAACAAAATAGTTACCAATTTTGAATTAGAGAAATGAATTTTCAATTAAAATTATGAAACTTGAAAAAAAGCTTTTAACAATATAGGTCAACTTTTAACCCAGAATTCAAATTTTCTAATCAAAAAGGTGAATTTTCAAGAAATAAAAATTTTTCAGTCAAGACAGAAAATAGTTATTTGTGATACAAGTGCGTAAAATAGGTGATTGTGTGCGAGTGTGAATTTTGCAGCATAAGCCGGAGGCTCGAAGCATGAGTCGGTAGTTAGCGCACGAGCGAAGCGAGTGCGAAAACGTAGACGAGCGCTTCGAACCGCAGGCGAATGATGCAATCATACGAGTTACCAATCACCTACGCGCACGTGTA
Organism: Andricus quercusramuli; assembly: GCA_932178445.1. Classification (NCBI taxonomy): domain Eukaryota; kingdom Metazoa; phylum Arthropoda; class Insecta; order Hymenoptera; family Cynipidae; genus Andricus; species Andricus quercusramuli. Next base: position 68,541 of record CAKNXH010000598.1, read on the forward strand.
TCACACGCTATTTTTTGCAACGCCCGTCCGAAAAAGTTGTCAGAAGGTGGTAACGTAAAATACTAATCTTATATTGCATAGAGTGGAGTAAAGAAATTACAAAAAAATGTTTTTTTTCAATGTTTGAAAAAAAATTGAAAAAAAAAATTTTTCCAAAAAAATATTCTGAAAAAAAAATTTATGCAAAAAAACGTTTGAAAACAAAAATTTTGTGAAAAAAAATTTTGAAAAAAAAATTTATGAAGAAAATTTTTTGGAAAAAAATGTTGGCGTTAATGCTTTTTTGCCCCCCCCCCAGGGGGGCTACGAAACCCTAAAAACAAAACTTCAATCATTAAAACATTCGTTCAAGTTAAATGTAAATTTATTTCAAGAAGATACCAACACCAGTGTTTAAAGTTACCTATGCCAGTGTCTAAAGTACCTCATCTCGAATGTGCGCATGCGCAGCTTTTTCACCAGTGTCTAAAGTAAGCCGTCTTCAAACTGCGCATGCGCGAACATTTTTTCACGCACAGCCTGCTCAAATAAGGTACTTTAGGCACCATCTACATGCATGCAAACGTCAACTTTAGAGGTGGGTGTTGCAAAAAAAAGATTTCATCCACATAGGTCAACTTTCAAGCCAAAAACGAGTTTTTTGTAAAACGGTTGCATTCTCAAAACGAAAATATTAATTTCAACAAAAAAAAAAACAACGAATTTTTAACTAACTAGATGAATTTTCATCCAAAAATGGAAAACTTCAATTTTCAGGTGAAACATTAATTCTAATTAAAAAAGAACGAATTTTCAATAAAATAGTTCAATCTTCAACCTGAGAGATAAATCATCTAACAAAAAAATTAATTTTTGACAAAGTGGCTCAACATTTATACAAGTAGTTGAATTTTCAATTTAAAAAAAAAATCAATTTTCAGCCAAAAATGGAATAGTTACATTTCTGTTACAAAAATTAATTTTAAAAAAAGTCAGCTCCAACCACAAAGAACGAATTTTCAATAAAATAGTTCAATTTTCAACCAAAGACATGAATCTTCGAACAAAAAAATCAATTTTCAATAAAGTACTCTCTAAATCTGAATTAGTGAAATTTCACTAATTGGTAGTGAAATTTCACTAATTCAATTAGAGAGAAGTCGGCCACTCACGATTAGTAGAAAACTACTAATTTGATTAGTGGAAATTGTCCACTTGTAACATTAGTGAAATTCCACTAAGCAATTAGTAATCCCTGTCATTGCAGTGTGTACTAATTGAAGAGTGAAAAGTCACTAATTATACAGTAAAAATGCACTAATTGTTCAGTGAAAAAATTAATTTTTCCAAAATAAATATAAATTGAAAGGAGATTATAAAACAACACGCAGTAGTATTCCCGAATGGTCACCCATCCAAGTACTAACCGCGCCCAACACTGCTTAACTTCAGTGATCTAACGAGAACTGGTTTTTTCAGTGTGGTATGGCCGTTGGCGATAACAAACGAATAAATTGATCTTGAGTTGCTTTTTGTCTGCTGGCCATAGTTAAATAGAACAATAATATGATAATTTCAGGGTGGCCGCTGGACCGGGAATCTCATGAGACCGGGAAAAACCGGGAAATAACAGTGCATTTATTTTTGACCAGGAATTTTACAAATTTAAAAATAGTCTTCCCAACCTGTATTTCAACCCTTCTTAAATAATTAGATAAATTGTTATATTTTACAATTATGATATCATTCAGTTTAGAATGCGTAATTCGAAAATCTTCCACATTAAAAGTGTCCCATTTTAGATTTTAATTTTCAAGCGTACATTTTAATTTCAAGAATTTTTAAATGAACTTTTACATACTTAAGCAATTAGAAATTAGAAGCATTTAAAATTGATGTTTTTGGATAAAAAACCATTTTTGGTTGATCAACTGTGAATATAAATTAAATTAATGATTTTTAAAATTGAACTGTACTTTAAGGATTAAAACAATGTGAACCTCAAATAGCGTGGCATCAAGTGGCACGCAATGTCATATGAGGATATGACTTCAGATTGGTCAAAATCGTTGCAGTTCACTAATTCGTTAGTGATCGCGCTAAGTTACTAATGAATTAGTGAAGCGAAGCTACTAAATAATAGTGAACCATGTTTACTAATTGAGATTAGTAAAACTTTTACTAATATATTAGTAAAATATTTACTATTTAAAATGTAAAACATCAAAATATTACTATTTGGTTAGTGAACCATACATTTACTAATTCAACTAGTGAAATTTTCACTAATTCATATTTAGAGAGTAGTTGAACTATTACCAGAGTACATAGTTGAATTTTTAACTTTAAATAATATATTTTCAGCCAAAAATGGAATAGTTACGTGCTCAGCTAACAAAATTAATTTTTTCACAAAAAAAAGAGTTTTCAACAAAGTAGTTAAACTTCCAACCAACGAGATAAATGTGGAACAGAAATGATTAATCTCGAACTGGACTAGTTGAATTTTCAATTTAAAAAAATTAATTTTCAACAAAAAAAATGCATTTTCAACTAATAAGATGACTTTTTAACTGAAATGATGAATTTGTAACAACAATAACAAAAGATTTTATTTTAACTGGTTTAACCTTTACGCAAATAATTGAAATTTTCTACCAAAAAATATGAATTCAAGAACGTTATATCAGCGTAACCTCAAACATAATTTTCAAAATTCTCTAACTTTACTCTAACCAATTTTTTATTTTCTCTGACCATTAATGTTCAAATACCAAAATCCTAATCTTGTAACATTTTTAACCTAGAATCTTTTATAAATGGTATAAAACAATTTCAAATTAAAATTAAAAAGTTTCAAGTTTATTATCTTCGTCAGTTAAACTGTCTCTCATAGAAATTCCCTGACTCTTGCTAGATTTTGTTCAAAATCCGTGACTTTCCCAGTCCAATAAAATTCCCTGACTTTCCCCTGATTTTTTTCCTAAGCCACTGCCACACTGCACAAATATTGTGCTGGGATAACTCATTGTCAGTCAAACCTATTTTTTTTTAAGCAAATAAACATGCCAGGACCATGTGCAAAATTCAAGGACTTTTCCAGGTTTTCAAGGCTTTCCAGGCAGCTAGACACCCTGGTTTAAGAAAATAAAAGGATACGAGAGCGATAGCTTTAAATTGCAGCATATTTTAGCTCATGACTATGAGCCACTTTAAATGATGGTTAAGAAACTTCAGGAGCTGAATTTCGTCAAACTTCTTTGGGATGTATATGGAACGGTACCGTTCCATACACATAATTACATTCAGGAGAATCCTAGTTTAAAAAAAAAATAAAAAATAAAAGAACACGAGAACGGCAGCTTATTTACATCGCAGCATATTTTTGCTCATGACTATGAGTCACTTTAAACGACAGTTAAGAAACTTGCGAGAAGCTGAAGTTTGTTAAACTTCTTTGGGAAGAGTATGGAATGGTATCTGATTTCATTCTGAACGTGTTGGCGCGAAAATAGTAGAAGTAGGGTAGTTGTATGAGTAATAGCGAGGCGACAACGGCAGGGGTAGCGTAAGTAGTATCACGAGGCGGTACGGTACGTAGTTACGTACGGCTTTGAAACACGAGAGTGTTCGTAGTAGTGGTGCAGTTGTAGTACCGTGCCTGCCGAGTTCATGAATGAACGACCGCCTCGCTCGCTTTCGCGTAACCGCTAATGGGCATTCTTTCTCGCATAGTATGGATATAAGTTCTAAATTCACTTTTCGGTTTTCAGTCAGGATTAGTTTACCTTCAAACATTTAAGTTATAAGCTTAGAAATTAAATATTGTCTGCAAGATAATTTCTATATTCTTTTTTTTCTTTACTAGAATTGAAGCTTTTTAAATATCAAAATTAGGCATCATTTCAAAAAAGAAATTCAAATTTATGTTATTTCAAAGCAATAGTCTTAAGCATTGGATAAATTAATATTCGAAGCCTTAAAAATTAGACAATCTGCGAATTAAAAGTATTTAAAATCACCGAAAAAGCGCGATATGAGCGCCCATTATTTTTTTTTTATTTTGATTGCCTAATTATCCAATTAAAATATATGCTTGAATTTGATGTAATTCAAAATATAATGAATAATAATCAATTAAAATAAATATTGAAATAGCTACATCGGATTTCATACAATTTTAATTCATTTTAATTTTGTTTTTCATGAGCTGTCACTAATCTGTAACTTTAATTAAAATATAAGATTTCATCTCAGCAGGAATTAAAAGCAGTGAAAAAATTAACAAGTCAATGTGAGATTTTATATCGTAATAAGATATTCTTAAATACATTCTGGAATTCTGAGTCTTATTGATGTCTTTCATTTTCAATACTGATCCATTATGAAGATGTTCACTACTGCTAATTCTCCAACTTATTTAATTTTGAATGTTTATAGCACTAGGTAAAGTAGGTTTTTTATGTAGAATACGAATCTGAAGGCGAAAATGTTATATTTTTTCGTGCTTTCAGAAGAACAGATTTAAAAAGTGAACAAACCCATTTGTTGGCTGTATCTGAAAGCTTGTATCAAACAAATCGGAAATATTACAGGTTTCCAATAGGTCTAGATGTAAAGCCTGATGCACGTACTGTCACATATCTTTTCGAAAATGACCTTATATTTTTTTCACATTTTTGCACGTGCGCAATATGATTTTTCAATTTTTTATGTGATGTTGAACATTAAATCTTGAATATCTCCAAAAATATTGATGCTACAGAAAATGGTTGGGTTCAGAATCAGAGCTTCAAAATGCGTAAGGAAATACCATAAACACGAATTTCCTAAAATGTTGTAATTTAGTTCAGTTTAAAATCATAAAATTTGAAACATCTTTTTAAAATAGTTCTATCTTGCAGATTTGCAATGGAATATCCTTCAATTTTCAATGTATATGATTAAAAATAATGTAATTTTTATTATTTTTAAAGAATAGTTCAATTCTGAAGATTAACAATTGATAACTCTTGAATTTTAGAGATGCATTAATAGAAATTCCTAAATTTGGATGATTTTGAAAATCAAAAATCAGGCTTTCAATTCTAAATCCTCCAAATTCAAGAAATTTCGCATGTAAAGCATCAAAATGATGGAATTTCCAATATCAAAACTTGAAATTTTCATAATTTTTAAACATAAACTGTCAAAATTGAAAATCCTTTAATTTTCAAGATTGGAAATTCAAAGATCTAAAATTTCGAAAAGTTCCAATTCAAAATTCTTGAATTATGAAGAAACCAAATTAAAAATTATTCCGTTTTCAAGATTTATATTTTAAAGGTATGCAATTTTGAACGTTTTTTGGGAAGGTTCAATTCTCAAGATTGACAATTGAAAATTCTTAAATTTTAATGACACTCCATTTGAAATTCTTCAATTTTCACTGATTTACAATTAACGACGGAATTTGAAGTGTTTTTAAAAATATTACAATTCAGAAGATTTAAAATAGAAAGTTATTCAATTTTGAAGATTTAACATCGAAATTTATTCAATCAAAACAATTTCAAGTGGAAAAAAATTTTATAGTATGTCAATTGACATACATACTAATTAACTATCATTCTTGGCAAACCTTAAACTGGCAAATTGACAAATTAACTGTCAAGCCTGAAACTTATCGAGTTAAAAATTGAAGTGCCTTAAATTTCACGTTTTTAAAACTTAAATAAAATAAATCAATGCATTTGAAAATGTACAGTTTCAAAATAGAAACGTTACAAAGCGAGGAATTTGAAATGGCAGTGTCCATGTGTACCGAAAACATACGAATATTGTTACTGAAATTTCGGTACAAATAGCCCCTTTTTCAAGGAAATGGCCTACCTATTCATACCAAAAATGCATACACGAATCCACGGCTTCAATACAAATTTTATAATTTAAAAATTAAATTAGAATGATCCTTGAACATGGCCAATTTTGGAATTTATATATAAAACAAAAAAAATCAATTTATAGAAAATTTTGAAACTCGGTTTTCACGTAAATGATTCAAAAATTGTATTTGTTTTAAATTGAACTTTTCAAACTTCAAGCTTTCAAAATTGAATAATTTTAGATTTCGAGTGCTTAAAATCGTTGAATTTTGAATTAGAACTGTAAAATATTCTACAATTTGAAATATTTATAATTGCGAAACCCTTAAAAATTAATTAATTCGAATCATTTTTAATATATCGAGCAATAAACATTTCAGAAATTCAAAACGAAGCATTGAAAATAGTACATGTTTAAATTAGATACCTTAAACATTCAAAACTGTACTTTCTTGAAATTTGAGACACTTAACATTAAACAATGTCAGAATGAATAATTTCAACTACTAAGAGTTAAACTCTAAATCATTCAAAATTGATCAAATGTTTAATTTATTGTTTCGACAACCTTCTGTGTTCAAATCTGGTCTAAAATATATTTATATTGAAAACAGTTTCAATAATTTTAGAAAATAAATATTTAACTGAACCGTTTTTATCAGTGATATGTGTTCTAACATAAACAAAATTAGTTTACTTTCGCAATTTAAAAATGTGAAATCTGAACTAACTCCTTTCTTGTAGATTGAGATACACATGAGGATACAGGTCGATGGCAGGCAAGTAAAAAATTGATAAAATGATAAAAATGAAAAAATAAAAATGTAAAATAAAAATTTTCGGTTGGTAGCGTCCAGAGATTAAGGGTTAGAGAAATAATATTTAACAACATTGGGCAGTGAAATCATATCGAAATATAAACTGATAAATAATGCAATTCCTGTGGCCAGTTAGGGTTCCAGTCGACATATATTACAAATTTTTCTCGTCGACTTCTAACCAGAAATCGAATTTCTAACAAACAAAAGTTATCATTTGTATTCCTTCTTGGGTTTCAAAAGAATTTTTGGGTTTTCTAATATCCTTTTTTTTCAATAAATGAATAAATTATAATAGTTGATTGGAAGAAATATTAACGAATTCAATATTGCATTATTTAACATTTATTTTTAGCTTGATAGTAAATATTAATATTCCTACGTAACTGATAGAAATCAGTTATTTCTAAATTTCCACCATAAGAGAAAACAGGCCTTTTCATATTCAAGCGAATGTATCAAACATCAAATCAAAGACAAATTTGAATTTAAAATGTTGTCAAGGCAGAGTGTTTGAAAAATGGAAAATAAAAAGAAAAAAATGCAGAGACAATTACAAGTTTTAATGAATTTGTCACGCTCTAAAAGAAATTTGTTTTCAAAATGCAAATGGTTTTAACATCGAGACCGCTTTTAATGTCAGATTTATTCATATTCAAATGATATTACAGTATAAGATTTCAGTATTGATCGCTTTAAATTTAAAACTCTTTTACGACTGAGACTAAAATGAAATAATTCCACTGCTAATATATGCTACAATTGTAATAACTTGAATTTATTTATGTTTTCCCTGATTTGTAAAATAATGTAAATTCATTGTTAATAAGAATTTGCAAATTAAAATTTTAGAACCTTTGGACCGAATAAACAATTAATAATCTACTTGAATATTCTTTGCACATTTTTCAACACCACTTAAATAATTATAAACAATAATAATTTACCTTTCATAAAACGAATGTCATTGAATAAGATCGTTCAAATTCCATTCTCACGTGCAGCTGCCGGGAAAAGCGAACCGGCAAAAATCAACCGCACGTGCGTAAAATTCTTCAGAACTAAATCCGTTCGGCAAAAAAGGTGAATATAAAAAGCCTCAATATTCACAAATCACCTCACGAATTTTTCAGTCCATACACCTATCACATTACTTCCTACTGAAAATCATAAAAGCCAGACTACGAACGACCTTAAAATTGCAAAAGATCAATTCATTTAAAAATTACAGCGGCTATTTCACCACCATAGTTTCTACAATCATCACGAGAGAAAATCATCAATTATTTCCCCACTTTCAATTGATCGAACTTTCACTAGAATCTCAGTTTCAAAAGTTACAAAAATTTCGCAAGTGGATTTTTGGCGGGAAAAAGAAGGTGTGAAAAAAGGAATTTTTGATTGAGACAGATATAAAAATTGAGGCTCACCGCAACTTGCGGAAGGTCAGGACCGGTGAGCAGAATTGGTAGATTTTGGCTGATTTGGTATGTGGCACAGGAGCAGCCTCCTAGGACCGAGAGCTGGAGCTCCGAGCATAAACACACGTCGGTGGTTGGTCGCGCACTGAAGTTTGAACGCGAATCCGACCATCGCAGTAGATTCCCGTGGCGACTCAACGACCCCACCTCCGCATGCTCTCAGCCCTATGTACCCTATGTACCCTATATGCACCCCCTTCGACCGAACATCCCATGATGCTCAACGCTCATCATCAATCCTTGATTGAATGTCGAGGATAGAGGATCTAAATCTTACTATAGGTACAGTTGCTCAAACCTGGCCACTTGGCAAATTGCTCAACTTAGGACGAGGATTACCTAAGTACCCTACTTTACTCAAATCAAATAGACCAAAATAGAACCAAAAAGGAAGAAAAGAAACTGTTAATTTTTAAATTGAGCTTTAAGGGCTTTTAATTCCGAAATTTCTAATTCGCACGCTCAATACTTTACATTTTTCAGTTGAACAATCTTACGTTAAGTGTTGTCAAACTGCAAAATTTTTAATTTGAAACTTTTATTATTAAACCGAGGGGAATCGACTCTGGTAATCCTCTGGATCGCTCGGTTATCCAAACTGATAATCCTAGGAATCCACTTGTAATCAGGAGTAAGTCGGATAATCCAGTATTCCACTTGCAATTCCAAGTAATCCATTTGTAATCAGGGTTAATTCGCTTGCGATCCTAGGTAATCCACTTGGAAACCAAGTAATCCAGTATAATTCTACGCAATCTGCTTATTATCTCAGGTAATTCACTTGCGATCGGAGTCATTCACTTGAAATCCGATGTAATCCACTTGTAATCAAGGGTAATCCACTTGCAATTCCAAGTCATCCATATGTAATCCCAGGCAATCCACTTGAAAATCCAGGTAATCAAATTATAATTCCAGGAAATTCACCTTAACTTCTAGCTAGTCCACTTGTTATTCAAGGTAATCCACTTATAACACACTTGCAACCCCAGCCAACCGACTTGCAATCCACGTGATCAAGTATAATTCTAGGCAATCTACCTGTTACCCCAAGTAATCCAGTTGAAATCTACTTGTAATCACCCTCACATCAAGGGATATCGGTGGGATATCCCATTTATCTCCCACGATATCTCAGACATATCCCAGGAGATCCCAGGGACATCAGGAATCATATCCTGCGGGGCGGAAATCTCGATGTCCTTCGAATGTCCCAAAGATATCTCAGAATATATGCTGACGATATCCCATTATTGTCCCAATTTTTATAGTCCGGGATATTTCAAATTCCATAATGCGGGACACCCAAGGATATTCTTACGATGTCCCATATTTAAAATGCAGGATATGCCAAGTACTTTCCCAAGATATCCTAATTATATAATTTGTTATAATCCTGACAACAATAATTTTTATTCAATCAAATGAAAAATGAAAGCAATTAGTTAAAATAGAAATAGTCATCGCTGAACAGTGGATGGAAGATTATCTTTTCAAATAGTAGTTAGTTAGTTTTAATACGAGCGGGAAGCCCATGAAGAACTCCCCTGGCGCTCAAGCTATAAAGCATATTGTGCCACACCCTTACTTATACACTCTCAGCAGTTGATCCCAGACCTCTTGACGAAGCCCAGTATATCGACCACTGATCGCGTTTCGATTTCCTCTGTTTCCACAAAATGGACCCCGAGGGTCTGTTGCCTGAGCCTAGCTAATGCCGGGCACTGGCATAATACTTGCAGGGATGTTTCATCATCCCTGCCGCACCTCCTGCACTCCGTCGTGGGGCTATACCCCATTTTGTGCATATGATAGTTCAAGTGATTGTGCCCTGTCAGGGTCCGTACCACTGTCCTTATGTCTTTCTTGGGTAAACTCAGGATTTCCTTGGCTCTGTCCATCCTATAGGTATACCCCAGGATGGATTTCGTCTGACGGCAACCCTTGGTTTGTTCCCAGTATTCCCTGTGTTTTGTTCGGGTCCAGTTTTTAATGGCCATCCCGACACTGCAAGATGCTATTCCCAGTACCGTCTCCGGTCCTACGAGTTCGCTCGCTGCGCCGCACTTTGCCAACTGATCCACCTTTTCGTTACTCTTGATCCCTGTGTGACCAGGGACCCATATGAGAGCCACTTTGTTTCTTTCTGCAAGTTGGTTTGATGCCTTTTTGCATTCTAAAACCAGTTCTGATGTTATGTCTGGTTTCCCTATTGCAGTTAGTGTCGCTTGGCTGTCTGAACAGATCGTGATCTGTCTGCCAGCAGCGTTTTGCTCTATTAGTGATTCAGCACAGCGAAGGACGGCCAGGACCTCCGTTGGAAAGACAGTAGCGTGTAGCCCAAGTGTGATCCCTATCCCTTTCTCTCTCTTGCTGTCATCAATTACTGGGTCCTGACCCTCCCTCTCCCCTGGAAACATCCGTATACCAGATTTCCCCCTGAAGAAGCAGATTACCATTTTATTCCACAGATCCCTGCTCGGGATACAGACGCGGAAAGCTTTGGTGAAGTTGAAACATTTTGTTATTTTATCTTGCCTCATCTGCAGAATCGGCAGTGTGCTGATATCACTCGGGAGTCTAGTGTGTTTAGTCCCCGGAGTCCATCCATTTGCTCTTTCCAGGCGGCCCATCGCCAGAGCCACTCTGGCGGTTATCGCAACATGTAGGGGTTCCTCACAGAGCATGAATCCTATCGCCGCTGTGGGCGCAGCCCTCATTGACAGCGGAGTAGAGCCATGCAAGCATTTTAGGCCCTAGTCCCCACGTCAACCAAAAGGCTCTCCTGCACATCCAAAAAATCATGACAAAGTTCTTGCATTGGGTCTCCAGGTGCTTTGCCCAGCTCAGCTTGCTATCTAGGATTACTCCTAGATATTCAACCGAATCTGAAAACGTCAGCTTCCCACCACAGAATACAGGAGCGTCAGCTTTCGGAACTTTATAATTCTTCGTGAAAATGACCAAGTTGGTCTTTTCCTGATTTAGCACCAGAGCTCTACGATGCGCAGCGCCGACTTTATAAGACCCATCAGCGTTTCCAGATGAGCCCCCCTAACTAGGATTACAAAATCGTCCACATGTCCTTGGGTATAGTACCCTTCTTTATTCAGCCTTCGAAGGAGGCCGTCCACTACAATGCACCACAGGAGGGGCGACAGGACACCCCCCCCCCCGTGGGCAACCCCGCGGAGCTATGCCCCTTACTAGACCTTCACCCCATCTGGTTTCGAGTCTTCTTCAGCGTAGCATCCTAGCATACTAGCTGGTCCAGCACGTCACATCTCAAAGCCTCTCGACAGATGACTTCTGGAGAAGTATTGCTGAAGGCACCCTCTATATCTAAGAATGCGCCCACAGCATACCCCTATTGTTCCAGCTGATGCTCCAATTTTGCTACAACAGCATGAAGCGCAGTTCCTACCGAGCAGCCTGCCTAAAAAGCATGCTGCCCTCTATGGAATGGGGAGGCCAAAAGCACCTCATCCCTTATGTATCTCTCGACCAGCTTCTCTAGCGTCTTCAGGATAAAAGATGTTAGACTGATTGGGCGGAAATCTTTGGCAGCAGTGTAATTCTCCCTCCCAGGTTTGGGTATGAAGGTCACTCTGCCATCCTTCCATGCCGATGGCACGTGTTTAAGGGCTATACTTGCCCTAAATAATTTCTTCAGAGGAGGGACGCCCAAACCCATGCCTTTTTGAAAAAGCGCTGGATAAATGACATCCGCCACTGGTTATTTAAAGGGGAAAAAGGACCCTACGGCCCATTCCACCTTTTTGTAATCAGCGACCTTGGCGGCGAAACTCCAGTCGGCTCTCTCCACCCCCTGGCCCCGGTCTTCCTCCTCTTCGTCGGTTCGGATTCGCTGAAAACCCGGGAAGTGAACTTCCATCAGGTGATTCTGCGTTGCTTCTTAATCTTCGGCAAACTCACCATTATCGAGCCTTATGAGCCCGAGGCGAGCTTCCGGATTTTTCGCTAGGATCTTGTGGAGCTTCGCTGTTTCCGGAATGTCTTTCGATTCCTCGCAGAAGCCCCTCAAATGTTCCTGCTCATACTTCCTTATATTTTTATTGTATTCATACTGGGCCGTCTTATAGATGTCCCAGTTCGAAGGCAATTTAGTTCTATTTGCCCTATTGCACAACATTCTTGTCTTTCTACGGAGTCTCTCCAGGTGGGTGTTCCACTATTCTGCTCCCTTCCTAGAGTTGATTGTGCTTGTAGGGCGATTGTTCTCATATGATGTTGTAAGAGCCCTTCGCAGAACATCCGCCTTCGTGCTCCACCTCATCAATGGTACAATAGCTTGTTGGGAATTCCGCAAGCCTCCCTTCGAGTTTCTCTTTATATGAGTCCCAAAGTGCATTTCTGTGGTTTCTGATATTAGAAACCACCGGTCTTCCTAGGGTTAATCGGAACACGATGTGCTTGTGGTCCGAAAGAGACTCCTAATCGGAGACTCTCTAGTCCACTACTCTGCTCCACAGTGCACCTGAACATAGAGTCAATTCGAGAACCTCACTCCTGTTTCCAGTCTGGAATGTGGGAGTATTACCCCCATTCAGAATCTCCAGCTCTGTGCCTGCTATGTATTCAATTAAATCTCTCCCTCTTTCATTGATGTTTGTGGTTCCCCACACCGTATGGAGAGAGTTCGCATCACAGCCCAACAGCAGAGGAATCTTGTGCTCTTAACAATACCGAATTAGAGCCTCCACCTCTCTGGGAGGCGGGAGTCCCTCGGCATCGCCAGGAAAGTAAGCCGAGGCAATAAATACCTCTAGCCTTTCTCCGCTACTGTCCCTGAATCTCACCTTAATAACGGTGAGATCTCTGGAGTAGAATTTAGGCACCAAGATCGCAACCATGCCCTTGACGGCTATGCATGCCCTTGTCGTTTTTTCGCGTGGCCCCTTATATATGGAGCCACATTCTGACAGGCCACAAATCCTTTCCCTGTATAACCAGGGTTCTTGGATTAGGGCGATCCCTGTCTGTACCACAGACATGCGTCTGGCTAGAACCGCCGAGGCGCCTTTGCTGTGGTGCAAATTAATCTGCGTAATGGAGATTCCCATCTCAGCCGTTAAGAGGCTACTTCGGGGCCTCTCCGGACGCTTCTGGGACCCCTGCGGATCCCAGTTGGGTCACCCGGAAGGGCTCCACCATCTTCACTATTTCGCACCGCCTCTGGTGGGTTTCCCCCTTTGAGCCTCCCACTTTTGGCGGTGGTTTGGGAGAGGGACCCGAAGCAAATCCCTCATCGTTTGTGCTTTCTTTTTTTGAATTATCGGGTAAAATTTCTGTCCCACGAGAAGCCAGGGAAATGAGAAACACCCCCCACAGAGCCCCGCTTGCAGGGGGCGGGTGTACATACTATGGGATTCAACCTGGTGTCCCAAAGTCCCCGTTTAGGCACCTCCTTCGAGACCCCTACCTGTCCACCTCTGCTGAGGGGGGCAGGCCGGGATGTCAAAGGATTTGTTAACCCTGGTACCATTCAGCTCTCGACACGGCGATCACATCTTAGCTTGGGAGCATGAGAACTCGCGCTCTCGATATTCTAGTGGGCTTTGCCATCACCCCCTGGAAGGACCGTTCCTTAATTTGAGTCACACCGGCCAGAGTCCGTCAGTTCCCAGAGTAGCCACACCTCGCGATATAGCCCCTCAGGTTCACCTATTCCACATCTGTGGTCAATGAGCCTTATAAGCCCTCCCACCAGCTAAAAGGTCCCACGATCCACAAGGAGGGTTTCAAATAGTAATATAAATAAAATTATATAGTATAATATCGAACGCTTTTAATTTTGTATTGTTGAAGTCTTCAAAACTGCAATTGAAAATTCTTGAAATTAAAAATGTACGCTTATGAATGCAGACCTAAAATAGAACATTTTTAAAGTAAAATATATTAGAATTCATCATTGTAAACTGAATGATATCATAATTGAAAAAGTTAACAATTGAACTCAACATATGATTGGATAATTTTTCTCCTAGAAACTGATAAAAATTTTGGTTATAAATAAATTCACTGTTATTTCCCTGTTTTCCCGGTTTTAACGGTCCACTGGCTACCCTGAGTGCAGTAGCAGCGATTTAACAAAAATTCTCAAAATTTAGCTCACAAGGGGAGACCGAGAAATGATTCTTTCGTCAGGGCTTCATAATTTTTTTAATTAAAGTATTAATTCGAGTATTCATTTGCCAAAACAGCAAGATGCGTTTTTTGACCATTTTCCAGAAAAACGTCTTTGAAAATGTTTAAAAAATGTATTTAATCTTTTGTTTTCCTTTTTATTAATTTTTAATTCTTAAAATGTTTATTTATTCAATTCTCCGGTAAAATTTCATAAAATTATTTCAATATAAACATTATTATATAACACATGAATGAAAACGGCCGTATCTCATGTCTGTCGTGAGAACTTGAAGTTCCCCTTTTCAGATCATAGGAATTTAATGGCTATTACATATCTATGCGCTGATATGTAATTGCCATTTTATGTCTATGACGTAATAAATTTTGACGGCATAGACATACATGGATATTACATAACTATGACCTTGAAAATTGGCACTTAAGGCCGGTTCCACAGTCATAAAAAACACGAACATGCCCACGCATTTCTTATACAAAATATCCTATGAATTATCCCATGAATTACAGGCAGGATGTCTACTCAAATCCTCGAAAAAAATTCCCTGACAATCCGAGGTTCTTTCCAGGTATCTCAAGTTTTTCGAGGTTTTTTTAATAGTGCAAAGCCATTAAAATACTTTGCATTTTTGAAACGATAAATTATATTATAATATATTCTTAAATACACTATTACCATCAATTGATTAAATAATTAAATATGTATATATGTTACAGGCAAAGTATATAATCCAGGCATCATTTTATTTAAAAAATCATGAATAGTATCATCAGTTTTTAAATGACAATTTTCATCAGATTTTGATTTTTTTTAATTAAAAGCTAATTAAATTTTACAGAGATTCGTGACAAGCTACTTCTCAAAAATTATTTGAACATTTTTTATTCAACAACAAAGTTTTTTTTCAATTTTTAGAAGTGCCCTTCTTAAAGATTTTTAGATTTATGAAGAAAGATCTTGAATAAGTGCAAGAATAGGGTGGCCGAAATTCAAACCTGTAAAAAATTGAATTTCGGTTTTTGGCCCGTCGATCCCCCCCCCCCTTTCCAAATTTGTTTCATTTAGGGAAAAAGAAATTCCATATTTTTTCAAATCTGTCAACAATAACTAGTGCCCTCCGACTTTTGAAATTGCTATGGTTTCGTTAATTAAATTTTGATCGGCTCTTAAGGAATGTTCAAGGAATAATTAACACTCAATAACTTTTGATTTTGACGCATCCAGCCCCCTTGTATTGTGCCCGGAAATGTCCCACAAAATGCAAAATGTCAGTTTTATGTAAATAATGTTGATTACTGTCTTTGACAAACAATTTTACTCTTAACTTTCATCATCTGCGACATTATTTCATTAAACGATAACTTTTCACGAATTAAAGGATGGAAAAAATTGTTTAGATGAATAAAAATTGTTTAAATAATTGAAAAATATCCTGAAGAAAAAATATTACTTTTATCATTTCTTAATTGTATCAATAACTCGAGAAAAAAACTTGTCACGATTAACAGGGGAAAAATTGCATAGAGAAAAAAAATTGTTCAAATAATTTTCAAAAGTTAGAAATATTATTATTGAAATTCATCAACTGTATGATTTATCCCGAAAAAAATCATAAATTTTTACTTTTTGAATTGTTTAAACAAACAGTAATTGTTTTTAAAAAAAATAGTGAAAAAATCATTGGAAATTCGTGACTTAGGGGTCGTGCATAAATTACGTAACGCAGTTTTCCGACAATTTTGCCCCCCCCCCCCCCCCTATGTAACTCTTTTTCCGACTTTTCCCTGTAGTATTTCACCATTGTGCAACATTAAGCTAGACCCCCCCCCCCCCTTCCCCCCAAAAAGTGTTACGTAATTTATGCACGAGCCCTTATCGAAAGCAAATTAATAAATAAATTTAATTTCTTGGACTTTCAGCTTATTAAAATCTTTAGGATTTATATAAAATGTGACAGAAATTAATGTTGGATTAAGACTCATACAAAACCAATGCGATTTAATAATCTTTCAAACAATTCTTATAAACAAATGTACAGTCATGTTTTTCGAACGACTCTTCCCAATGATATTCTACAGATAACCAGCAATTGGTAATAATTGAAACAATTTTCTCTTTTAAATGCAGTTTTATAACTTTAACTAAGTATGTATTTGCAAAAAAAAAACACAAAATTAACATGCAATTATCAAAAAATACTCAAACTGCATTAGTTTACAAAAGTTGTTTAAACAATTAGGAATTGTCAGTTTTTAAAGTATCATATTATATGAACCTGTTTATTGAGAAATTGTAAAACAGTAGATTTCTATGTAGAAATTGTTTTAATACTAAACAGTTGTTGTCAATCTGCAAACTATCGTAGCACGGAGTGATCTGAACGATATTTTTAGTTGATTCGGTAAAAAATTGATAAACTGAAAAATTGTCAAACTGTAAGGTTGTTTAAAAAAATTGTTTAAACAATCGCCGAATCGAATATTTTTTCAATTAGTCTTAATAGAATTACATTAATTTCTCTCGCATTTTATACTCGAAGTGCAAAATAAATCTTATAGTAAAGAGCAAAGTGTAAATAAATATTTGTTATTATGAAATTTTGTAGAGATGTATAAAATGTACCTTGCGTAGAGCTGCTTTAATATGCCATTTCTCGTTCCAAGGCGATAAGATCCATCACTTGTGACATCTATAACCACAGCTAATACATTGCGAGCGTCTCCTTGACCTTTTTCTACATCAGGAATAGGGGATCCTTGTTCTGCTGGAGGAAATTTCTTATCAGAAGTTCGCTTCATCCGTTTTGCTTGATGAGCGAGATTATCGACGGCCTCTTTGCGTTGGATGATTGCATTTTTGGTCCTGTTGCACAATTCACACAAGACGTGTACTCCATAACCTTCATTTTCTTCAATGGTCACACCGCAAATTGTATGAACGTAGCAGTTGCACTCCTGCCATTGATGAGCTCCACTTGTTTCCCCCAAACAAACTACAAACTTTGTTTCTGGCAGATTATAATTAGTTTTTTCCTGATAATTAGGACTCATATTTTCCATTCGATTAGCACATTGGTTCGTTCTGGTCAATTCAATAATGCTCTCAAGCTCTTATTCTGCCGAAATATTCTGTAGGACATCTTGAGGCAGATTCGACGTATTCAGGCCTACTTCAACTTTTGTTCCAAACAAAGCCTCATACGACGATCTTTGGTTTCCAGCATGGAATGCCCTGTTCTTCATCAGCTGAACGAAATTCAGTGATTCACTCCAGCGTGAGTTATTATGATCCTGCATCCACGTAGTCAGCATTTTTTCGATGTCCTGGTTTGCTCTTTCGACGCTGCCTTGACTCTGACTATGCCGTGGTTTACCATGCACGATTTTTAATTCCGGCCAAAATTTTTTCAAATTGGAAACAATGGAATTTGCAAATTCCCTACCGTTATCGGACTGTAACACGGCAGGTGCTCCAAGCAGAGTGAAAATCTGAATTAAATAACGGGCTACTTCTTCTGCTCGCTTTGACTCCAGAGCTTTGAGAACTACACATTTCGTTAAATGATCATGGTAAACTAGAATAAATTTTTGTGGGCCATCCGGATGAGATTGAAAATCTATCAAGTCTAACTGACAGCGAGAGTTCAATTCAGAAAATAATAGTGGCTTAACGACCACCCCTTTCTTAACACCTTTCTGTTTCTGCTGACAAGGTTCACACACACTAATAAAAAATTTCCACATCCCGACGAGTAACGTTTTTGTATTCAGTACATAATTCTTTTAGCATTCGGTGACGTCATCCATGTCCTATAGATGCATGTGTTGATTGAAGAACATAAA
Source organism: Andricus quercusramuli (assembly GCA_932178445.1). Taxonomy (NCBI): domain Eukaryota; kingdom Metazoa; phylum Arthropoda; class Insecta; order Hymenoptera; family Cynipidae; genus Andricus; species Andricus quercusramuli. The sequence continues at coordinate 86,694 of CAKNXH010000598.1, forward strand.
GTTCAGTTTCAGGCATGTAATACAACACCGAACAGTTGTCACTTTTTATAGGATAATTTAGCTTCTCATTTTGTTGTATAACCAACACATCGTACTTATCTAAGAGCCAGTAATCCTGCGGTCTCTTTTTCTCTGAAGATTTGACACTATTCACTTCTTTCACTAAATGTTGGTACCGTTCATCCGTCAAAAATGCACTGTTTTTCGCCGCCGAATTTTGAGCTTCACTCAGTTTACTATAAAATCGCTGTTTTGCAATATCGTTACAACCCTCATACGAAGCCATCGCGAACCTGACTGATTATTAACCTGGGTCAAGAGTGCAGAGGACTGTGCACCTTGCATTTTCTTTAATGGAGGTAGGGGTTATTGGGTCATAAAATAGAACGTGCACTTCAGTGTACTTCTCGACAAAGTGGGCGGAGAACGTCTGGAAAAGTCCTATTTAGCCGTCGGAAAATTTTTATAACATCTTAGATTTTAATTACACACTAATTTGAAACTAATTTAGATTAAATTAAAAATTTAAATTGAACTAAATTGTCATTGTAATAGTATATATTCATTACTTGAGTTAGGTCTGACATTACTTACAATGCCTGGGCAATTTGTGAAATGAACGATTCTATGTCAAATCACGAAGTTTAACACGTATTTATAAGAAAAAATACATTTTTGTACATTTTATTCAGAATCTTTAATATTAGGTGAATCGAGTTGAAACTTGAATTATTACCTCACACTAATTGAAAAGTGGACAAAATGTTGAATATTTAAGAGAATAACCGCAACTTTCCAGCATTGCTCGAAGACGATATTATTTAAAATGATACTTAATTGCTTAAACAATTATGTTTGTCAACTTGAATTAATTATTACCTCATACTAATTTAATAATTGAAAATAATTCCAAAAATTTGGAAAATCGCGACTTTCGAACTCTATTCTAAGTGAAAATTGCTAAAAACAATAATAAATTGTTTGAATAATTCATGTAAACATCTCACTATCAATAGAAAGCAGTATTTCATGCATAATATACCTTTTGTATTTTTTTAAACCGAAAAAAGTCATAATTAGCGCCATAACCTCACAAAACCCAGTTCTCGACTTACGGGATTTTCTGGGACCCTATAAAACAGGCTTATACCACACTGAAAAAACCAGTTCTCATTAGATCACTGAAGTTAAGTTGGGCGCAGTTAGTACTTGGATGGGTGACCATTCGGGAATACTGCTGCGTGGGTGAGCCCACACTTGTAATTATTTACTACAAGAAACTATCCAGCTAGAAACACTACCCGAATCGGATAGTGTCACGCCTACCCCGAAAGGGAAATGGCTTAATGGTATAATGGTATACATGGGAGAAATAAATTAAAATGTTAAAAAACTTCCCATGCGTTTTTAATTATTTCTTGAAAACTAAGGGAGATACCATTTTCATATTTGCAGGGCTTTTAAAGCACTTTGTAAACTATATTTAGAAAAGAATTTAAAGAAAATCAAAACTGAATTTTTGTTTCAAAAATTGAGTTTGAACATTTGTTTTCGAAAAATACAAAAATTTGTTAAAATATTTGTTAAAAAAATATATTTTTTAAAACGGGCTCTTATTATGAATAATTAAAAAAAACACATTTTAATATCTTTGAAATCACCAAAGTAATTGAAGTTTTGAAAAGTAGAAATTGCTCAAATAATGGAGAATATTTATTATACACTTTGCCTGATTTCTTCTGGGCATAACATGTAATGCCTAGGCAATCTGTATAATAGAGGGTATTATATACTTTGCCTGGCCTCTGTTGCGCATTATATATAATGCCTAGGGATTATATATATATATTGCCGGATTAAATACATTGCTTATAACATATACATTTTATAAACATGCCAGCATCAAGAGTATAAAGTACTATAGTCGAGAACGCTGCCAGTCCTAAGCCGGGAAAAAGTACGAAGGGAAAATTAGGGAAATAAGAGGTGAAGGAAAATGAGTGAAGCGACGAGTGGAGAGGGAAAGAAGAAACGGAGGGCGAGGACGCAAGTCAGCCAGGCCCCCGTCGATTTCGACCATAGGATGCAAGTCACCGGCAGCGGTCAATTTCACTGTGAGAAATGCCGCGCGGGACAGAAGGTGCTAGATAGAGACACCGCAGTTGTGACATGCCGCAGATGTAACATGCCGCAGGTGTGACTTTCCGCAGAGAGACTTGCTGCATGTGACATGGTATGTGCCCATCTAAACCCCAAAAAATAGTAAATTTGATACATTTTTTTATAAGGATTCAAAATTTCGGGACGTTTAAATATTTTTGGTAATAAATAAAACTATTAAATGCAAGAATAGAGAATATATTTATTTTATTCTTTCTAATACACATCTTCAAGGAGAACAACCAAAGTAACAATTATGAAAGAGTAATTTATGGCTTCCTAATTAATCCAAGACCAACTTCACAACAGAAAGCTAGTATGGAGCAAGAATATCCAAAAACCAAGAAGACAATCAACAGGATTGTTATCTGATCTGATCCTTCTCCCCTCGTACGACAACTTTCATCTTCGGACACAGTTTGTCCTCCAGGTAACTTCACTGTACTATGCCATTTCTGCATCAATCCACTCTCTCTGAATTTCGATATTACTTTGTTGAATCGACTTAAGTATGGAGATGCTGATTCTGCAAAAATAGCACTGACACTAAAAAATACATATTCAGGAACAATTTTCATCCTTGGTCGACCACAAATGTCCCTTTCGTTTTCAATCATCCAACGTGCGAAATCCTCTCGTACTATACAAGCTATATTTTTAGACTGTATCAAATGACTTAAGCATTCTTGGTAGGAAATGTCCAGTTGAGTGGATTTATGTAATAAAAAACGAAATTTTCCTCCAGTCGAATCAAGCAAATGCTTGTAAACTGCAGGATTAATGACTGTTTCAAGATTCGACGAGAGAACGTCGTCTAATGATTTAAAGTCTATTTGAATTCTCTTTTGCAATCGGATACTTGTGAGAGCTGTGTAAAAAAACGAAGAGTGCAGTAGACAAGTCAATAAGATAGATCCATAAACTATTCTCTCAGCTAATTTTCGAGGCTCATCAGGTGTCCCAAATCCAAGAACCATTTGAAATAAAATGTCTAGCTGCCAATGCCTGCCATTGAAGTGAAAGCATTTGGATATAATCCAATTGATGAGCAAGAAAAGGAACAGAAAGAACAGAGTGTATAATTTCCATTCCGTGGTCAGCAAATACGACTTCTCAGGAAAATTCGGTACAACTACTACGAGACGTGCTTCTTTGGTAGCAGTACTGATGGTGTAAAGAGTTCTGTCACACGACCGGGATCTTACAACTGGAATTGCAGTGAATTGTATTCGATTGTAGACTATGCTTCGTGCAAGGCCTGCATTTTCTTTTCTGATACAGCTAAGAATTCCCCAGCCTCTTAACTTTGATGTATACCATGATATCCGGAAATTCATTGCTTTTGACAAACTTTCTGTCATGATTACATCGGGTCCAGATGCTTCTATAACATGTCCTGTTCGGTTATAAGTCACAGTAGCAAAAGGAGGAGAATTAAACAAACCAACCTCCATCTTATACTGATGCAAATCTCGGTTCTTTTCAGGAAACCATTCTGATCGAGAGGTGTAGTTTTCCCTTGAGAAGGTCCTAGTAAATGGATTAAATCTGTAAATCGATACGGGATCTCCTTCTAATTCGAGAAACGTGACGTCCAAGAATCTTAGCAACCACATCCTTCGAAATAATATCTGATAAATCGATTCATTTCTTCTCTGTGGAAAGATGATCAAGCATTTTGGACGACTCTGGGATTCCGATACTTTAGTCATAAAGCTGATCAGGTGACTTGAATCATCTTCGTTGGAATGAATTACCAGGTTCAAGGTTGTCGACTGAGGATCATTAAAAGCAGGCAATAAACTCAGCTCTTCTGCCTTTTTATCCGTTGCTTCTTGAATACTAATCTTCCAGGTCGGAACTACTCTTGAGATCTTTTGAATAACAGTTGAAATTTCAGAGCTTTCTGTAATTTTATTCGAATCGAAAAGCAGCATTACCTGATACACTTCAGATTTCAGATAATCTGATAATCCATTTAACGACCCTGACTTTCTTGGGCTGACTCCATCAGGAAATTTGAGAGCAACGAAAAAAATAATAATCAAGGACTTAATCATCATTTTGGGCGAAAATTAACACCGAGATTGTTGTTCTATATTACTAAAGTTCTTATTTCTCTCACAAGCAGCAAAGAAGTTTACTCATTTCGAAACTAAAGAAGAATGTTGTGAAAAATCGTCGCTATGGCTTTTGATACTTTTATTTACTAATTTTCTGCAGTGTTGCTTTTTAGATAATTGGTTTGTATTGGTTGATATTAATTGCGGGCAGAATTACTTCTTAGTTCAAGGCAGTTATTGAAACTAGAATAAATTGCCTCGTGTATACTGTTTTTCAGTACTTACATTCTAGAAAAATCGAAACATTATATTTCTTTACAGCCTTGAACTAAAAAGTAGTTCTGCGAAAGGCAAATATGTTTACACATTTCGAAATTAAAGAAGAGTGTTGTGAAAAGCTGTCGCTATAGTTGCTTTTTACAGTGACACCTCCATTCAGTATGAGTATATTTGCTGACAGCACCGCGTATGTATGAAAATATAATTATAATTATGTGTATATATATATATATATATACACAACGCTGTCAGAAAATAAACTCATATTAACCGGAGGCGTCGATATGATCAACTAGGTCGTTACGAAATTTTACAGATCCTTAACAAGAATGGATGATTTTAATATTACGAAATTTTCCGCAAAAATAACCAATTTCTAGTTCGTATAAGGCTAATATTACGGAAAATTCCGTGAAATTGACCGGTTAATCTTATGGGAAATTCCGTAATACTAGACAGTGTCAAGAAAAATGGTAAAATAATATATTTCTTTACAGCTATGAAATAAAAAGCAGTTATGCCTGCATTCAACATCGAAAACTCAAAAAACCATTAGGAAACAATTTTTCCTAAGATCATAGTTTAGACAAAAATAAAAAAGTGGGGGATTCTCAACTGCCTTAGAAAAGAAAATATTGGCCTATTGCACAAAACACAGACTAAAACTCCTTGTTTTGCTGATAAATTTGATTTCAACCAAATGCTTTCATTTCGAAAGTAGGAATTTGCAGCTGGATATCTTATTTCACTGTATACCTCTTGGATTTGGGACACCTCATGAACCCCACGGAAACGATCCCCCCGATTCGGTTCCAAATCTCATAAAAGATATTGCACATTTTTGTCACATTTTTTTATTCTGGGTGAAAAATGACCTTACGAGCGCGAGATTTCGGGCACTGGTTGCCAAGTTTCACGGGTATTCAGAAGGGAAACTATTTTCAAAAAGTTGTTTCTAATACCGTTTAGTATCATGTTGAAACTGGGTTGTATCAAAATTGTCACACTTTTTTTTTATTTTTGGGTGAAAATTGATCGTCTAGCCTTACAGGCACGAATTTTCGGGCACTTGATGTCAAAATTCGCGATGTTCCGGAAAAGCAAAATATTTTTTGGAAGTTTCGTTTCTAATTTCCTTTGGTATTATTAGTCTATATTAGTTTATATATTATTATCATTTTATATTAGATATTCTAATAGAATAATGATCAATATTTCAGAGCAATTTTCAATTATTTGAACAAATTTCATTTGTTTCTGATCATTGATTTATCTCAAAAAATCATAATTTTTATTGCCTTCTTATATAACGAATGGAATTTGTTTTAATCATCACGAAGCTACAATTGTAAATATTTCGAAGGTTCTCATTTTTCTCCATTTTTTCAACTTTAACAATAATTTGATAACATTGTTTGGTTTCCAATCATTGTTTTTCTGTTAATTTATTGAAAGTAGGTTCAATTTCGCGTGTAATGAGCTTTTTTTATTAGAATTGGTTGAAATTTCACTAAGGTACGTAACACTCATATTTTTTTACTATTTGAACTCAGTACTGCTTTATAGCTGAAAACGATCAAAAATTTCATACATCAGTTTTCGCTGATATCCCAATTTTAATTTAGAAAGCTCAATTCACGCAAAATTGAACGCACTTTCAATATATTAACAGCTGTAAATTATTAGATTTCAAGAAATGTCATTAGATTTTTGTTAAATTTGAAAAACTTGGAAAAAATGAGAAACTTCGAAATATCGTCAATTGTATCTTCCTGATTTTGCACCATGATAATGTGAACAATCTATGATTGAAAATGTATGTACTTTTAATCCTATAAGCACTTTTTTTTCACTTGGAACTTGGAACACAACAGACACAAGTCATTTCCGTAATACTTAATGACTAATAAAATGGTATAAAACGCTGATTTGCAAGACACAATAACTTTAGACTTTTAGTGCTAGAGCATTGTTTTTATTTAAATCTCCGGAAAATGTATTATGCTTAAATTAATATAAGTGCAAAAACGGACTTTTTGCACCTGTTTTAAATTATTTAAAAGCCTTCTGAATATTACATGCTGTTTAATCATTGGAGGCCTTTTTATGCCAAACTAAAGGGTTTATAGTTTTATACCAATGAACATTGATTTTTCAATGAGATGTACGAAAATATACTTTATATACTAAGAAAATGTCTTAAAATTGACAATAAGGGGACAATAAAAATAAAGGTTCCTAAAAAAGCAGAAAAACGGAAATATAAGTGACTTTGAAAAAACAATTCAGTGAACGGACGCAACAATCTTGTGCTAATTTAGGCTAAAAAGGGCTTCTTTTTAAGAAATGTTAATTTTTTACTTTTTTGTGTGGTTATTAATATATGTATAATATATTAGGGTGTTAGATAAATTTTGCCTTGTGCACGTTAAAAATTTTAATTAAATGTAAAAAATAAGCTAAATACAAAATTAATATAATAGAATATTTGAAAATTTGTCAATCATCCACTAAAGCTACTGTATTAGTAGATGAGTAAAGCTGGATTCTGAACCAAAAAGTAAGATGGAGTCTGGATACTCATTATAAGACGGACTTTGGATCTCACTTTTTGAGTCACTTCTACAAGACGGACTCTGGATATGTATTCTCGGAGGGTCCTGATGACATCATAGAATATTGCGCAATTATGAGAACCGAATTCATGTGAACAGCTTCAAGGTTATTTCTTATCTCAATTAAACATTTCGTGTAAATGCTGTCAAGGTTATATTTTGCTTTGTCCTTACATTTTCTACTGCGACATATAGTTGTGGAAAAAAACAAGGATGATTTATGGCTTCCTTATAGATAAATATATAATAAAACATTCCTGCCTTTATTTGCTTAATGCGCAAAAGATGCAGGTGAACATATGAAATTTGATATGGAGGGTGATGTATGACATCCTGTTTTGTCTATATAAATTTGATTTATTGCTTCCTTATAGATAATACTTCTGCCTAAAAATTCCTATCTTTATTAAAGAACATTCTACAGTTAAAGTGGTTCATGTCCGTGCTAAGTTTCTGAAATATTTTGATAACATCATCTTGAATTCCTACCTTACCAACATTGATACAAGAGATGTCCTGGACCAGATGGACTGAACCACTTTTACGAGAGGGCTCTTGAGCCAAATATATGCATTTAAATGCGGGATACTGAATCACTAATACAAAAGGGATACTGAGTTACTTTTTACAAGAGGGTTAATGAGTCACTTTTCCAAGAAGAAGATGCATCCCTACTTTACCGACATTGAGACCATTCTACAACTGGTCACCAAATAATATTGCGCAATTGTAAGTACCAAATTTGTCTAAGCGGTTTTTCTAGAACAAATTTCAAAAACATTCTACATGTAGTTTGATAATAATAATCTGAGGATATATAATAATGCATAATTATTTAATGTGTGTTCGGTTTATTGGACGAGCTTGCTCACTTGACACTACTGAAAGACATTTGAATTAAAGTATTTATTAAAAGAACAGTGGTTTGTTCGATAATGGCATATATTGCTTTCTAAGAAAGAAAAAAGGAGAAGGAACTCATTTAAAAAAAAATATTGTACTCTTATTATATCACAAGTAAAGAAAAAAGATGAATATACCATAGAAAAGTATGAATCCATCCAAGGCAAAGAAGCATCCAAATAAGTGCTGGGACGGGAGCTGTTATGTCAATTTGGAGGAGTTAGGTGAATATTGTAATAATGTGAATGTTGATTACATCACAACAGAAAAAGAAGTTTTTCTTTTTCAAAAAACTAACATTTATGACATCATCTAATTGGTTTAAGCATAAACGTCTACGGTTTAAATAAAGAAGAAGCAGTTTCAAGAAAGTCCACGAAACACCTTCTTATGATGAAGAAAAGAAAGGATGGATAATAATAATATGAGTGAAGCATGTTCAAAAGAGAACCATGTGATATAATTGACTTATAAGCTATAGACAGGATGTTGCTCCATATACAAGGGGCCACGCGAAAAAACGCCAAGGGCATGCATAGCCGTCAAGGGTATGGATGCGGTCTTGGTGCCTAAATTCTGCTCTAGAGATCTCACCGTTATTAAGGTGAGACTCAGGGGCAGTAGCGGAGAAAGGCTAGATGTATTTATTGCCTCGGCTTACTTTCCTGGCGATGCCGAGGGACCCCCGCCTCCCAGAGAGGTCGAGGCTCTAATTCGGTATTGTCAAGAGAACAAGATTCCTCTACTGTTGGGTTGTGATGCGAACGCTCACCACACGGTGTGGGGAAGCACAAACATCAATGACAGAGAGAGAGATTTAATTGATTACATAGCAGGCACAGAGCTGGAGATTCTGAATTGGGGTGATACTCCCACATTCCATATAACCTTGAAATTATTTACAAAAACACGAAATGTTTAATTGAGATAAGAAATAACCTTGAAGCTGTTCACATGAATTCGTTTCTTATAATTGCGCAATAGTCTATGTCATCAGGACCCTCCGAGAATACATATCCAGAGTCCGTCTTGTAAAAGTGTCTCAAAAAGTGAGATCCAAAGTTCTTCTTATAATGAGTATCCAGACCCCATCTTACTTTTTGGTTCAGAACCCAGCTTTACTCATCTACCAATACAGGAGCTTTAGTGGATGATTGCAAAACTTTTAAATATTCTATTATATTAATTTTGTATTTTCCTTATTTTTTATATTTAATTTCAATTTTCAACATGCAATAGGCAAACCTGACCTTTTGAAATAAGAGATAAAAAATGAGCATATATAATAATATGAATAAAAAAGTGATGTGAATAAAAAAAAAAAGTAATGTGAATAAAAAAGTTATGTGACTTCATATCAAGCGTGAAAAAAGCCTGGAATAAAATGCACGCTGTGTTATCTCTCTCTTGAGTCTAGAAATTGTTTGCAGTATCTTATTTCATGTAACACGTCGAGAGGTTGACAGGACCTAGCATATGGCAAAAGAATGATTATCAAACTGTGTGGGTCGACTAAGAAAGCGAACTTTTGCGAGCAGTAAAAAAACTGATCTCTACAGAACGAAAGCAGAGTCTAATGAAATTTGTGCAGCTTGAGACTGTCGATGCATGAATGCTGCTTCTGAAATCAAAACGTCTAAAACAAGTCTGGACGTTATCTCTCTAGTCCTTACTCGTTACTCGATGCCAGAATAAAGCCATAAGAATCCTGAACATATGACCTACCATAAGAAACGCTTTATTCCTTTAGACACTCTCTTAACTATATTATTTAAATATTTTTTCATTTTAATTGTATCTTCCTCTTTATCTTTAAAAATTCTAGAAGATTCCACATTATAATCGACACGTTTGGGATATAATTTTTTTTGCATCGCAAAATATAACCATGAAAGTATTTACGCGAAAAATACTTGAGATAAGAAATAACCTCGAACCTGTTTTGCATGAATTCAGAATTGTGCAATACCATTCTATGATATCATCAGGACCCTGCAAGAATACATATCCAAAGTCCGTCTTGTAAAAGTGGCTTAGAACCCGTCTTGTAAAAGTGGCTTAGAACCCATCTTGTAACGCGTATGTAGACTCCGTCTTACTTTTTGGGTTAGAAATATGATAAATCATCCTTGTTTCCCTTGCAATAACTATATGACGCAGTAGAAATTTCCAGGACAAAGCAAAAATACAACCTTGAATGCATTTACGCGAAAAATGCTTGAGATAAGAAATAACCTTGAACCTGTTGTTGCATGAATTCAGAATTGTGCAATATTATTCTATGATATCATCAGGACCCTCCGAGAATACATATCCAGAGTCTGTCTTGTAAGAGTGACTTAGAACCCGTCTTGTAAAAGTGGCTTAGAAACCGTGGCTTAGAACCCTTCTTGTAACGCGTATCCAGACTCCGTCTTACTTTTTGAGATAGAAACGCGATAAATCATCCTTGTTTTCCTTGCAATAACTATATGACGCGGTAGAAATTGCCAGGACAAACCAAAAATACAACCTTGAATGTATTTACGCGAAAAATGCTTGAGATAAGAAATAACCTTGAACCTGTTGTTACATGAACTGGGGATGGCACAACTACGCAATATTACTCTGTGACTCATCAAGGAATCTTCTAGAATGGTCTTAATGTCAACCTCACACAGACACACGCACAGAGGCTTACCTCACACAGACACGCACTTATGCTAATAGATCTAAAAAAAACCCTATACATCTACTAGTTGCAATTATTTAAACAAGTGATATCATTTTCTTCTTTTAATAGGGAAGATGGAGAAAATACTAATTTAAAAAAATGAGTACTGTTTGAACAATTATGATATAAGTTCTGAAATAAGAAAATACTCTGAATAGTGAATAATAAGCCACGCAATGTTTGTGATTAAAAAAAACGAGAATTTCCTGCACCTTTCCTATGAAAAGGCGTAATTGAATGATTAAAAATTTTTTAAATAATTGCAAAACTGTCTTCCATAATCAATATTGCTGTTTGACGTTCATCAACAGCGTTATTAATTCCAGAAAGTAGTCACTTTTCAACATTTGCAAGAAAAAAATGCTATCAACAAATGAAAATATATATCATTAACAAAATATATAACATTTCACGACTTAAAAAAGGAAATTTGTTTGAACAAATGAAAGTTGTTTAAATAATTACCATATATCTTAGAAAAGCAATATTATTCTTGAAATTCATGAACTGTATCATTTATCCCGAAAAATAATACCTTTTCACGAGTTAAAAGAGAAAAAAATTGTTTAAAAAAATCGAAATTAGTTACAAAATACTTCGAAACTTGTCACTTATCGAATCCAAATAATATACGTTGAAAATTTTAAGAAGTTTCTAAACATACTGTCTTTAGCATGAATATTACACTAAAAAGTGATATTTTGCATTTTTTGAGGCATTTTTCGTGCACAATACAAGTGGATTGGGGGGCTCAAATTGAAACTTTCAAGTTTTTAGAAAACAGAGCTTTTCCATGCGAATTGCGGGAGATTGATCACCAAAAATCCAAAAGGTGGTCCAATTTTTTTCGAATTTCCATCCGCAACACCCCCAAATTTGTTGGAATCCTCAAAATAATAAATTTTTTTGTTTATATTATATCCAGAGGTTCCGCAAGCTCCATGAAGTATTTCCCATAACAAAAAATACGTTTTTGTAGATTTTATTCCAAATCGGCAATATTGGGTGAATCGGATTGAAACTCAACATTTCTCTTCGGAATTATCCATATAATAGGAATAGACATTTTTTTTAAATATCATTCCCATAAGTCTGCTTTATAGGGTTCCAAAGAAACCCCATAAGTGAAGAAATTTGCTTTTGTGAGTTTTTCACGCTAATTATGATTTTTTTGCGGTTCATGTAGTACAAATTGTTTCGAGTACATGAATTATTACTTCATATTCATAATGGCATGTTTATATAAATTGAAGGCCAGGATGCAAGAACCGGGCGAGCGCTCGAAAACGTGAAAAAGTATTGCCCAAGTACCTTGTGATATCCAAATTTTAAAGTTGAAAAAATTAAATTAAGAAAAATATAGACTTGTAGAGAATATTAAAATGGAACTTTTTTCTATTTAAAGTTTTTCTTCCCGATGTATATTTTTAATAATAAAATTGAAAAAGTAGGAAATTTTTTTCCCAAATTCAATTATTTTTAAAAACATAAATCGTCTTTACTCAGACAAATATAATTAAAACCGTTTGAAATTTGGTATACGCATGCATTATACCCTAGCGACGCCTACAAGATGAAGAAAAATGTCAAAACTGCGAATTGTTTAATAATAATTAATTGCAAATGGAGTCCTGACGGTAAGAACGTTTTTTAAACTTCGGCGAAGAAAAGTATCGAGTGAACTTCAAAGTTGAAAAAACTTCCAGTGAGACATTTGTTCCTCACTACTTAAGGAAGATTTCTGGAAAATTTTAGAACAATTCATCAAAGATTGGCGGAAATATCCATTTTGTAAGAAAGTTCGCGACGCCGTCTACGACTCTCGTTAGCAGATTCAAAACGCTTTACAGCGTTAGTAGTCTCGTCTGTACTCTCCTATAAACATAAAAGACTCTTCTTTTCAATAATTAAACATTCAAAAACCTGCATTTTCCGCAATTAATAGAAAATCGACTGCTCTATATTTTTGGACATTCCGTTGTTTTCAGTGAATTAGAAAATATGTAACTAAAAATAGACAAATTTGTGCTTCGCAAGTTGTTCCACCCTTTGCTTTGTTTTCTTCTTTTTTGTAATAAGGAATGTAAACAAACCGTCTAGTGTCTTTGTTTTGAAATTTTTAGTATGAAAAGGACTCAGTGTCTCAAACTGTTTCGGATAGTGCCGATCGCTCTCTGATTTTTTACATAAAATTGAACGCATATTTTTTGTTCTGTTACTGTAAAACAATATAATTAGACATTTCTAGTTATTTCTGAGCCTGTGAATTTCTAATACAGAAAATAATAATTTACACTGATAATTAGTCTCAATTACGTTATTTCAAATTGTGCTATGAAATTTCGATTTTTTACCAAAAAACTTTTGTTTCTTTGTTTGTATTCGAATGTCGTGTGAAAAAGCGGAAAATTCAGAAAAACGGCGACTTTTTAACTCTAAGAGAAGTAACAGAGCAAAAAATATACATTCCATTTTATGTAAAAAATCAGAGAGCGCTAGGCACATTCCGTCTTTGGTCAATCCGAGTTCGGATTCATTCGGATTGAAAATTTGGTTCGGATTCGTTTGGATTGAACCGGATTGAGTCGGATTAATTTTTGACCGATTTGGATCGAACGAAATGTAAACAAAATGTCGGACTGGTTCGAATTAACTCGGATTGGTTCGGATACAGATTCCCGAATGATTCGGATGATTTCGGATTGTTTCGGAAGGAATTCCTATCCGATACTTTCGCCAGGGTAACACTAAAATTTCGCAAAACTCAAATTTCTATGGGGTTTCTTTGGGACCCTATAAAATACACTTATGGGGGTAATATTTAAAAAGTAATCATTTATTTGTATTCTATAGCCAATTGTGAAGAGAAATGTTGAGTCTCAACTCGATTCACCTAATATTGGCAATTCTGGGGAAAAAATACAAAAACCTCTTTTTTACTCATGAGAAACAATTGTTAAACTTTATCGGGTTTTTGGAACCACTAAATATTATTTTTCACAGCACGTCTGCGGAAAGTTCGATTTCCCGTGCCTCCGTAGACTCTGGAAAGTTGCCGATTTCTGAGCTTCTCACTTTACACCTCTAGAGTTTGTCAAGTATGCTACTTTACACCTCTAGAGGTTGTAAAGTAGCCAAAAGAACAATGTAATGAGACGTATAGAAAATACAACTTACATTGATCGTCGTTTTCTAACCTCACTCTGTTACACGAAGTAAAACACAAAAAAAACTAAAATGATATGATATGACAAGACACGGCACGACACGACAAGATAAGATACGATACGATACTATACGATACGATACGATTCGATATGATATGAATCACTCCGAAAATCGAACTTTTTCCTTAGACTCGCTGTGAAAAGTATTGTGCTTGACATGTGAGAAGCAGGCAATCACCGATTCGTGTGATGGCATCGGGAATTGCCTACTTTCCAAACTTGTCAAGTAAATAGCTATTGTTGTCACGCACGCACGAAATGTTCGCTTTTCGAGGCATGCATTGCGGGTGGAAAGTGAACAGTTCCAAAACATTGGTAAAAAGGAGTTATAAAATAGCTATTTACTTGACAAGTGTGGAAAGTAGGCAATTCCAGATGAGTGCGAAGTTGGCATCACGAGCATCACTATAATTAAGAACTTGAAAAACGGTAAGGCTGCTGGTATAGACAGTATTAGCGCTGAAATGCTTAAATACGGTGGCGAGTACATATCTCACAGGTTGTGCGAATTGATAAATTTATGTCTCGAGACAGGAGAAGTCCCAGACGATTGGAGAAAGGCGATTATTGTACCAATATATAAAAAGGGAGATAAAAGCAACTGCAGTAATTACAGAGGTATCAGCCTACTAAGTACCGTAAGTAAAATATACTCAAAAATACTTATCCGTAGGGTAATGGAAATTACAGAAGAGAAGATATGGGAAGTCCAAAGTGGATTTATGCCAGGAAGATCATGTACAGATCAGATATTTAGCCTAAGACAGATCACAGAAAAAAGCTTGAGAGTAGGAAAGAAAGTTTTCTGTGCATTTATTGACCTAGAAAAAGCATTCGACACGGTAAATAGAAGTAAACTTTGGGAAGTCCTTAAAGAGTATGGAGTGAATGGAGGGCTCCTACAAGCAATAAAAACAATATATACGGGTAGTAAAGCAAGTGTAAGGGTAAATGGGAAACTGAGTGACTGGTTCGATATCATGCAAGGCGTGAAACAAGGATGCGTTATGTCCTCGTGGCTATTTATCATATTCATGGATAAGTGTCTAAGAACCGCCCTCTTCGACGAAAAAGGTATAGATCTCGAAACCGTCAAAGTACGTGGGTTGGCTTTCGCAGATGACAAGATTGTTATGGCAGAATCAGTCGAAGACTTGCAAAGAATGTTGAATAAACTTAACACAAGCATGAAGAACATGGACCTCAAAATTAACGTGAATAAAACGAAAGTCATGGTTTTTGAGGGAAAAAGTGAGAAAACAATATGCAACATTGTCCTAAATGATGTGAGATTAGAACAAGTTGACAAGTACGTATATCTATAGGTAGTCTATTCACTAGCGACGGAAAAATAGATGGGGAATTAGATAGGCGCATAAATAAGGGTAAGCAGGTTATCGGTAGAGCAGGGTCCATCCTCACTAATAAAAACATATCAAAAAAAGCTAAAATGGCCATACATAATTCCATATTCGTACCAACTGTACTATACGGTAGCGAGGCATGGACCTGTCAAGAAAAGGACAGGAGTAAAATCAACGCGATCGGCATGAAACCTCTGCGCATAATATGCGGAAAAACACTGATGGACAAAGTCCGAAACGAGATAATCCTCAAAGAATGTGGTACAGGAGACACGCTAGTTGACATATGGGAAAGAAATCAGTTAAGATGGTTCGGACATCTTGAAAGAATGAAAGATGAACGACTGACGAAGCAAGTATATAAAGGTAAAGTAAATGGCAGAATGCCCAAAGGTAGACCGCCGAAAGAATGGTTAGAATCTGTAAATGAGACATTAATCCGAAGAGACATAAGAAGTCATAGGAACAGAAGAGCTTGCATGAAGAAATGCATGGACGTAAAGGAAGCTAGAGTAGTATGCCAGGACAGAAATGTGTGGCGACAAATAGTTTATAAACAGAGTGACAATAGAGTGAATGATGCCTGAAACAAAGACCTTGGATACTAATGGGCCCAAGTGGGGAACCATACATAACAATTTTGTGAGGCTCCTCACTTGGGGTGATCGCTAGAGAGATTGATCCGCAACCTGGGTCGGAGCAGTGTTGCGGAGTGAACGTGTTATTTGAATAAATAACACGAAAACTCCAGATCAATCTAAAATATCTATACCATAACACATATACCTATATACCTATCTACCTTATACCATATAACGACCCACTTTACACCTATATACCTATCCCACTACTTTCCAACCGAGCAAGTCACGCCTACCCCGAAAAGGAAATGGCTTAATGGTATAATAATAATAATAATAATAATAATGTATCATGTATCATGTATATCGTATATCTTATATCATATATAACGGCCATATCACGCTGAAAACCCAGTTCTCGTTAGATCACTGAAGTTAAGCAGTGTTGGGCGCGGTTAGTACTTGGATGGGTGACCATTCAGGAATAATACTACTTCGTGCTGTTGGCTAGTCGTGGGTGTGGTGAGCCCACACTTGTAGTTATTTACTACAAGATACTATCTACCTAGAAACACTACCCGAATCGGGTAGTGTCACGCCTACCCCGAAAGGGAAATGGTTTAATGGTATACATACATACATACATACATACATACATACATACATAAATACATACATACATATATCATATATATAATATATAATATATAATACATCATATATCATATATCATATCACATATCATATCATATATCATATCACATATCATATCACATATCATATCATATATCATATCACATATCATATCATATCACATATCATATCATATATCATATCACATATCATATCATATCACATATCATATCACATATCATATCATATATCATATCACATATCACATACCATATCACATATCATGGATCATATCATGTATCATATCACATATCATATCACATATCACATATCATATAATGTATCATAACATGTATCAGATCACATGTCATATCACATATCATATCATATATCATATCATATATCATATCATATATCATATATCATATCATATATCATATCATATCATATATCATATCATATATCATATCACATATCATCACATATATCATTTATCATATCAGATATCAAATCATATATCATATCATATATCATATCATATGTCATATCACATATCATATCACATATCATATCACATATCATATCATATATCATTTTATTGTTTTTCAAATAAAAAATTTCCTGCATTTGTTACAAAAGATATCGTGTGCAACACGTGCTAAAAGTAGACAGTTTCCACTCTTGCGAAGTTTACCTCCAAGTCGCTTACGACTCGCCTACCACACCCCTTCGATTCGCCTATGGCTCGTACAGCGAACTTCACACTCGTGTGGAACTGCCTACTTTCCGCACTTGTAGCACAATATACTATTTTAACGCATTTATTTTTTGTGTATTCGGACAAATTTGGGGGCGATCTGCATGAGAATTCGACAAAAATGTTCAATGCATTTTTGGGCCACCCTAATATACATACAGAGACATATGCATATGGAAAAAGTAATTTTGTAACTTTTTTTAGTTTTAATAAATCAGATAATTGTCTTTACTAAGTAAATTTGTGAAGTAACTGTTAAAAAATAATTTATGTACAAAAGACTTAAAACATTTACCATTTTCTGAAGACCCTGAAGAATCTGCAAGTACATTAAAAGTTGATCTTCAAGTTGAATTTGGTCAAAGTCTTCCGCAAAAATTTTGCTAACTATAATACAGAAATCCGACGCTCCCGTAAAAATAATTAAAGAACCTAAGATCACTCAAAAAATTAATTATAATGATTCGAATTTTTTAAATCACTCGAGTAACGGAAAAATGATTGGCCAATGGGATTTCATTCCTAAAGAATTTCCACTCAAACTGAGAATAGAACAAAAGTCCTAAAATTATTTTATAACGCAACATCACTCCTGAATCTCCGAATATATAAACACGACCTAAATTAATCCGAATATCTCCAAATTTGACCGAAAATCTGTCACCAAACGAAACTATTCTAAAACAAAACACTGCGAATAGCCAGCCAAAATTGGCGAAACACAAAGCGTTCACAATCACGACAAATCAGGCCTAATTTTCCGCAATATCGATTAATTATGAACCGAAATGATCAATAACACTTTCAATTCAATGAAACTTAACGAAATCTAACTATAATCCGACTTTCCGATGTTTAAAACGGCAAAATGATCAGCCAGAATTCACAAGATCCTTCCTTTCCAACCGCCCAAAACAAACTGTCAAAGTAGTCAAGCGAAATGACTATTTGTAATTTTCAAATTTTAGTTCATCAATGATTCCGAGATTTCTCAACACCACAAGCAATAAAGATAGTCGAGTAATGTTTAAAAATAGTAATCAATTGCAGAAAAGTTGATTACTTTCCCAAGAATCTTACAAAAATTTGCAAATACAGTTGTTAAGCTGACTAAGATAGTCTGTCGATGATACGCGTTTTTATTGATCCGTGAAATAACCGCGAAAATTCAAACACCTAAAAAAGAAAACGATTGATTTTGTCACTTAAAAAATATTTGTATGCTTTTACTTAATCTTCAAATTCTTCCTTCAAATGAAATACAATTTGAAACGAAAAAATTATTATTTTAATTACATTTAATAGCTATTAATGAACAATAAGGTTTAACTAAATTATAAATTATTAAATAATATTTCATTGAAATTGAAAAATTCGAACAAAACTGCAAATTAAAATATTATTTCTTGAATTTCAAACTTCTACAATTAAAGCTTGAAATATTGTTAATTCCGAAATTTTCAATTCAAACGCTCAATAATTTAGAGTTTAGACGTATAACATGGAAGATTTTTACATTTTTTAATTCAACAATTTTTTATTAAATGCCATTAAACGGAAAAATAAGAAAATTAACTTTTGTATATTACACACTTTAACGAGCTATAAATTAAAACTAATCCTCCCTTTCAACTCACATTTTTAAAAATGTAAAAAATAAAACGTGTTCTCATTCCAATTCAGAAAAATAATTATTTACCAAAATTTCCTCCCTTCCAACTCGAAACAAATCTCTAAAAATGAAAATCTCAAAAATAAGAGAATGTCCTTCTTCCAACTAAGAAAAAATTAGACGCAAACTTTCTTCTGACGAACTCAATAAAAATGTGTTTAAAAAATTTTCCTCTTCCAATTCAGAAAAAAAAAAAGAAAAAATGACATGACCTCTTCCAATTCAGAAAAAAATTACCAAAATTTAATTCCTCACAATTCAGAAGAAAATGAAAACTGAAATTTCTTTCCTTCCAAATCAATAAAAATCTTGAAAATAAAAGAATTTAATCACTATTTTTAATTAAATTACATTTTTCATATATTCTAATAATAGCATTCAAAATTGAATTTTAGAATTATTTTTATTATAATTATAAATTTTCAACTTTTTCCATTCAGAAAAAAATTTTAACCGAAACTTCCTCCTTTCCAACTCAATAAAAGTGTCTAAAACCCTTTTCTTTTTCCAATTCAGGAAAAAATTAAAATTAAAAGATTCTTTACTTAAATTTAATAAAAATGTTGCATAGAAAAATGGCCTCTCCCAATGCAGAAAAAATTAAAAACCAAAATTTACTCCCTTCCAACTGAATAGAAATGTTAAAAATAAACAAATATCCTTCTTACAATTCATAAAATATTGAACATCAAAATTTCCTCCTCTTCAACTCGATACAAATCTTAGAAATATAAAATGTACCTCTGCCAATTCAACAAAAATTAAAAACTGAAATTTCCTCCTTTTAAATCCAATAAGAATATTAAAAATACAAAATTTGCCCGCCCTCAACTGAATAAAAATGTAAAAAAAGCTCCTCCTTCAATTCGGAAAAAAATTGAATAACAAAATGTCCTTTCTTCCTTTTAAAATTGCAATTGTGAAATTCAAACATTTTTTTATACATAAATCCTGTTGATTAGTAAAAATATTGGTAAATATTTCAAAATGGTTCTTTCTTTAATTAAAAAAATTCAGATCGAATGGGTTTAAAATTGAATATTTTAGACTGAAGTAATATTTTTTAAGGGTTTGAATTTTAGTAAAAGTTTTAATTATGGATCTCTGATGAATCTATTAATTTGAAATAATTTAAAAATTGAAAATAGTTTATAAAGTTTTAATCAGGCGTTAAAATTGGTTTAACTACTAAGGCTTCCGAATTGAAACAATTCAATTTTCAACGTTAAAATCTATCGACTGTTTAATTTTGAACATGTTCAGAATCTTCTTTAACATAAATTATTTTCAAGTTTCAATACTCGAACTACAATTTAATTTAAAAAATCATTCATTGATTTATGTGTATTTACATCGACATCAAACGTTTTTTATCCAAAATTTTCAAATTCAAACTTTTAATTGCTTAAGTCTTCAAAACGGCTTTAAAATTTTTCAAATTGAAGATGTACTATTAAAAATGAAGACCTAAAGTGGAAAATTTTTTAAATAATATATTTTAGAATGAAGTTTTGTAAACTGAATGATTAATAATTGGAAAAGTTAACAACCGAACTCAACATTAAAAGAAATTATGAAACTGAACTTACTTTAAATTGCATCATATCATGCGGTATGAAATCTGTAAAATTTCAAGTGATGGGTCGATTTTTCAGCTAAAAATTTGGAAAATTCCTAGTCAAAAAAGAAATTCACTGTCATTTCCCGTTTTTTTTTTGTTTCTCAGTTCAGTGAGCACCCTGTAAATGATCATGTATATTTTCAAAATATTGGTTCTTTCATTTGCATTATTTAAGTGCTGCGAAAATTGCCGATAAATGAAATGAGGAGTTTTTAAAATTACAAAACGGAGGAAACAATCAATAATCATAGTGTAAATTATTCCACGTTTTATTAGTCTTGATAATCAATGGATGTGACATTTATAAAAACGTAAAAAGCTACATGTATATAAATATATGTATATAAATTATCTATTTACAGAGTATCAGAAGTGGCGAACCAAGAAGAGTGATTTTAATAACAAATCACTTGCCAGAAGTCTAACATTGATTCCCTTGATTCAGTTTGTATCAGGTCACAAAAATCATTCGCACTTGAATCATTGCCAATAACGAAAACACTCTTGAGTACATATCTCGTTAAAAAAACTAAAATTCACTTCTTAGCTCAAATAAAATACAATTACGTGCAATTAACACTAGCTGCTGACGCTCTAAAACCTCTCAAAAATATCCGGAAGACTTACAAGTCATTCCAGACTTGAATGCCAAGAATATCGCAGAGAAAATTCATTATTATGCAATTAAAATCAAAACATTTTCAGGAACTCAATATTAAAGATAAAATTAATAGCCTCTGTTAAAAAATCAAAGCTGCCAAGCGACGCAATTAAACCGCTTTTTATTTTCCTGCATTGAAAGTTAATTAAACTAAATAAATAAAAAACACTAAAAATTCAACTAATTCAGTGATAAATGAAGCGGCAGTGAGTCCTTCAAATTGTGCGAAGATCACGGTAAGTACGTATGCAATAGAAAAAAATATTCTTTCTATTGTTGATATTTGGACTTATTGTTAGCATTTCAATTTTTTTTAAGCATCTAAGCAGTCCATTTTTGTGCAAATTAATTTTAATCAACGTGGACGTATTGTCCCGTGACTGTCGCAGTTTGATGATATCTTCTCCTTCCAGCAAAGTCTTCGTTCTCCTCGTTTAGTTGTGCTGAACTTGTTTCCACCCCTGGATGAACTGGAGTTACGACAATTTGCTCGTAGTCGTAAACTTTTCTCCTGAAAGAAAGAAACATTTGAGCTTCAATAATATTTTGAAAATAAATAACAAAGGCTGTAATATCTTCTTTTAGAAACTGAAGTTATCATAGCAGAGTGTAATCAAATGAATTTACCCAAGCAGTCTCAGGAGCGAATTCTTCAACCACTCGAAGAATTTAAATTCGGCCGAAACACCAGGCTTCACGGCAGGATTTGCATGTCCAATGTAACTCCAAACAAGAAAAACGACAATGATGTTCGCTGTTGCGTATCCCCAGTGGACCAGGAACATTATTAGAAGCTTTACAAGTGCCTGAAAGACGCAAAAAATTATATTTAATCAACTGGTAAATTAGAAAGAGGTGAGGGGTTGTTCACTCTTGAAATCTGGTATACAAGCCTATGTGAAATCATTGTCAAATCTTGGTTACATTTTTTTCAATCTTTGTAAAATCTTCGGAATTTTTGTGAAATATTTTGCAGTATTTGAAATCTTTTAAAATCCTTTTGAAATGTTTGTGTAACCTTTGAAATCTTTGTAAAATCTTTTGAAATCTTTATTAAATCTTGGTTAAATCTTTCTGTAATCTTTAAAATCTTTGTGAAATCTATTAAAATTCTTTTGGAATCTTTGAAATCTTTGAAATCTTTGATAAATCTTTTCAAATCTATGTGAATTTTTTTTCAATGTTTGTGAAATCTATTGAAATATTCTGAGCTCTCTGAAATACTTTGAAATCCTTGTAAAATCTTTTGAATCCTTTCGAAATCTTTGTGTAATCTTGGAAATCTTTATGAAATCTTTATTAAATTGTGGTTAAATCGTTGTGTAATCTTTAAAATTTGCGAAATCTATTTTGAAATATTTTGGAATTTTTTAAATATCTGTAAAATTTTGGAAATAAGTTAAAATCTTTGAAATCTTTGTGAAATCTATGAGATTTTTAAAAATCTTTGTTAAATTTATTGAAGTCTTTTAGAATCTTTGAAATATTTTGAAATCCTTGTGAAATCTTTTGAAATCTTTGTGAAGTCTTCAGGAAGTCTTTGTGAAGTCTTTGTGTAATCTTTGAAATCTTTGAGAAATCTTTAAAATTCATGTAAAATATTTTGAAATCTTTGTGTATTCTTTGAAATCTTTACACTTTTTGAAATCATTGTAAAACCATAAAAATCCTTCGAAATCTTTGTGAAATCCTTGAAATCTTCGGAAATATTTCGAAACTTTTTGAAATCTACGAAACCTTTGTGAAATCTTTTGAAATCTTTGAATTTGAAATCCTTGTGCAATGTATTGAAATGTTTTACACTTTTTTTTAATCTTTGTAAAACCGAGGAAATCCTTTGGAATCTTAGTGAAATCTTTGAAACCTTTGAAATATTTGAAATTTTTCGAAATATTTGTTAACCAAGGGAAACCAGTGTGAAATTTTTAAAATCTTCGGAAATATTTTGAAACCTTTTGAAATCTTTGAAATCTTTTGTAATCTTTGAAATCTCTGGGAAATCTTTGAAATAATTTGAAATCTTCGTGAAATCTTTGAATTTTTATGAAATCTTTATGAAACCGTGGAAATCTATTTAAATTTTTGAAATATTTAGAAATGTTTTTAAATCTTTGTGAAATCTTAAAACTATTTGCTAAAATATTTTGAAATCTTTTAAAATATATGACTGTATTGAAATATTTGTGAAATTTTTTAAATCGTCGGAAATATTTTGAAATCCTTGATTAAATTTAGAATACTTACACCCACTAGCGAAAACCATCGATTGCAGAAGGGGCTATACCAATTTCCTAATTTTCCGTGGATATGAACTCTCCTCGCCATAGTATCAGCTGCACTGCTATTTTCATCCAAACTCGGCGAGGAATCCACAATTACGTTATCCGAAAAATTAGGATTCGCCTGTAACGAAGAACTTTTATTAACCATTCTGCTTCAAAATTCAAAATAGAAAATTCAAAATTAATCTCAAAACTTACTGTGATGTTCTTGTGTCTAATTCTTTCAGGGAATAAAGTATCTAAATCGTTTTCAGTCTCCACAATTTCATTTCTCCCAGCTGCACCATAATTTCTATCAAAAGTCGGCGTTTGTGAAGAAAATCTTTGTTCCCTCGAATGACGCAGATCAAAAGTTTGCGCCAGGGCAAAATATGCATAATCCATGCAAGCATAGGTCAGCAAAAAAGGCATCGTAACAATAGGAGCGAGTGTATTTATCTGCCCCGTAATTATAAAAGCAAGAGTGACGCTAGCGACGACCAACATTGCGTAGATTGGCACCTTATTTGGTCCTTTCTGCAAAGATAAAATAAAACTACAATTATTAAAAAGTTCATTGTGTCATTTTCGATTAATATCTCGAAACTATTGCAATCTCGAAACAGCGTTGAGTGGAGTCGCGTAGAGAGGGCAGAAAATCGGTGGAAGGAGATGCACGTGTCACTGTTTTTCTTTTCTATTATTTTAGGTAATAGATACCATAAAAAATATTGTAATAATATTAATATTATATTTTGTTTCGAAAATCCCCTGAGATATTAAGAGTAATAATCGAACATGTAGCGCGCATGTTTGTTTTCTAGTAAACATAAAAATGGGGTGAAAAATAGAAATTTTCGCAAAATACTCACTCCTCTTTGTAAACAACTGATTCCTGGTATCACATTTTGTCCAGCAATCGACTGGAGAACTCTTGGAGTTCCATACATTGCTCCTAAACAGCTGCTGAATGAAGAAACGTAAAGACCTGCGAGAAGTAAAACCGAAAACGCCGATACTGTCGAGGCAATCATGAAATTTGTTTTTAAAACTTGCCTCGTACAAGTCGCGGCCAAAAACAAAGAGAAAACCAAGTAGAGGACCGTTCTGCAAAAAGAGAAATATCCATCTTGGACTATAAATTTACTTAAATTTTGTTTTTTACAACATAAAAAAATATGATCAATTACCCAGTTCCTAAAGCAGCTAGAGTTCCATTAGGAATGTTAGTAGAGGGTTGTCGTAAATCACCACTCATATTAATTCCAGCCAAGACTCCAGTTACGGTGGGGAAAAATACCCCGAAGGTGGTAAACCAGCCGTAACCGTTTTCATAGGAGGGGAATGTATTGTTTTTCAAGTTTCCAGTTAGCCAGCCCTCGAAACCAATTTCTGAAAATAAATGCACAAAAATAATGTTATTTATGTGACCGATCACCGTGGTTTATGGTAGTATGGCCTCCCGCGAACATTTTAAGATGAAAACGAAAATAATCGGTCGCGGTCTTTCTGAAAAAAGTCGATTTTTGTATTTAATTACTATGAAATGAACCAATTTTCATAGGATTATATGATAAATATTGATTAACATTTTTTTTACTGAATGTGGATTGTGGTTGTCTGTCATCACACGAAAATTTTTGAAGATGAAAATGAAAATCATCGTAGGAGCGCTTCTTGAAAGGATTAGTTTTGTGCTTTTAATTAATGTGGAATGACAAAATTTGAGTAAGTCAATAGTATATTATGCGCCAAGGTGCATAATGAGGGTCTTTACGCGACAAGCAGCAATGCTCGCAGGACGATCGAAGCCGAGGCAAAGCCGAGGCGAGATGAGTCCTGCGAGCATTGTAAGCGAGTCGCGTCAAGTCCCGAATTGTGCTCATTGGCGCATATATTATTTTATATGTCGACGGTGCATTTACAAGTTTTGTTGCGAAAGCGTACAGTATCGTAATGTTGTACATTACGATACAGCGGAGTGTAATGTGAAGAGTGATCTTCCGCTGTATTGTAATGTACCACATTACGATACTCTACGCTGTCGCCTAAAAACGCGTTAATGCACCGGAGTCACATAAAATATTTTATTGTGGTAGTGTAAAATTGTATTGCGACTCACAATTAAATGTTAGGTATAAAAATTAAAAGTAAAATACTTTTTAAAATGCCCATAAGCAAACTATTCTTCATTGATATTTATATTCAATAAATAAATAAAATGTATCGAAAATATTTAAGTTACTTAAATACAAACATCTACTTTTTCAAAAACCAATTCTTAGATTATTTTTATTTTCATCTTAAAATGTTCGTAGCGATACCGACAAGCACAACCAATAAGAGAATGTATTTAAAAAACATATTATCCAGTAATTACCATATAATCTTATGAAAAATTCTTAATTTCCAAGTACTTAAATATAAAAATCGAGTTTTTTCAAAAAACGCCCCTCCCATTATTTTAATTTTCATCTTGATATATTCGTGAGGTGGCGTACCACATTCAACAACAAAAATCTAGTTTACAAAATGTTAATCAATATTTACCATAAAATCTTATGAAAATTTCGTTACAATCAAAAAATCCCATTTACTGGAAACTTTCATTTTAAATTTGGTCCAGCGACACCGTGCATCTTCGTATGAAATCAGTTAGCTTGTCCCTAATGATTTCAAGGAATTTTTTTGGGCTGAAATATACAACAACACAAATTCATGCATTCAGGGCTACTCTAAAATTTAGATGGATTATGAAAAAATTAATGAAAATTTCTCTAAAAAGTCATATCTTGGAAAAAAATTGACATAATTTAATTTTTTTATAGATTCAAAGTAATATGAGGGATATATCCTTTAAGTTTCTTTTTGCTAAACTATTCCTTTACAGACATTTTTTTTATAATATAAAATGAATTTTTCCAAATATCAGTTCTTTTTTTTAATTCATATTACCGAAAAAAGAACCATAGAAAATGTGTAGTAACGACATTGAAATATGTCGGAAGTGAAAGTTAATAAAATTAGAAAAATTTCAAATTTCCGAAAGTTTGGAACCAGGATTTTCAAAATTTCGAAATTTAAACTTCAAGAAATTGGTAAATTCTTGAAATTAGTCAATTCTTGAAATTTCTACTTACCAATACTTCAAATTCCCGAAAATTTTAAATTGAAACTAATTGTAATTATTATAATTACATTATACATTTTTCGGGAATATAAAACTTCGATAATTTTGAATTTCGGGAATTTACTAATTTCAACATTTTTCAATTTTGGGATTTTGAAAATTATGTAATGTCGGGAATTTAATAATTTCAGAATATTACGATTTCGTTAATAATCATTTTCGGTAGTTCTTCTTTTTCGTTTTTAGTAAAAGTTCGTAAATTTTCATATTTGCGAATTTTCTGTTTCAGTAATCGTCAAAATTGTATCATCGCGATTAACAATTTTGGAAAATTATCATAAATTTGAGAATATTAAGTTACTCGTGAATTTAAGATAATTTTAGGAAAATTCAGTTACAAATTTCGTAATTTTCAGTTACTATTTCGAAATTTCATGACAATTTTTGGAAAATTCAGTTAAAAATTTCGTAAATGTAAGGTGCCTTTACGTAAAAGTAGTATTTTCCGTTACTTTTGTAACTTTATAATTTCGATTATGTTTAGATCTTTGTTAGTTGTGCCTTTTCTGTTTTTTTTTCTGCTTCTCCTTCGAGCACACTGTTCCTGTTATGTAAAGTGAAAACTAAACTTATTCAAAACAGAACAGCAAAAATGATAATTTCATAAATTTTTTAATTAAAAATCTAAAATAACTGATATTTCTACATTTTATAACTGTATATTGTGTAAATATATATGATTTTAGCTTCTTTAAGACATAGAACTAAGTACGTATAAAAAAAGAATTTATATTTTGAAAAATTTACTTCATATTATAAAAAATAAGTTACTCTAAATGAAGGAATAGTTTAGCGAGGACAAAACTCACATGATATCTGAGACACTAGTTGACATATGGGAAAGAAATCAGCTAAGGTGGTGCGGACATCTTGAAAGAATGAAAGGTGAACGACTGACCAAGCAAGTGTATAAAGGTAAAGTAAATGGCAAAATGCCCAGAGGTAGACCGCCGAAAGAATGGTTAGAATCTGTGAATGAGACACTAATACGAAGAGACATAAGAAGCCATAGAAATACAAGAGCCTGCATGAAAAAATGCATGGACGTGAATGAAGCTAGAGTAGTATGCCAGGACAGAAATATGTGGCGACAAATAGTTTATAAACAGAGTGACAATAGAGTGAATGATGCCTGAAACAAAGACCTTGGATTCTAATGGGCCCAAGTGGGGAACCATACATAATAATTTTGTGAGGCTCCTCATTTGGGGTGATCGCTAGAGAGATTGATCAGCAACCTGGGTCGGAGCAGTGTTGCGGAGTGAACGTGTCATTTATATAAATAACACGAGAACTCCAGATCAATCTAAAACATCTATACATAACACCTACATACCCATCCACCCTATACCCATATACCGATCAACCTCATACCTATATACCTATTTCACTACCTTCCAACCGAACAAGTCACGCCTACCCCGGAAGGGAAAAGGCTTAATGGTATAATAATAATAAATAATAAAAAAGAAACAATAAAAGAAAAACAAAGGTGGCCTTTTTGAGAAAATTTACTTTTTAGTATTTTTCTACTAACTTGTCGCCATTTTAAACATTTGAAAAATTTTAAGTTTCTTTAAGGAAGTTGAAAAAGTGTAGATTTATCTACACGCTGCATAAAAAAAATATGTCAGTTTGTTCCCAAGATACAATATTTAAAGAAAATTTTCGTTAATTTTTTCATAATTCACTTAAATATTCATTTAGCCCTAAGATCAAAAAGATAATATGTTGGTAAAAAATAACAAATACGTGTCTCATATTTTGCATTGGAAAATAATATATTTAAGCCCCAAATATTCCGTGACATCGTCAGGATCAAACTGTCCGATACCATATAAAATGAGTCATGTAGGTATTTCTGAATTAAAAGACTGTTTACTTATCTAAATTTAAAGTAACTTTACCAGGATTTTCATGAGTGAAACTTCCGACCATGAAATCGGCGCCAGCGAGGAGGAGAATCAGTAGCAGGACAAATTGAAGTTTCACAACCCATTTTACTCCTGCGACATTTATTACTGAAAGCAAGACAACTGCAGCACAAGCAAATCCTCGTTGTGCCCAGGTTGAATCGAGGCCAACGAGACCTGCCATGGATTCTCCAAAACCCAAAACATTAAGAGCACAACCGACAGCCTAAAAAAATACTCTTATTAGTTCTGAGACCCTGAAATTACAAATTTAGATACAATTTTTCACTGAATCTTTTAGTGACGGGAAGTAACTAGTTTCTTTTAAATAGTTACTTTCAAAATAAAGTTCACAAGTCTTTTCTTTGACAAACAATCAATTGTATTGCTTTTTTTTTATTTGCACTATCCAAATTGTGGCGGCTAGTTTTTGAAAGATTCTTTAGTATGATTATAAAGAATACACAAGGGACAGCCTAAGTTACTTGAAAAAGTGAACATTTAAACCGAAAAATTGACCAAAAGGGACTAATGTTCCTTTGAATTCAAAAGAATTCGATGAAATTTATAAGAACTCCTGGTGAATTCTAACGAATTCAGGATAAATAAAAAAGTCAATGAATTTAATAAAATTCGAGTGAATTTAGAGGAATTCAAGGGAAATGAGAAGAATTCGATGAAATTTATACAAACTCAAGGCGAATTTTTAAAAAGTTCATGTGAATTGACAAAAATGTTTTATATGCAAAATATTCTAATAATTTCAGTAAAATTGGAATAAATTTAGAAGAATTCGATTCTTTTAATAATTTAGGGTGAGTTCCGTATTAATTCAAATGAGTTGCAAAAAATTAAAAATATTCCCCTCGTTTCTATAAACTTAAAGCAAGCTGATACGAATGAAAGGAAATTCAAGAGACTTTGATGAAATTCATAAGAATTTGAAAGAATATAATTGAAAAAAAATTTTAATCAAAAAAAATTTGAATCGAATTCAGTAAAATGGGAGCGAACATAATTCAGGGCTAATTCAAAAGAATTTAAGTGAAATGAAAAAAAAACGAATTAGATAAAATTCGAGTGAATTTAGAGAAATCTAAGAGAAATGAGAAGAATGTGATGGAATTCATAAAAGTTTAAGGTGAATTACAAAAAATCAAGTGAAATAAAAAAAAAATTAAAAAATATTGTACAAATTAATTGAGTTCATTGAAATTGGAATGAATTGCGATAAAATTCAAGGAAATTAAAGAATCTGATGAAATGCCTAATTATTCGAGGTGAGTTTAAAAGACTCCCGTGTGAAATAAAAAAAACTACCAAGAAAATTCAATGAATTGATTAGAATTAAGTTATTCCAAAACAATTCAAGTGAATTCAAAAAGCGCAAATTGAAAAAAATCAAGAGAATACAAGAGAATAAAAAATAATCCAGGATAAATTAATAAGATTTCAGAGTGAATTCCAAATGAGTTCAAATGAATTTTTAAAAATATAATCAAAAATATTCCATCAAATTCAGATAAATGGGAGAGAATAGCATTAATGAATAAAAATGTGATAAAATCGATAAGAATTATAAGTAAATTTCAAAGTCAAGGGAATTTCACATAATGCAGGGCGAATTAAAAAAACTCCAAATGAATTTAAAGAAAATCAATAAAATTCATAAATCCTTGGGTTCTCTGTTTTAATTGATTGAAAGGAGTGACTAGAGTGATATTTTTATGATAAAAGAGATTTAAGTGACTTTGTGGCAGCCGTGAAGACATATAGAATAATAAGCGCTGATTATTTTCCTTAGTATATATTTTTCATCGTATCAAATATAAAAGTAACTAAAAAAGTAACGATAGTTACTGTTTTGCCAAAGTAACTAAAAAAAAGTTACATTTTGAAACGGTAACGATATCGATTACTGCCCTGCTGAAGTAAAATATAGAAAACTATAGAATTTGATAGACTCTCTATTCAAATAATACATTAAATTAAATAAAATTCTATACATTTAGGGAAAATTCTTATAAGCATATTTGATAGAAATTACATGCACTTAAACCACGCGTACTTCAACAATCATATTCTATCAGCATATTTGATAAAAATCCTATCTAATTCAAGCAAACGAATTTCACAAATCAGAATCTATCAGCACATTTGATAAACCTTTCTATTAAATTATATCCATCTAGAAATCATATATTTTGCTATCATCATATTTTCATTAAAATGCTATCAAATCTTATCAGTAAAAGACTTGTAATAAATTCTATGTTTCGGAGGATAGAAAATTTCTATAAAATTCTATCTGTTGAAAAATCGTATAGTCATCCATTAAATCTGTATCAAATCTTATCCATACAAAAATTACATCCTATTTTGTAAAATTTCGAAAAATTCTATCAAATTCTATCCATCGAGAAATCTGATATTTTTTATCAATAGTTTCTCATTAAAATTCTTTCAAATCTTATTGGAAGAGGGCTTGTATCAAATTTATGTTTTAGAATCTTGGAAGTTTTTATCCAACTCTACCCGACGAGAAATCTTATACTTTTCTATAAACAGCTTCTTATTAAAATTCTATCAAATCTTATGCACTGCAGACTTTTATCAAATCATACATATCAGAATCTCGGAAATTTCTAAGAACTTATATCCGCCAAGGAATCTTAATCTTTTCTATCAAACTTTTCTCATTGCATAAAATTTGATGGAGTTTAAATGACAATATCTTGGCGAAAAAGTATAAGATTTCTCGACGAGTAGAATTCAATAGAAAATTTCCAGGTTCTGGAAAATAGGATTTGATGGATTTGATGGTAGAACGTTTTGAGCTTGCTTCTTAAATAGGATGACCACTTATCAGATGGCTTGATCGGAAAATCAAGATATTATCCCACTTCTCACTCCCTTTAACCTCTAATTTTCCCTACCCCTACTAAAATTTCACTTAATGGATGTTATTTAAAAAACAGGGTTGCTACGAAATACCAATTTCGAAATTCCTTAACTTTCCCTCACTTTTCCCTGTTCAATTTTTCATTTCGCCTGACCGCTGTAAGTTTTTCTTTCAAGTTAAATTTTCAACCGAAGAAATTAGTGTTCAACCAAAAAGATAAATTTTTAACCAGTAAGATTAATTTTCTACAAAAGAAGATGAATGTTTATTAAAATACATGAATCTGAAACAAAATAGTTAAATTTTTAACCGAAGCAATAATTTTTCAAATAAAATGAGGAACCTTTAATAGAAAAATGAGTTATCAACCAAGATAATTAATTGTCTGCCAAAAAGACGAATTTTGAACAAAATACATGAATTTTCAATTGAAGAAAATAAATATTTATCCTAAAATGGATTAGTTACATTTGCAGTTTGAAAAATTATTTTTTAACCATGAAAAATTAATTTACATCAAAGTATTTTTCACCAAGAAGATTAATATTATACCACAAAATACGAATTTCCAACAAAATGAACAAATTTTTAAGCGTGAAATCTAATTTTCAACTATAATGATGTATCATCAATGAAAAAAAAATGAACCAAATATTTGAATTTTCGACGAAAAAGAAATAAATTGTCAAACAAAAAGATGGTTTTTTTCATCAAGAAGATCATTATTGTACTACAGAAGACGAACTTTCAACGAAATAGTTGTATTTTTAACCAAAGATATAAATTATGAACTATAATGATAAATCTTCAATGAAAAAAATTAATTTTGAACCAAATAGTTTAACTTTCCACCAAAAAGTTATCTTTTCAAACATAAAGACTAATTTTCTACCCAAATGGACAAATTTTCAACAAAATAGATGAATTTTCAACTAAAAGAGATAAATTTTCAACAAAAAATGGAATAGTTATATTTTCAGTTGAAAAAATTAATTTTTAAACAAAAAAAACGAACTTTTAACAAAATAATTAAATTTTTAACCAATTAAATTAGTTTTAAATAAAATACATGGATTTTCAACCAAGAGGATTAGTTTTATACGAAAAGAAGACGAATTTCCAAGAAAATGCATGTATTTTTAACTAAACAAAAATGTTTCAACTCAAAATAGAATAGTTAGATATATTTACAGTTTAAAAAATTATTTTTCAACCATAAAAACGAATTTTCAACAAACTAGTTCAATTTTCAACCAAATAAATACATATTTAACGAAAAAGCTAAAATTTTCACCAAGAAGATTAATATTATACCACAAAATACCAATTTCCAACAAAATAAACAAATTTTTAAGCGTGAAATCAATTTTCAACAATAATAATGTATCATCAATGAAAAAAAAATTGAACCACATAGTTGAATTTTCGATGAAAACCATAAAATTTCCACCTTAAAGATTAATTTTCTTAAAAACAAAAGAATTTTCAACAAATGTACATGAATTTTTAACAACAAAAAAATACATTTTCAGCCCAAAATGGAACACTTATATTTACGGTTGGAATAATTATTTTTTAGCGATACAAACGAATTTTCTACCAAAGAAATAAAGTTTAAACCAAAAAGATGAATTTTTTTCGAAGAAGATTAATATTATACCATAAAATATGAATTTTCAACAGAATATATTTCAAATATATATATATTTAAATTAATATAATAATAAGAATTTCAACAAAATATTTTCAAGAAGATTAATATTATACCACAAAATATGAATTTTCAACATAATATAGATAAATTTTGATAAAGAAATGAATTTTCAATCACGACAATGAATCTTCAATAAAAAAAAAATGAAGTTTGAATCAAATAGTTGAATTTTCGACCAAAAAGATAAATTTTCAATCATGGAGATTAATTCTCTATCAAAAAAGAAAAAAATTTCAACAAAACACTTGAATTCTCGTGTAAAAAGATAAATTTTCAACCAAAAATGACAATTATATTTTCAATTGAAAAAATGAATTTTTAACAACAAAAAAACAAACAATTTTTTAATAAAATAGTTCAATTTTTATCTAAAGAAATTAATTTTGAACAAAATGCATGCATTTTCAATGAGAAAAGGTCAATTTTCAACCAAAAATGAAACAGTTAAAGCTTTAGTTAAAAATATAATTTTTAATTAATTAAAAACAAATTGTCAACAAAATAGTTCAATTTCAAATGAAAAAAAAAGGTTTTTGAAATAAAATGATGAATCATCAACCAAAAAAATTTATTTTTAAGAAAGGAGTTCCACTTTCAAGTAGTTGAATTTGCAACGAAAAATGTAATAGTTGATATTTCAACAACAAAAATTTAATTTCAAACCAAAAACAACTGATTTCAAGTAAAGGAGACCAATTTTCAACAAGATAGTTGAAAATCCTCGATCAAAAAAGATTAGTTTTCAACCAAGCAGTCGAATTTTCAGCCAAAAAAGATTAAACTTCTATAACAGATGAATTTTTAAACCAAAAAGACGAATTTTCAACCAAGAAAGATTTTTCAGTCAATTAGGAAAAAAATGTAATCGAAAATGTGAAATTTGCATGCCAAACGGGCAAAATGTCTACAAAACAGATAAATTTTCAAACCGAGAATATGAATTTTCAACAAAAAAGTTAATATTCGATCAAATAGTTAAATTTTTAACCAAAAAGATAGAAGTTTTTGTTTTTAACGTAATTGTTGAATTTTTAACAAAATAATAAAATTGTATGCCCATTCCCTAAGTTAATACATTATACAAAATACTTATTCAAAGTTCACATTATTATTTTAAAAATTGAGTACAATTGGTACAATATGTTAATTATTTAAAATACTTTTCAGAACTCCATCTTTTTAGGGAATTCGGTGTTTGCCTTTCTTTTTAAATATTAGTAAAATTCCACCCAAGTCAAGTTTTTAAAATTGAATTGAACAATCACAATGAGACTGCACCCTCAGAAATTGCGAATAAAATTTAAGTCCTCCGCAATAAAAATCGCGAATTTTCGTCTTCGGGCATAAGAAATCAGGACATAGCAAATCAGAAATTTTCATTGGATTGGATTGGACTTATATCAAAATTAGATTCAATTTGTATCAAAAAACGTATAGCAATTATTGGAACACTATCCATTTTGCTTTGATAGGAATCAATAGCAATTCTAACCAAACGTTTTATATAAATCGATTGCTTTTTTAGCGGGACACTTCCCATGGGATCAACAGCGTTTGATAGAAATGTGAAGAAAATTCTCAAATTGCGGCTACAGAAAATGGATTAAAAAGTATTGATGTTTTTTTTACCAAATCCTATCAAACATTTTCAGCAGGATAGTTAATTTTTTCGTGTCGTAACGGTAATGATAACTAGTTCCTTTTAAAAAGGAACTTACCCATCACTGTATTCTTTACCTGTCCAAAGCAGTACAATAATCCGATGGATCCACCGAATCTTGATCCGAGGACATGGGATAGTAGAAAATAAACTCCTCCACTTTCAACTCGACATCTTTCACAAATTCCTACTGCTGAAAGAACCGTCACCAAAGCCACACAAACTGAAATTGAATAAAATTAATTGAATTTAATTCGAAAAAATTTTGTTAATTGTATTCTGTTTGTCTTGAGGATTTCAAATTAGTTAAACTCTAAGGGTGCTTCAAAAACTACATTGAAATAGAATTATTTTGAAAACTTACCTGTTGCTAAGATGATCAGAACAGCATTTAAAGCACCTGCTTGGCCTACTATCCAGCCTGATCTCAAAAATACAATGACTCCAAAAATATTAATCAGGCATGAAGTGAAAACTCCGTCCCAGGTACCAAATAAAACTGGCTGTGATATAAAAAAATTTGATTTCCACCAGGGATCAGCATTCTGTAAATCAAACAATAAAATAAAATAAAATCAAGATCTTAACAATCGATAGAATAATTTCACTAATTGTTGAAATATTAATGTTGAGAATAATGGTAAAGTTTTATTTCTCATCAAAACAATGACTCTAGTATTTGAAACATATATGTATAAATTAAAAGGTTGAATATTTAATTTGAATCAATTATCCAGCAAAATATACAAAATTAGAAGTCTCTTTTCTTCAGAAAATAATCACTGTAAAAAATATTTAAATGAAGACTTGTGACCAAATTTCAACTTTCCTTTTATTTTTTCTATCTTAATAACGCACAAGTTAAAGAATGAATACCGGTCACTTAACTTATGGAATTTTCTTAGTGGGCATAACAAATCTATTTTGAAATTTTGAAAAATTATGTGACATTTGTCTTCTTCCAGAAAATATTACAAACATAAAATGAAACGGGTAATATAATATTAAAATATAATCCAAAACTTTAGAAAGAAATTCTAGGTACAAAAGATGGTGCAAAAAAACGAAAAATAGAAAGGAACTTTATGCATAAATCCTTCAAAAGAACAATCTTCATCTGGTACTGATGCGAATCTCCATTCTTATCAAGAAACCATTTTGATCGAGAGGTGTAGTTTTCCTCGGAGGAGGTCCTAGTAAATGGATTAAATCTGTAAATCGATACGGGATCTCCTTCTAATTCGAGAATCGTGACGTTCAAGAATCTCAGCAACCACAATTTTCGAAATAATCTCCGGTGAATCGATTCATTTCTTCTTTGTGGAAAGATGACCAAACATTTTGGACGACTCTGAGATTCCGATACTTTAGTTATAAAGCTGATCAGGTGATTTATATCATCATTGTTGGAATGAGTTACCAGGTTCAACGTTGTCCATTCAGGATCATTAAAAGCAGGCAATAAACTCAGATCTTCTGCCTTTTTATCCATTTCTTTTTTAATACTAATCTTCCAAGGTCGGAACTACTCTTGAGATCTTTTGAATAACAGTTGAAATTTCAGAGCTTTCTGTAATTTTATTCGAATCGAAAAACAGCAGTACCTGATACACTTCAGATTTCAGATAATCTGATAATCCATTTACCCAACCTGATTTTCTTGTGCTGGCTCCATCAGGAATTTTGAGAGCAATGAAAAAAATAATAATGCAGGACTTGATGATCATTGCGGCCAAAAATGCACACTGAGATTTCCGGTTTATATCCGAAAGGCAAAGATGTTCACCCGCATCGAAAATAAAGAATGCTGTGAAAAATCGTCGTTATGGTTTTTTATCCTATTATTTACTATATTATATAATTTTCTGCAGTTTCTTTTTAGATAATTGGATACCCTTAGAAATCCTTGGAGAAAAATGTGTACAGTTTACCATTGTTTCGTGTTTCAGATCAAAAAGTTGAAATTCAAACATAAATATAATATTTCAGTCGAACCAAGGAAAATAATGTATTTTTCCTTCAGGTTGAATTATTCAGGCCTCAGAGACAGTACACGTAGTCACTTTTCTGTTGTTTTGAAATAATTTTTTTGGTATTTGGAAAATCTTTCAAGTAGCATAAGATGCTGATAAAAACACAGTAGAAATAAAATTAATGTAAGCTGGAAGAATGAAAAATATATACACAATATAATTTGAAAATTATCATTTTTTAGTTTATCCGTTTTTAATTCTTTCAGCTTTCTTGATTTTTTGCTACTGTATTTTTAGCACTAAAAATTGTTGAGGTATTCAACAGATTTTTGAGAAAGGGGTAGAAAATGATCATTTTTAAATACGAAAAAATGACTTTGAGAAGAACGTGCTGTGGTAAAAAGTTTGGATTATTTAGGCACGATAATTTTTCCTAACTTATTTCATCAGTAAAATGTTCTCAAGAATTTAAAAGATTTTTCCAAAATAATTATTTGTAAAACATGCTTCCTTTTTGTTTTTGTTTCCTTAAGATCAATATGCATATAAAAATATGTCCAAATTTAAACAGACTTCTCGGACCTACAGAAACATTGTAAAAAATTGTGATCCACGAAAATATAAAATTATGATAATAAGCATTTTTTCGTGCACATTTTGCTAACGCGCAAAATGAGGTTACTCATCAATGCACGAGTCAATATATTTATTCTGGTGATTTAACACGTGATTTTTGCATTTATTTTCAAACCTACAATAATTCTGTGTGCTTTTTATGAGGAATGTCAGTATTGAGTCTCAATTTAAATTGCTAATGTTTGAATGTCTTCAATTTAAATTTGCTTATTAAGTTTAAATATTTAAATCTAAAATTATTTAATTCTTAACGTTTTTGACTCAAAATTGCTTTATTAATTGATATTATTTTTAATTTAAAAACCTTTTAAATTCAAGTTATTATGCTTTGGTCGCTTCAAGCCTCAAATTAGGACATTGCATTCGAAAAAGAAAAAGTGGGTCATCGATTTGTTTTCTTTTTTTATATAGCAGTGTTTCGAGTACTAAAAAATATGGACGGAAGGTTTTGCAAAATTGTCAATATTTTCCCACATACTATTAATTGAACATTGGAGTTTCTAGAAATGGAACACATTTTAACCATTTTTAGCTCTGCTATCATTGATCGGACGAGAAAAATACTTCTATAAAAATGTTTACAGAAAGTGTTGAAATTAAAGGAAATATATCAAAATATCTAGTTAAAAGATGAAGATACTTAAAAGATGAAGTTGGAAATTCAACGTTTTTAAAACATTTTCTGTTGGCCTTAGGAAGTTTCAAATCTTCCATTGAGTTTTATAGCCCAATACAGGAAAATATTAATTTTTCTCCCATCCACGCATACCCGCGTGCCAAAAATATGCCAAGGCACTTGCTTCGTGCCCTCAAGACACATGGGTTTCGCCAGCCTGTCGTTGTGATTTCTTCGTGCCCTGTGACCACCCATCTGACGTTCGCCAAACGTGGCCATAGGTGTGATTTACCGCGGTTCCACTGGGAGACGGTGTAATTTTTAGATGACAGTTGCTCCCAGTGGGACCCGTCGATGGTTGTCATGATGGTACATTTTTTGCAAAAGTCACTGAGAAAAAGTTACATTTGCGTAAGTGACATTCCATAAACTATGTTACCAATTTGAGGGGGATTGAGGGCTGCGCGAAAAAGACAGGGGGGGTAGGTGATCAGATGATTTAATGTTACGAATACAGATAACGTTTAGTACGTTTCCTGATGATAAATTTGAACAAAGTTGGCGAATTTTACTTCACACTCTTTCGCCTATTCCATTCTTTTTCCTGTTTTAAAGAATTTTTTTCCCCCTGCTTTCAAGAAAGTTACCCTTCTTCTCGTTTCTCGCTTAAATGCAAACTTAATTAATAGAACCCAATAAGAAAATCCAACTATTTTTGGTTGAAAAATCTAATATTATATTTTTGGTTCAGCATTCATCTCGTTTAATTAAAAATTCTACTATGTAGTTCAAAATTTAATTATTTTGTTGAAAATGCAAATATTTTATTCAAAAGTAATCTTTTATGGCCAAAAATTCAATTACTTGGTTGAAAGTTGAACTATTTTGTTAAAAATTAACTTGCTTGTTTGAAGTCTCATGTGTTACGCTGTAAATTTGACGAGTTGATGTTTCTTTGTATGGGCTTTAGGGTCCAGTAATAAATAAAACCAGAAGCCAAAAACCAAAGCAATAAACCAGTACCCCTCAGTAACAAGAATTTAAAATGAAAATACAGGAAAGTCTCCGATTTCAAATTTACGAACTTCCCTTTAAATCTCACTGTACTCTGAGCTCTGATATGCACTTCTCCCACGAAATATTTAAACCGCATGACCCCTTTTCACATAATGCCAACATAGTGACAACAGCAACAAGTCACTTTAGTTACAAAAGATGTTTTTTCAAAAAAAAAAAAAAAAAAAAAAAAAAAAAAACGACGAAAAATTAAATTAAATTTATCTGCAGTGTTTGGCAACGAATGTTATTAGTGCAATATTGACATGATGATTTTCTTACACAATTGCTAAGGTTAGCAATGACATATAAAGATATATATAAAAAACTGATGAGATTCGAGAAATTATGGATAACTCAAAACCTTGTTTTCAAATAAAAAACAAAATTCGTGACTTTTCATTACTATAATAAAGCAGTTTTCTATTTATTCGTCATAGTTTTCCACTATATAATTCTTCGATTAGTTAATTTGTGTTTTATCGATAATTAGTTGCAATTATTCACAACTAATTACAGTTCACTTTATATATCTTAATTCTATGAATATTACAAAAATTATTGTATTTGGAACAAAAAATTATACAAAAAAAAGAGTCATAATTGTATTTTACTTTCTAAAATTATATATTTTCCGTCACTGTTATTTGTATCGAAAGCATATTACTGAAAATGTCAATTTGGTTTTGCTTAGAAATCAATCACTGAAGAGGACTCCCATATGAGTCGAAACAACAGATTAAAAAACCTGGTTTTTTTAATACCAAAGGGCCAATACAATTCCCCATCATGAATGTAAATTTAACTACTCCGTTTTCAAAAAATTAATTTTCTTGGTTAGAAACTCTACTTTTGGGTTGAATGTTGAACTCTTTTGTTGAAAGCTCATTTTTTGTGTTTAAAGATTCATCACTTTAGTAAAAAATTGATTTTTGTTGTTGTAAATTTAACTTTTTTGTTCACAAATCGTGCATCTTTTTGTTGAAAAGAAATTTTTTCATCTAAAATGTATTCTTTATAAGTGGAAAAATCAATTATCTGGTAGAAAATTCATGTATTTTGTTGAAAATTCGTCTCGAGAAGAGCTAAAAAGCGCACCTTATTACTTTAGCACATTACAAGATTGGTAATGATCCATAACTGGGAGGAGTGTGAATCACAACAAAATTCCGAAGGATGCAGGTACCCCTTATTACATGAAATTCAAAATTTTACAAATGAATAAAGAAGTTTTAACTTAGTTGAAAATTTCAGAAAATAGAATTTTAAAAAATTAGGCTTGGATTTCCACTTTTTGATCTGAACCCCAAATCAATAGTAAATTGCTTACATTTTTTCTAAGGATACGAAAGTTCAGGACGTTTGAATATTTTTGGTAATAAACACAATTATCAAATGCAACAATATAGAACATATTTATTCTATTCTTTCTAATACAGATCTTCAAGAATAACAACTTCATTAACAATTTTGCATGAGACTTTTATCGCTTGCTAATTAATCCCAGACCAACTTCACAACAGAAAGCTATCATGGAGCAAAAATATCCAAAAACCAGGAAGACAATCAATAGGATTGTTATGTGACCTGATCCTTCTCCCCTCGTATGACAACTTTCATCTTCGAACTCAATTTGTCCTCCAGATAATTTCACTGTACTATGCCATTTCTGCATCAATCCACTGTCTTTGAATCTCGATATTACTTTGTTGAATCGACTTAAATATGGAGATGCTGGTTCTACAAAAATAGCACTGACACTAAAAAATACATACTCAGGAACAATTTTCATCCTTGGTCGTCCGCAGCTGTCCCTTTCGTTTGCAATCATCCAACGTGCAATATCTTCTTGTACTATACAAGCTATATTTTTCGACTGCATCAGATAACTTAAACAATCTGTGAAGGAAACCTCCCATTGAGAGGATTTCTTCAAAAAAATACGAAATTTTCCTTCAGTCGAATGAAGTACATAATTGTAAACTGAAGGACTGATTACTGGTTCAAGATTCGACGAGAGAACGTCATCCAATGATTTTAAGTCGACTTGAATTCTCTTTTGCAATCGGATACTTGTCAGAGCTGTATAAAAAAATGAAGAGTGCAGTAGACAAGTCAATAAGATAGATCCAAAAACTATTCTCTCAGCTAATTTTCTAGGCTCAAGAGGTGTCCCAAATCCAAGAACCATTTGAAATAAAATGTCAAGCTGCCAATTCCTACCTTCGAAGTGAAAGCATTTGGATATAATCCAATTGATCAGCAAGAAAAGGAACAGAAAGAACAGAGTGTAGAATTTCCATTCCGTGGTCAGCAAATACGACATCTCGGGAAAATTTGGTACCACTATTACGAAACGTGCTTGTTTAGTATCAGTACTGATGATGCTAAGAGTTCTGTTACACATCCGGGATCTTACAGTTTGAATTGCAGTGAATTGTATTCGATTGTAGACTATGCTTCGTGCAATGCCTTTAGTTTCGTTTTTGATACAACTAGGAACTCCCCAGCCTCTTAATTTTGAAGTATGCCATGATATCCGGAAATTCATTGCTTTTGACAAACTTTCTGTCATAATTACATCGGGTCCAGATGCTTCTATAATATGTCCTGTTCGGTTATAAGTCACAGTAGCAAAAGGAGGAGAATTAAACAAACCAACCTCCATCTTATACTGATGCAAATCTAGATTCTTTTCAGGAAACCATTCTGATCGAGAGGTGTAGTTTTCCCTTGAGAAGGTCCTAGTAAATGGATTAAATCTGTAAATCGATACGGGATCTCCTTCTAATTCGAGAAACGTGACGTCCAAGAATCTCAGCAACCACATCCTTCGAAATAATCTCTGATAAATCGATTCATTTCTTCTCTGTGGAAAGATGATCAAGCATTTTGGACGACTCTGGGATTTCGATACTTTAGTCATAAAGCTGATCAGGTGACTTGAATCATCTTCGTTGGAATGAATTACCAGGTTCAAGGTTGTCGACTGAGGATCATTAAAAGCAGGCAATAAACTCAGATCTTCTGCCTTTTTATCCGTTGCTTGTTGAATACTAATCTTCCAGGTTGGAGCTACTCTTGAGATCTTTTGGACAGCAGTTGAAACTTCAGAGCTTTCTGTAATTTTATTCGGATCGAAAAGCAGTAGTACCTGATACACTTCAGATTTCAGATAATCTGATAATCCATTCACCCAACCTAATTTTCTTGTGCTGGCTCTATCAGGAAGTTTGAGAGAAAAGAAAAAAATAATAATGCTGGACTTGATGATCATAGCGGCCAAAAATTAACACTGAGATTTCCGGTTTATATCCGAAAGTCAAAGATTTTCACTCGAATCGAAAATAAAGAATGTTGTGAAAAATTGTCGCTATGGTTTTTATGCTTTTATTTAATATATAATTTTCTGCAGTTTCTTTTCAGATAATAGGATACCCTTCGAAATCCTTGGAGGAAAATGTGTACAATTTACAATTGTTTCGAGGACGAGAAATATACTTCTATATAAATGTATGCAGGGTGTGTTGGAATTGAAAAAAATTTATCAAAATCTCAATTTTTATATTCCTTATTTAATAAAAAATTATAAAAAAACACTTTTTTGAAAAAAATTCTCAAAGTTGTGCGGTTGCGTAAAAAATAGTTATTGTCAAAAATTCCAGTCTCCCATTTTGTTCCATATTAACTTTTTTTTTAAATTATTGTAAAATTTAATTAAAAAATCAACTCTTTAGCTGATATTGAATAGATAATAAAATTATTTTTCATTAAGAATTTTCGACATTACTTTATTTTCTGTTAAAAAGTATGAAGTTTTTCAATGAATTTATTGAAAAAATCCACAATTATAAACAAATTATAAACAATAAACAAATTCAGCAATTTAAATTTGAAATCGTCTTCTCACTTTTAGATTTAAAATCGTTTAAGCGTTAAGGCTTTTAATTATAAATTATACCATTTGAAACGATTTAAATTTAGAGCCAAAATTTTTATTTAGTTACACTGTTTAAATTCGCAATTCAAAATTTTTAAAGTACAAAAGCTTTGAATTTGAAATTATTGAGAATGATTTTTATTATGCTTCAGAAACAATCAGGGGTCTGAAAGGATCCTAAAGGTCCTAAGGAATACTAAAGAAGAGATTATAATATATTTATGACACCGAAAGAGTACAAGGTTTGGATGCCTCAATTTTATTTAAAAATTAGGCTACTAATTGAAAAAAGGGTACTGTAGGACCAAATCTTGAGAATAGGAGTCTTTAGGGACCATAGCTGAATATCAGTGATTGGAAGTAACTAGTTTCTTTTAACTAGTTACTTTATTTTGGTAACGATAGTGGTAACCAAGTTACTTTGTTGAATATGTAAAGAATTGGTAACTAGTATACATTTTTTCAGTAACAGTAACTATAAAAATCGTTACTTTTTTAGTTACTTTCGAAATGTAGTTCACAAGTATTTTTTACGGCAATCAATAAATTGTATTGCTATTGCAACTATGTATTATTTTATTTTCACTATTCAGATTGTGGTGGCCAATTTTCGAAAGTTTGAATATTGACAATTTTTTCCACCCTATAATATAAAATTTTCTAAAATCTATAGAAACACTCTTAGAAAGAAAAAACATTCATTTCCAGAGCTGAATATTCGTTATATTGTTTGTTAAAAATTGATTTTTTTATATTAAAATTTGACTATTCTTGTTGAAGATTCATTATTTTTATTGAAAATTCATCTCTTTCGTTAAAAATCCAACTATTCTTGGTTGAGAATTCATATTTGTTTGTGCGAAGTTTATTATTTGGTTTGAAAATTCAATTGTTGTGTCGAAAATTGAACTAGTTTGCCAGAAAATTCAAGTGTTTTATATAAAATTCGCCTTTTTGGCTTAAAAATTCAACAATATGTTCACAATTTTCCCCGTTGACTGAAGAATCTTTCTTGGTTGAAAATTCAACTCATTTGTTGAAAATATATCATTTTGGTTTAAAAATCCATCTCTTTTGGTAGAAATTTCATATTTTTTGGTTCAAAATGCAACTCTTAGTAATCTGTTTTGGTTGAGCATTTAACTATTTCGTTAAAAATTTGTCTTTTTATGTTGAATTTAATTATTTTTGATTTAACATTAAATTATTTGTTGGTTGAAATATCAACCATTATATTCTTCATTGAGAATTTATATTTTTTGCTTGAAAGTTGAACTACTTACTTAATTTTTTCTAAGATTCATCATTTTAGTTGAAAATTTAACTAGTTTGTTATAAATTTATTGAAAGTGGAAATATTTCGTTGCGAATTCAACTACTTGGAAGAAAGTTAAACTCCTCTGCTAAAAATTATTTTTTTGTTGTTGAAAACAAATATTGAAGATTGAAGATTTAACTATTTGGTTGGAACTTTGTATTTTATAGTAGAATTATTTTTTTAACTTAAAACTTAACTATTTCATTTTTTTATGAAAATGTATCTTTATTAGTTGAAAACACAACTATGTATTTTGTCGAAAATTCCTCTTTTCTGGTTGAAACCAACTGATTAAAATTAAAATCTGTTTCGATTGAAATCTGAAGTATTACATTTTTCGTTCAGAATTCATCTTTTTTAGTTGCAAATTCAACGACCCTGTCGAAAGTTTAACTCCTTTTTTAAAAAATTATTTTTTTTTTGTTGATGAT
Organism: Andricus quercusramuli; assembly: GCA_932178445.1. Lineage (NCBI taxonomy): Eukaryota > Metazoa > Arthropoda > Insecta > Hymenoptera > Cynipidae > Andricus > Andricus quercusramuli. Next base: position 131,553 of record CAKNXH010000598.1, read on the forward strand.
TCATCTTTTTAGTTGAAAATTCATCTCTCTGCTGGAATATCCAACTATTTGGTTAAACATTCATGTATTTTGTTAAAGATTCGTCTATTTTGGTAGAAAAGTAATCTTCTTGGTTGAAAATTGATCTTCTTAGTTAGAAATTCAAATACATGGTTAAAAGTTAAACTTTTTGGATAAAATTTAATTTTTTTGGTTCAAGATTCATCATTTTCGTTGAAGAATCATCTCTTTGGTTACATAGTTAACTATTTTGATGGAATTTCGTTTTGTATTTGGTTGAAAATTAGTCTTTTTTGGTCAAAAATTAATATTCTTTGTTGAAAATGCAACTCGATTAAAAATTAACTTTTTTGTTGAAAAATTGTGTTTTCGGGTTGAAAATTCAATTCTTTTGCATCTAATTCATCTTTTTGGCTTCAAAATTCAACAACTTTGTTAACAATTAATGTATTTTATTGAAAATTCGTATTTTTTGGTAAAATATTAATCTCCTCGGTGAAAAATTCTTTTTTGTTGTTAAAAGTTGAACAATCTTTTTCTTCGTTAAAAATGCACCTTTTTGGTTGAAAATTAATTTGTTTTAGTTGAAGATTCCAGAATTTTATCGAAAATTCGTTTTTGTTGGTTACATCCAATTGTTTTTTATTTTAAATTAAAATCTTTTTTTTTTTGAAATGTCAACTATTGCATTTTTTGTGGGAAATTCTTCTTTTTAGGTGGAAAATTCAACTCCTGGGTTGAAAATTGTACTATCGTCTTCAGAGCTTAGTTTTTTGGTTAAAGATTCACAATTTTACTTGAAAACTAGTTTTTTGTTAGAAATTGATTTTTTAACAGAAAATTGAACTGCTTTCATGAAAATTGAACTGATTGGTTGAAAAATTATATTCTCATGTTAAACATTCAACTATTTCGTAGAAAATTCATCTTTTTGGTTTAAAAATTCAACAATTTGGTAGAAAATTGATTGAAAATAATTAATTTTTTTCACCTGAAAATTCTACTATTTTGTTGAAAATTTAACTGCTTGGTTGAAAATTTATACTCTCGTGTTAAGCATTCAACTATTTTGTAGAAAATTCATCTTTTTGGTTTTAAAATTCAACAGTTTGTATGAGTTGAAAAATCAACTATTTGGTAGAAAATAGATTTATTTAGTTGAAAATTCGTCTTTTTGGTTCGAAAATTATTCTTGTTTGTTGAAAATTCATCTATTTGATTGATGATTCAATTATTTGGTTAAAAATTGGTTTCTTTCGGTTAAGTCAACTGGTTGAAAATTTAACATTTATAGTAGAAAAATCATGAATCTCGGCTGAAAATGAACTTTTTTGTTAAAAATTTAACTGTCTTCTAAAAAATCCGTTTTTTGACGTGAAAATTCAACTATTCTGGATGAATTTCAATTTTTTCTTAAACATTCGACCATTTGGTTGAAAATGCATCTTTCTAGGTTGAAAATTTAACTATTCAGATAAATTGATCTTTTTTGGTCGCAAATTCAACTGTTTTATTGAAAATTCATCCTTTTTGGATTGAAAATTCACCTTTTACGGAAGAAAAATCAGATTTCTTGGTTGAAAAAGACGTTACTTCTGGATGAGGGTGAGGACTATGGTCGACAACAAAATTATAAAGTATTTGTGTTAAATTACTCACATATTCCTGAGCGAAAAGTTCATTCGTACCAGTCTGGTACATTTCAGGTCCAAATTCATCGTAGCTTCTATTTTGTGATTGTTGACTTCTATTATTTTCTGTATCTCCCAACCCAAATCTGGACAAATCGACCCGACGATCATTTCTTGGGTCACTAAAAACTACACTTGCATCCTCTCTTGATCCCATCCTTAAATACTTCCTGCTTCCAGTCTTTTAAATTTACTTCTTTAAAAACATCGTCTTGATCTAACCTAAAATAAAATTGGTTCGCACTATACGCTATACAGCAATAAACTGATATGGTTTAATGCTAATAAATAAATCATTTCTCTACTCAAGTAGGTGAATATTAATTATATATAGAAAATAATGAACACGTATATGCGTGGACTTCATACATAGATCATAAATCTACTTCAAAAGAGACTATGTTCAAATTCAAATTATAGTTAAATCCTGAAAATTATCGAAATAAAATAAAACATTATAGTTCAAAAAGAGACTGGATAATATAAAGACAATAGATAAGATAAAAAATATTAAATTTAATATTAGAAACAATGTTCTGACAGCTTTTAAACGAAATTTGTAGGTTGACAGGTAGAGGTTATAAACCCAAACTTTACGGCTTAGGAAATTTAAAAATAGTCCCACAGTTTTAAATCGCACAAAAATATGTTATAAGTAATTTTTCAAAATATTATCTTAAAACATTTACTACAAACCTTGAATAACTTTATCACAATGTAAACATCGTGAATCCTGACATGACTGTCATGTCAAATGTGTCAAAAATTATTGATACGTGAACGGAAATGACGTCAGACAGTAACGTAATAGGAGCCCTTTTTCGAAAATTGTTCAGTTACCAATTTTCTATGATTAATTATATCTCAAATTGATGATATAAACTATTAAACTATTTCTATTCATTTACTTCAGAAAAAAGTAAGTAAAAGCCTCGAATTTATTCAGCAAAACAATTTTTGTAGGTTATGTTCAGACCTTGACAACACAACTGTTTCCGCGTGTTTTTTTGGGGGTTTTCTGCTATATATGCTATATGGTCGTATGTCAGTGAAAATGGCGTGTTGACGTATTGACATTTGCTTTTACATTTTCTTCTTAATTCGGAGTGTAGGATAGTTTTAAATCCGTCGATTTTTGTTAATGAAGACTGAATTAATAGACCCTTTTTCCTACGATGTCATCGATCGGAGGGAAGTCCCGAGATTCGACTGATTTTTCTCGGACTTTGAAACCCAGTCAATCTTCGAATGGCAAAGAAATTAGTAAATCAGAGGAATTGTGCAGTGAAACAGAAGGTTTGCGAATTCTTGATGAATTCAAGAAACTTTACGAAAATCGCATTGATGCAGTTGATCAAGATTCCTCGGTTCCAGAATTCGAACGAATTTCGGCAAGTTTCTTTACGTATTTTAATTTTGCTCCAATTCAATTTATTATTCTCCTAATAATTGTACTTAATTTTTGTAAGTATCTTTCGTTAATTTATTTTCTCATTTTGATAATAACCTGAATACATTTTTGTGCATCAGCTCGCAAATTCTAGAGTTTTTATTTCATAAATCCAAATGTTGTGTCTCTTGTTTTTCAACTTGTCAATATTTGTATTTTAAAGTTGAAAATTCTTCTTTTTTAGTATTTTGCAAAACTTGATATCAATTTTTTACAACTAGAACAGCTTTTATTCGTATAATAATGTCAATAAAGTAAAGAAGACTTTTTTTAATTTTCAGGGTTTTTTTCTGTCGTAAGATTTTCAAAAATATTTTTCTTGACAAATTGAACGTAATAATAAAGGATAATGTAAAATGTAAGAAAAAATAAGAGAAGTTTTTAAAAAAGTTATTTGTTTCGTTTTAGTATTTCTCGTTTTCATTATTTTTATTTTATCTTTTTTATCGCAACATACGTATTTTTCAAATGAATATTATTTATAGATGGGTTTCTCTCTCGTTTTTGAACTATAAATGTATTTTAAAAAGCTTCCCCTCTATAGAACCATTTCAGACTGGAGACCTAAAAATAGTCTCGAAAGAAACTCCTTCAAGTAATATTACTGAAGCTACATGTGAACTGCAGCAAACTGATAATTTTCAATCTTGTATGATAATGTTAAAATTTTTAATATTTTTATTATTATCAACAGTTTATTATAAAACGCTAATTATTTTAGAAAGACTCTAAACCAAAAAAGTTGTTTTATTTCCAAATATGGTACAAATTGTAATTTAACAATACTAGAAAACAAACATGCACGCTATGCGCGCGATTTAAATGTCTTTATTTCATAGTATCTATTATCTAAAATAATAAAAAAGCAAGAACAAGATTCTTGATAATTGATGAGAATTGATATCTTAACTTCAGAATTGATATATAATATTTTTGTACAATATACGGAATATCAATCCGCTGGATTTTTGTTCAAAAATACCAATTTCTAACGTATTATAATAATATAACCTATTATTATTTTAGTTTGTTTCTATTTATTATGTATAATTTTGTTTTTCTGTATAATTTATTTATCAATTATTTATTAATATTATAACCTATTATTATTCAAATATTGTAAATATTCTTTAAAATCGAATGGTTTTTTATCAAGAATAGACATTTCAGGTGAAATTTTTTGTTGTTTAAAATTATCGATTTCCGAGGAACAAATTTTAATATAACCTAAAATTGTAACCTATTATCAGGTATTTTCACTTCAACCATCAGCTAACTTCACTTCGTTGAGTGCTGAGGGGAAAACAATAGATCAAATGCATGGGACATAACTTTATTTTGGTAATATCTTCATAATGAAGAATAATTATTACTATTTTATTATGCCATTGAATAGTTCTTAAAAAATAAAAACTATTTTTCAAATACATTTATATAGAAAAAATTAGTTTTTACGAAGATATTAACAAAAAAGGGCAAAAATGGAGCGAAACCCATGCATTTGATCCATTGTTTTCCCCTCAGCAGTTAGCGAAGTGAAGTTAGCATATTATGAAGTGAAAATACCTAATTGTTTTGATTCTTTTAGTTTATTTTTTAATATTCATTGTGTATAATTTTTTTATCATTAATTAATATTATAACCTATTATTGTTTAAATATTGTAAATTTTCGTTGAAATCTAATGTTTTCTTATTAACAATAGAAATTTAAGATGAATTTTTTCTTAAATCATCGATTTCCAATGAACAAATTTTAATATAACCTAAAATTGTAAGAAAATGATACATTTATGACTAAATCGACTGAATGTTAATCTGAAGAATAATGATCAGAAAAATCTTATGATTTTTCTTATTAAAACGTACCATTTTCCGACGAAATATAGTATCATTTGTTGAATTATTATTTATTAATATTATAACCTATTATTTTTCAAATATAGTAAATATTCTTTGAAATCTAATGGATTTTTTTTAATAATAGGAATTTTAGATGAAAAAGTAACAAAATAATTGTTTAATTATTATTTATTAATATTATAACTTATTATTATTCAAATATTGTAGATTTAATGACTGAATTGACTGAATGATAATCTGAAGAATAATGATCTGAAAAATCTTATAATTTTTCTTCAAAAAATTCCAATTTCCGACCAAATACACTAACATAACCTATTATTGTTTTAATTTTTTTAGTTCATTTATTTTTCATTATGTATAATTTTGTTTTTATGTATAATTTGTTTAATTATTATTTATTAGTATCATAACCTATTATTGTTCAAATATTGTGAATATTCTTTTAAAACTAATGTTTTCTTATTAACAATAGAAATTTTAGACGAAAAATCTTTTTGCTTAACATCCCCGATTTTCTGTGGGAAATTTTAACATAACCCAAAATTGTAAGAAAATGGTATAGATTTAATGACTGAATCGACTAAATGATAATCTGAAAAATCTTAGGATTTTTCTTATTAAGAATACCAATTTTCGATGAAAACGACTAAAGTAAAATTTTGAAAAATTGTTCCAAACTGTCAGTCTTCTTTTAAATTTAATTATTTTTTTTTAATCCCGAAGTACTACGTGTTTAAAAATTTGTAACTAAAAATACCGATTGTCGATTTAAATCACCAGTATAGCCTAAAATTGTTCAAATATTGTGAATCTTCGTTGAAATATAATTGTTTTTTTATTTAATCAGAAATACCAATAATATCCGATGAAAACACTAACATAACAGAAAATTGTTCACAATTTGTTCAGTCTTCTTCGAAATCTAATGATTTTTGTTTAAAATAACCGATTTCCTGTGGAAAACGTTAATATAACTTGAAATTTTTCAACAATCGCAAATCATGTTAGAACTATAATTATATTTTGTTTTAAATAACCAATTTTTTATGTAAAACAGTAAAACGCTAACATCACCTGAAATTGTTAAAAGTTCTGAATGTTTTCTAAAATATTTTTTAAAATTTGAAAGTACCAATTTCCGACAGACAACATTAACATAATCCAAAATCATTAAAAGATTCTAAATCTTGTTCAAATTATAATGGTTTTCTTGTTGTAAAATACGAATTTCTGGCGTAAAACGCCAACGTAACCTAAAATTGTTCAGAAGCTATGAACGCTATGAACCTTTAAAATCTAATATTTTGGTGTGAAAAAAGTCCACTTCCGCTAAAAAAAATACAAACAAACTCGAAAAACGGAAATCGTTGAAAAAATTGTAGTTTTTCAAATCTAATAATTTTTTATTAAAAATACCGGCATTTCCGACGAAAAGCGCTAAAATAACATAAAATTATGAAAGATTCGGAATCGTAATGATGCTTTTTGTTAAAAAAGTACTAATTTCCCGTGAAAAAACTGACACAACCTACAATTTTTAGAAATGTTAAGTCTACTTGGAAACTTGATGATTTTATATTTAAATTCTTATTTCAAAACAATGTTAAAAGTCTTAAAAGGCACAAGTGTTTCTCAATTCGCATAAAGTTTTCTATGACATGTAGATTTAATTTTTAAATTTTCAAAATTAGGATATAAAACAACTTCAAGTAACGAAAAGCCAATCAAGTTTTCGACAAAAATGTGTCGGATATTTTCGAGATATTATTTGGTAACATCATTTTCTTTAATAGGATAAATATAAATTCTTCCAAATTGTAAAACCTTTTAATTGTCTATTTAAATGTTCAACCATTTTGGAAATCACCATTGTGCTCAAACTTTTATTTTATTCATCATGTAAGAAAGTTAGATAAAAAGAATGTTCATCATTTTCTCTTTCTATTCATTTTCAGAAAAAGTTTAAAATAATGACCGAATGGGTCAAAGACTTGAGGGAACAAAATGTAATGTTAGTACGCACAGTTGAAGATTTGGAACAAGCAGCTGTTTCTAGAGTTAAGCTGTTAGAAGACAAACTACTCCATTCATCTAATCTAGTTTCTGAAAATATTATACAATGCACTAATTCGGGAGAGGTAAACACAAAATGCAAAACAATCCAAAAATACATTTGAGAACTCAAATTATAGAAATTTTACATTATATTTTATTCAAAATTATTCTCTAGGCTTTAAATAATCTATCGGATCGTGTGGGCGAATTAGAGAGAGATGAAGATTATTTACAAAATAGGATAGAATGCCTTCAAAGCGATATCAGAGGATTATTAGAATTGATTAGGCGTGGTCGTCAGGAAAATAGTTGGTCCTATGATGATATCCAATTTTTCGAAATTACGCCAGCAGATATACCAGCTCCTCTCGAGTAAGTTAATTAAAATTAAAAATCTTTTCATCCACACACAGGGTGGCCGCTGGTCCGGGAAACCTGGAAATGACTTAATTTCTTTTTGACAGGGAATTTTATACATGTTTAGAAGAAAAATCTATCCATTCACTTGACCCATCATAATCTTCACATCAAATGATATAATGCAATTTAAATCAAGTTTGATTTTAACTTTTTTTCTCTGTCAAGTTCAATTGTTACCTTTTTCAATTATGAACTCATTCAGCTTACAATGTGTAATTTTGAAAATTAAACTGTAGTTCGAGTATTAAAAATGAAACAATTATTGATTTTACAAGATGTTTCTGAATCTTTTTAATACTAAAAGACTTCTATTCAATTTTAGATCCTATTCAAATATAGTTTCATCTGAAATATTATATTTTGAACACATTCAATTAGAAATTTTTTCATTAAAAAAAGGACAGTTTTTTAATATTCAGCAATAATTGACTGTTTATTTGAAATAAGTCATTTTCAATCAAATATTCAAAACTAAACTATTTGAAACTGAAATATTTGAAAAAGAAATCCTTTAATGGTTAGAATTTTAAAGTGCAAACATTAAACTTTGAACGTAACGATGTTAATCGTTCGATTTAAAAAAATTCTTATTTGAAAATGAAAGTTTTGAATTTTTATGCATAATTAACTCTTGACCAATTATTAATTTGAAACGACTTGAAATTAAAATAATTTAACTATTAATCTAAAAAGTGTTTAGCTTTAAACTAAATTTTTAAATTGTTCAATTTTTAATGTTTCCAACTAAAAAAATTGCTTAAAATTATATAATTTTAGAAGATTCAAATTCAAAGAAATTTATCTTTAAATGCTTCAATTTTCAGTTTAGTTATTATTACTTCAAATGAAAAAGTATTGAGCTTTAACAGCTCGAATTTTTTCCTCGATTAAAATGGCCACCCTGGTACAACTCAATTCTGATCTCTGATATAATTATTTTTGTCCAAAATTATAAGTATAACCTAAGAAATATTGCTAATTATTTTCCTTTTTTGCAGTTACGCATGTGGTCAGGTAAATCCCAGTATAAATAGTCGCAAGAAAATGATAATTGTCGTAGATATAAATCGTGGAACCTCCCGCAAAACAGAATATCCAGCAAACCAATATTTCTGCAATTGCATACATGAGACTCCAGATTTCTTGCCTTGCGAGAGAAAAACTCAACCATACAATTAATTTAATCCCTTTAATTTATTCTCAGTAGCTTATCCTACACTCCTTTGTAAATTTATCGTTCTTTATTAAATTGCTTGAAAAATACATTGAAATTTGAGTCGAGATTTTCACATCATTTAATTCATAACTTTTCGTATTTTTCATATTTTTGAAAGTAATCTATTGAAAATAAAAAGAATTTCAATTTGAACTAGGTAAAGGAAGACGCTCAGGATCTACAATACAAACATAATTTGAGAACTTTGCAAGATAAAGAGAGACGATTGCGCGCGTAAGTGTTTTTTTACATTAAGTTAATTAAATCTATGAGGGTTTAGTAAATATTAACATACTGAAAAATGTAATTCAACAGGAGTTTGACAGATTTGGAAGAAAAGCTATCAGAGTCAAACAAACAAATTTCACAAAAAGATGAAATGATTAAGAAATTCATATCCCAAGTCCAGAATCTTAGAGATAGTCTTAAGGGAAGATCTTCTTTTGCTGATCATATTACTCTTTGCGATTCTGGCGATCTTGATCTTACGGTAAGTCTTTTCTTGAAATTCTATTAGTCAGGGCTGCCACATAGTCACGTTTTTATCTCAAATCACTTTTTAGACAATTTTGAAAGCCACTATAGTCACTTTTTAAAATGAAGAAATGCCTCTCTAGTCACTTTTCTTTCTATAAATTGAAACATAGGACCCAAGTTTAACCACTATTGAATTCAGGTCTATACCAATTTCTGAATGTTCTTCAATTACTTTGAATTTTCTTAAAATCCACTGAATTCCATGCATTTTTGATGAATTTTTTATTTCTTTTGTTTGAGAACATCTTGATGTTTTGCAATTCATTTGAATATACTTTTAAATTATTTTGAATTATATGGAATTTTCTTAATTTACCCTGAATTAGTTTTAATATAGATTGAATTCGTATTAATTCCATCGCATTCTGTCGATTTGCCTTGAATTCTTTTTAGTTCACTGTTATATTGAAATCAATTGAATATTTAAGATTTTTACATTCTCATTCTAATGAGAAGGTATTAATTTTATGTAAAATTTGACGTTGTCGGTTTTCATCAAATCTCCACGTTTTGTGACCTCCTGAGTCAGAAAAAATGATTTTTACTAAGGTGTCTGTCTGTCTGTAGTATCGTGTAGGCATGATAACTTTCGAAAGGTTGATCAGATTGGATTGTGCTTTGGCACACTTTTTCATGGCCTACAAAGAAAGTACGAGTTCGTTCACCAGCTATTTTGGATGTAAATTCAAAAAGTGAGCACATTTTGAAAATTTTTGAGACCACTTTTTTTGAAGATTTGGAAATTCTTTGTACGGTTATTAGTAGTACGCAAAAAGACAAACAAAATATCCTTATGACTTTTTCTGATAAAAAAAAATTACCGGAGTTATAGCATTTTCAAAATTCCAATAAACAAACGAAAATGAACATTTTGATTGCACAAAAAAATAATGAAAAATCAAACATTAAATTTTGCTGTCAAACTATGCAAGATACGACAAATGATGAATCGACCAAAATGTTGTATCTGGAAAAGATCTACAAATTTGTTATTATTGACTTTTTGATATGACGCGTAGTTTTTGTTTTATTCGTAAAAAAAAGCATAGAAAATAGAAAACATAAAATTTGTTCATTCAAAAAAGAGGTGCAAATCTGTTATTAATCAGATTTCGATAAGATGCGTAGTCTTTGTTTTATTCGTGAAAATAACATTGACAGTAAAAAAATAAAATTTTTGGAAAAACGATGCAAGGTACGAAAACAGATGAATGTACAAAAATTGTGCATTCAAAAAATATTAACAGATTCATAATCAATTTTTGTTGTAAGAATATATTCAAAATGAACAAAAAAATAACTTTTTTGAAAAGAATTAACTTTTTTGAAAAACGGCACAAGCTAAAATAATATTTTAACTAATAAAATTTTCAACCTAAATTATAACATTATTCTTCATTCTAAACCAAAAAAAATTAGTAATTTGTACATGAGGAACATATAACACGAAACACAAAGTGCGCGACCAATGTATTTCGGAGCGCGATGCTTAAGGTCGATAGAACTTTAAGTTAATAAAGTTCTTTTCAGTCTAAAATAAAAGCAAATTTAAGAACACTTCATATGAAGAGGTTTGGATAATTTTATAATATTTGCAAATAAACTTCTTCTATTCATTGAAGTCGAACACGAAGTTCAAAAATTTAGAGGAATCGAGCGTAAAGCGTGATGTTATTACGTCCGAGCGCGAAGCGCGAGATCCAACAGTCGCGCGCCCTAGGCGCGCTCAAACTTTGCATTGAATAATTTTGAAGTCACTTAAATTATTTGGAATTCATCTTGAATTTGTATGAATCTCATCGAATTATTTTTATTTCTGTTGAATTCTTCTTAATTCACTTTGTTACTGAAATCAGTTGAATATTCCGAATGTTTTGCAAATCATTTGAATCTATTTGGAATTCACTTTTAAATTATCTTGAATTATATGGAATTGTTTTAATTTACTCTGAATTGTTTTGAAGTCACTTGAATTATTTTTAATTCATCCTGAATTCTTTTAAATTCAGTTTGAATTTGTATGAATTTCATCTTATTCTCTTAATCATCCTTAAATTCTTCTAAATTCACTCTATTACTGAAATCACTGGAATATTTGGGATTTTTTGGAGTTGGTTTGACTCTATTTGAAATTTACTTTTAAATTAGATGGAATTCTTTGAATTTACCCTGATTTTTTTTAATTCTGCTCGAATTCGTATGAATTTCATAGATTTTTCTTGATTTTCATCAATCCTTTTAAATTCACTCTATAATTGAAATCATTTGAATATTTCAGATTTTTTGCAATTCACTTGAATCCATTTGGAATTCACTTGAAATTATTCTTAATTACATATATGGAATTCTCTTACATTTTTTGAGTTCACGCTGAATTATTTTGAACTCACTTGAATTATTTTTTATTCATCTCGAATTCGTGTGCGTCTCACTTGATTTCTCGTGATCTCTTCTAAATGCACTCAATTACTGAAATAAATTAAATATTTCGGATGTTTTGCAATTCATTTGAATTAATTTGGAATTTTATTTTTAGTTCTCTTGAATTATCTGAAATTCTCTTGAATTTTATTAATTCATCATAAATTATTTTGAAGTCACATGAATTATTTGAAATTCATCATGAATTCTCTGAAATTCATCTTGAATTCGTATGAATTTCAATGAATTATTATGATTTCCCCTGAATTCACTCTGTTACTGAAATCAATGGAATATTTTGGATGTTTTGCAATTCATTTGAATCCATTTGGAATTCTTTTTAATTTTTTTAATTTACCCTGACATTTTTTTAATTCTGCTTGAATTCGAATGAATTCCCTCGCATTCTTTTGATTTACCTCGAATTCTTTCAAATTCACTCTATTGCTTAAATAAATGGAATATTTATGATTTTTTCAATTCATTTGAATTCAGCTGTAATTCACTTTAGAATTCACCGTGAATCATTTTGAAGTCTCTTGAATTATTTTGAAGTATGTTGAATTATTTTGAATTATCTTGAATTATTCCAAATTCATCCTGAATTTTTTTAAATCCATCTTGAATTCGTATGAATATCATCAAATTCTCTTGATTTCCCCTGAATTCTTCTAAAATCACACTATCATTGATACCAATTGAATACTTGGGACTTTTTGCAACTCATTTGGAATTCACTTTGAATTTATTCTGAATTATATGGAATTCTCTTGAATTTTTTCAATTTACCCTGAATTATTTTTAATTCACTTGAATTCTTCTCAATTCAATACATTCTGCTCGATTCAATTGATTTTTAATTTTAATTCTTATCCTAAATCACCCTAAAATCTTGCAAAATCACCTTGAATTCTTAAGCCTCGCATAAAATTCTTTTGAATACCTATAAATTCACTCGGATTTGATTTAATTCGTTGTTTTTTTTTCAATTTACTTAAATTATATTGAATTCACTCTGAATTTTTATGAATTTATTATGCATTTGTTCAAATTGACGTGGAATTCTTATAAATTTCATCGAATTCTTCTGAATTTCAAAGAAAATTAATCATATTATTAATGCACATTTGTCACATTATCGTTTCAAAAAGGTCACTTTTTATTTCTTTCAAGTAAATTAGGCTGTGGCAGCCATTGATAATCCCACAGGTTTCACAGCTTTCAATTTTTTTCAATACTTTATGCCTTTTCAGTCTTATTCTTTAAAATGTGAAGCAAATGGAAAGTTTACTGTGAGATCTGTAATAGTAATTAAAAACAGAATTCTAACCATACTACTAATCATAATTTTCTTTATATACTAATACTATACGAATAAGGCAATCATGCTAACCATTTTCACCAAGACTTTTTGTGAATCTTAATTAAAGACTGTCGAATAACAAAGCATGATAAAATAAAATTTAGAAAGCAATCCGAGATTTTTGCATGCAGCTATTAGGCTAGATTTCATTTTCACAACCCAGAACCGTATTGCTATTCAGATCATGCAAATGGCTGAGATTTTGGAAAGTGCATTTGTTGCCAAAAATTTAGAAGTTGAAACCCTGCAACAACGCCTGCAAGAATCCAACACGAAACTAGACAAGCTTCTGCATGAGAACGAGCAGTTTGAAGAATACAACAAGCAGATTCGAAAGCTAGAATCTCAACTTGCTATCATCCAAAAAGTGTGTGCATCCATAAATCTAATTGGAAATATTTTAGGGGTTCAAAATTATTAAGATCTCGAAACGTCTCGAAAGTTAAATTAAAAAATCGCCTAAATGTTCCGGTAACTTTATCTGTCATTTATGGTAACTTACCCGCTTGACTGGGAAACCCCGGGAAATGACATTGAATATATTTTTTTTTACCGGGAATTTTACAAATCTTTAGAAGGTAAATGTATCCAATCACTTAAAATATCACGAATTTCGTATCACATGATATACTCTTTTCTTGGTTAATTTAATTTTTTGACTTAGGAGAAGACGTAAACAATTAAAAATTAAAAGCGCTTGAAATTGCAAATTTCTTATAAAAAAAAACGTTTTTAGTTGACCAGCGGTAAATATTAATTAACTAATGATTTTTTGAATTGAACTGTAGTTCCAGTATTAAAAATTAAACAATCATTGATTTTACAAGATGTTTCTGAATCTGTTCAAAGTTAAACAATTTCAAAATTTTATCACTAAAAATTCAATAGTTGAATACGTTAAATTTTTAACGAAAGAGATGAATTTTCAAATAAAATGATGAATCTTCAACAACAGAAAAAGATTTTTTAACAAAGTACTTCAACTTTAAACCAAGTAGTTGCGTTTTCAACCAAAAAAGATGAACTCTCAATGAAAAACGTAATAGTTGATATTTCAACTAAAAAATATTTTTATTTTCAATGAAAAATAGTGGAATTCTACCAAAAAAGACGAATTTTTAACAAAATAGTTGAATCTTAAACCAAAAAATATTAATTATTACCAAACAGTTGATGAACTTTCAAACCAAAATGACGAATTTTCAACCAAATACATACATTTTTAACCAAGTAGTTGAAAAGTTTCAACCAAAAATGGAATAGTTAATTTCTCAATTGAAAAAATTAATTTTCAACAAAATAGTTAAATTTTTATCTAGAAAAGATAAATTTCCAACCAAAAAGGTAATAGTCAAATTTTCAGTTGAAAAAAGTAATTTTCATCCTAGAAAATAACGATTTTTCAGCAAAATAAATTAATATCCAACAAAATAATATAATTTTAAACTAAAAAAAAAAATAAATTTTAAGAAGAAAACAGTTGAATTCTACCAAAACGACGAATTTTCAACCAAATAGATGAATTTTCAAATAAAGTTACGAATCTTCAGTAACAAAAATTAATTTTTATCAAATTAGTTCAACTTTCTACTAAGGAGTTGAATTCACAACCAAAACAGATTAATTTTTAACCAAACAGTTTGCATTTTTAACCAAAAAAAGATCAATTTTCTACCGCAAATGGGATAGTTAAATTTTTAGTTAAAAAAAAAATTTTTTTAACCAAAAAGATAAATTTTAAACGAAAAACGTTACAATTGAATTCTACCACAAAAGACGAATTTTCAAGAAAACAGTTGAATCTTCAACCAAAAAAGATTAATTTTTAACTAAACAGTAGCATTTTCAACTAAAAATAATCAGATTTCTATCAAAGCAGATGACTTTTTAACCAAATATTTGAATTCTCAACTCAAAAAGCTCAATTTTCAAACGCAAATGTAATATTAAAATTTTAAGTTAAAGAAATTAATTTTTAATTCAGAAAAAACGAATGTTAAACATAATAAATGAATTTCTAACAAAATAGTTTAATTTTAACCTAAAAAAATTCAACAAAAAATATAATAGTTTAATTTTCAATTGAAAACATTAACTTCGAACAAAAAAAAATGAAGTTGAAAATGAATTTTCAACTAAGTAGTTGCATTTTCAACCAAAAAAGATTAATATTTTATGTGAAAAATAGTTGAATTCTACCAAAACTACGATTTTTCAACAAAATAGTTCAATTTTCAACCAATTGGATGAATTTTCAACTAAAATTAAGAATCTTGAACCAGATAGGTGAATTTTTAACAAAGTACTTCAACTTTCAACCAAGTAGTTGTATCCTCAACCAAAATAGGTTAATTCTCAACCAAACAGTTGCATTTTGAACCAAAAAGGTGGATGAATTTTCAGAGGAGATAGTAAAATCTCGAAAAATATAATTTCCATCACTGGAAATTTCCTGAAAAATAAAATAATCGAAATATAATATTCCAAAAATTAGAAGTAACCGACAATTTTAATTCCCGAATTATAAAGCCTCGACCGTTTATGGTATTACATAATTGGAAAATTTCAGAATTTACCCATAGAAAAATTCAAGAATTTTCAATTTCCTGAATCTCAAAAAAAATAACTTAAATACTTTTATCAGATAAAAATATGTATTATTTATTTATTATTAAAGCCTTTTTTAGTTACTTAGATTCAGACATTTTTTTATTCGGATATTTTCCTGCATCGGCAATTTCATAGTGTCGTATATTTTATAATATAGGTAATTTTATTTTTCTGGATTTTTCAGCCTTTTCTCTAAATTTAGACTTTGACAGTTACTATTTTACTTGTCCCAGTGAAAAAAATTCTATTGCAATTGAAGGTGTTGAATTTTGATATATAAATAGCGTTTGAAATATTATTAATTTGAAACAAATAAAAATTTGAGTAATTTGAATAATATTTTTAAAAAAATGGTTTAAGAAAAATTCAAATCATTCAATTTTTAATATGTCTAACTTAAAATTACTTAATATATCATTTTCAACATTTACAAATTTTTTGATTGATTCTTCATTTCAGAACATTGCAAATGATAGCGCAGTATTATATTCTGTAACCAAAAACCTTTGAACTGTTCAATTTATAGAAGTTCAAAATTTAAATGATTGAGCATTTAAATAAAAAAATTCAAACTTCAATTAAAGAGTTTTATTTTGAATGCTTCAATTTTGCAGTTCAGTTTTAATTATTTTAATTTACGACATTTCTAGCTGTAAGAGTTCGAATTTTTTAATTTCAATGACGGTAAACAAATTTTACAAACCGGGAAATGATCGGAATTTTTGTCCTCAATTAAAACGGCCACCCTGTTGGAATTTTTCAAATTTAACTTTCGGACTGGTTCGGTCCGAAATCATTTTGCACATCACTAAAATATTTGAAAATATTTCTCTAACAATAAATAAATAAAGTACAACGAATCTTCATCTTTTTAGGAATCTCTAGAATCCAGAGAAGCTTTGGCTTCAGAAGTGGCAGAAAAACACGACCAGGTGATGTCTCTTCGGAAAGAATTGCAGTTGTTGGAGGAAGAGTGTCGTCATTTAAACATGCATGCTCAGTACAAGGAAGATGTTATTAAGAAATTAAGGGAGGAACGCGCACAAACAAAGGAAAAAGTATGTACTAATTTCTTTATTGCTCCTAGGCTTTGATTTATTTCATTAAATATTCCTTTTTAGCCTCAGAATTCCATAAATGGTCCCTGTTTGATGATCAATTGTGACAAGAGTCCCTCCTTTTGCATGACAAGTAGAAATGGAATATCTTTTATTCCTAACCATCTAGAAAATGCAAACGGTTTTAGAAAAATCGATACCTTTCCCTCAAACTCAAAATCGAAAAATGAAATCCTGGATTGGAATTTGTCTTTTAGAGATTTACGGAACTTGGAACGTAAGAGAAAATTGAAAGCTGATAAAACGATTGTGAATACGGCGAGAAAATTATCCCCTCCTTGTAAGAATCAGCATTCAAAAAATGTTCATTTTTTACAGAACACGTGATGTTAAATGCGTGTATTTAAAATAAATGTTATAGATTTTATAGAAGACCTATTTTTATCAATTTAATTAGGTTAATTAGGTTGCATGATTGCCTTATTATATAGTTTTAAAAAAGGAAATCAAAAACTTTTCAATTTGGACACTTTTGGGATTCAAGTGCTTTCGAAAAAAGATGATTAAAAATTCGATTGGATCAAATTTGATTGCTTTTCAAACCGTTGTTTTGTATTTGGTGTCTTGCAAACAATTTTTTTAATATGAAATAAACTCTGAATAAATTCATTCTTTTCAGGATTCCCCTTGTTCTCGAAATGTGCGAATCAGTACTGACCCTTATTCAGATGTGAGTCAAAGATGCAAAATATTACAAACATGTTGAAAAGCATTCTTAAAACTGATTCTAAAGTTATATTATACATAAACCTAATATTTTATAAAAAGTATCTAAAATGTAAAATATGTAACTTTTCCGTAACTGATATTTTTCAGGGTGATAGTGAAGAATTTTTCCCACATCAGGTACAAATATAAATTTTCTGCATCTGAACATAATAAAAGCCAATTTAAAACTAGAGAGAATTATAACTAATTAAATATTTTTAGGATAATATTTTAATATACTTGGCAAAAACGAAACAACTGATGGAAAAAGAAAAAGAAACTCTTTCAAGCTTAAAAGAAGAGATAGAGAAAGTTACAAAAGAATTATTTAATAGAGAAAAGCAGGTAAAGATAAAGACAAAGTTGAAAAATAAAGAGTTCAAATGAAATTTTTATGACTGCATTTATTTGATTGCAGGATTGCAGATCTGCAATACTTGTTGTTTATAATAAATTACAAGACATGGAATCCTTGTTAAAAAATTATAGATCCCAAGTAATTGAAGATGTGAGTTTTATTTCCGTTACGTGTAAAAAAATTATTTTTGATTCATCTTAAAAGTAAAATCATACAGATCCTGTAGATTCAGAATTAAAAATGTTATTTTCAATATTTTTTTTTATATTTTATAAATATTTCAGTATTTTATAATACTTGTCTCTAGTATTTGTCATCGAAGAAACAAAAATTCAAGACAACTGCAATCAAATAGATTTAGATAGAAGTTAATTATTTCTGTGCAGAATAAATCCGTTGAGAATATGAAAAAATGTCTTTTTGACACTGAAGAGAATCTCGTATCGCTTCAAGGTTTTCTTCGCAACTCACTCGAGGTAGGAACGAATTTATGAAAAGAAAATTAAAAACTAAATTGAAGAAAGAAGACAAGTTGCTGTAAAATAATTTAGATTTTAATCATTTATATATAATTATAAAGGTTTACTCTGAAGAAGAGTGTCAATCAGACACGGAAGAAATAATTGAGAGATTGTGCAGGGTCACTTACAGAATTTCGCAAATTTGTTCAGAAAAAGAAAGAGTGATTACTCTTGCATATTTAGCCGTAAGTTTGTTTGTTGATCCTATTAAATTCTGATTATTACAGATTTAAATGTGATTTTCATTTGGAAACAATCTTGATTTAAATAAATCATTTAGTTTTTTAATTGAAATCAATCTTAATTTGAAAAAATCAAAAATTTTTAAGCATCAAATTAAAATTGAAACGAAGCATAATCTTGAAGAATTCAAACTAGAAAGAATCGAAAGCGTAAAAATTTGAAATCAGTCTCAGTTTGTAAACATCCCAAGTTTAAAACAAAATTGGAAAGAAACCAAAATATTAATCATTTAAAATTGGTGGTAGTTTAAATTTTAAATATTTAGATTCCAAGTTCGAGCAAATCAAAAGTGGCCAACATTGAAATTAGGTAGATATCCAAATTTAAAAACGTTTTTACAATTTTTCAGGCGAAAGGAGAACCAGTTGGTAATAAAGACACGTGCAATGAACCTGATCACGAATCAGTAAGAAATCTGTTTACAATTTGAAGTCAACATGACTAATGTGATTCAATTAATTATACCAATTCCTTCAAATTTATTCGATTTCATTCAATAATGTTGCAGGTAATCGCGACATTCCTTCAACAGTTTAAAAGGATGGAAGAATTCAGAATGTGTACTGTAGAGGCTCAAGCAGCAACTGAAGATTTAAGAGAAGAAATGGAAACTGTTATTTGCAATTTTAACTCTCGCCATGAAAAGGTAACTTCTGATAACTTTAAAATTTTAGATCATATAATATATTTTTGTTTTGTACATTTATAATCTAATGCGGTAAATTTGTTCCAGTATTGCGAGTTAAACAAACTTATAGCTGAAGTACAAAATTATTTATTATCCACGAAGGAGAAAATTTCTGAGGCAGTAAATCAGTTAAAATTGCAGGTATGGAAATAATTTTAAAAAGGATCGAATTTATTTCAAATGTGATAGGTTCTACACTTCAAGTCGCTGAATCTCTCAGCGACGAAATGTATTGGTATTTAGAGGAAATTAGGTAACACTAGGGAAACCTGAAAAATCAGGAATTGTCAGGAAATGTCAGGAAATTGTTATATACCTAGAAAAACCTGGAATTGTCAGAGAATTTATTTTAAGTTAGGGAATTTTTTCGAGAGCGTGCTTATTTTTTTTTAATTGTATAAGAGTGACTCTCTATTTCTAAAAGTAGCTTTATATTACTTTATTTAGCTATTTTGGTAAAAATTCGTTTTTTGTTGTTTTAAATTAATTTTTTTAACTGAAAACTTAACTATTTTTGGTATAAAATTGATCATTTTTAGCTGAAAATTCAAGTATCTGGTTGAAAGTTCATGTATTTTGTTGAAAATTCGTTCTTTTTTGTAGAAAATTAATCTTCTTGGTTGAAAATTCATCTTTTTGCTTGAAAATTCAACAGTTTCTTTGCAATTTTTTCTCTCTTTTGACTGAAAAATCTTCCTCAGTTGAAAATTCAACTCTTCTTGAAAAGTCTTATTTTTCGGTTGAATTCAACTGTTTTCGATAAGAAATTCTGGAATGAAAATTTAAATACTTGGTTGAAAGTTAAACTCTTTTGTTAACATTTTTTTTTAAGATTCATCATTTTAATTAAAAATTCGTATCTTTGGTTGAAAACGGAGCTATTTTGATGAAAATTAGTTTTTTTTTGGCTGAAAATCAATTTTTTTACTGAAAATTTAACTATTTCAGTGAAAACTATAAATATTTTGTTGAAAATTTTGTTTTTGGTTGAAAATTACCTTTCTAGTTGAAAGTTCTTGTTGTTTGGTAGAAGTTAATATTCTTGGTTGAAAATTCATCTTTTTGGTCGAAAATTCAAAGATTCTAGTTAAAGATTAATAATTTTAGTTGAAACTTCATCGTTTTGTATTAACATTCAACTAATCCAGATGAAGATTAATCATTTTAGTTGAAAATTCAGCACTTTGTTCGAAAGTCCAACTATTTTTTTTTTCAAATTATTTATTTTTGGTTGAAAGTTTTTTTTTTTAACTATCCCAATTGAATATTCCATTATTGTAGTTAAACATTCATCCCTTTGGTCAAACATTGATTTTTTTAACTGAAAATTAAACTGTTCAATTTTTAATTCACAATTTATCTTGTTCAATTGAAAATTCATGTATTTTGTTGAAAATTCGTCTTTTGGTAGAAATTAATCTTCTTTGATAGAAAATTTATCTTTTTGGTTGAAAATTCAACGGTTTCAATTGATGGTTTATCGTTTTATTTGAAAATTCATCTTTTTGGTTGAAAATTTAACTATTCCAGTTGAAGATTTTAGATATTCATCAGTTTAAAAATTCAACTATTTGGTTAAAAATTTATTCATCTACCTTGTTGAAAGTGCAATATTTTTACTTGAAAAGCTAGGAATTTGAAGCGATTTAAATTGAATTTTATATTAATTTAATTTAATTTAATTTCAATTTTAGTTTTACATTAATTTTACCTAAATATGCAATCAATATCAAGTATAAGAAGATAAAATAAAATGTTTCGGAATTATATTTTTTAAATATTTTTATATATTATATTTCAGAATATCTTATAATATAATTTGTCAAAGCTTTTTAAATTAAAAATATTAATTGAATCCCTAGAAACTGAATAAGCATCATTTATAATAAACTCGCGAAACTGCATACATATTCCGAGTCGATTGTTTTACACATGCGAAATAATTGAATGGCTCCGCACTATGAACAAAATCTTAACTGAAAAAAGCTTTAGATACCTGGAATACACCATTTTTGTATCTTCATCTTTTTTCATATCTTGTATATTTTGACCGTAAAATGGAATTTTTTATTTCTTATTATTTTTTGTGCGGTCAAAATTTGAATTTTCGGTTTTTCAAGAAAATTCAAAAAGTTGTGATAATCTTGTAGGGTGCTTAAAATGCAACGTTTTTCTTCCCTTGACATTTTTTCATATCATGCGTTATTTCGCTTAACATGTTCATTTTCGTTTGTTTTTTGGAATATTGTATATGCTATAACTCCGGTAATTAGTTTTTCGTCAAAAAATCATAAGTATAAATTGTTCGTCTTTTTACGTACTACTAATAACCGTACACAGAATTTTTAAATCTGAAAAAAGTGGTCTCAAAAATTAGGAAAATGCGCTCACGAACTTGTCCTTCATTTTAGGAGACATTTCAAAAAAAACTGGGGGGGGGGGGGTCAAATTTTACACGAATCTAATACTTTTTCTGATGAGAACGTAAAAATGGTGTGCTTTTTGACAATTAGATGTCAAAATTCAAATACTTGTAACTTTGTGGAACTTATTTTTTCTGAAATCGGAAGAATATTTGTCGCCTAGTTTCCTCTAAAAAACAACCTATTTTTTCGCCGAGAGATTCTGCGACTTGAAGACCTGCCTGATTTTAAATGAATTCGATCAAATTTTCAACCAAAATTAGTAGTTTTACACCAAGAAGATAACCAAAAAATACGAATTTTCTACAAAATACAATAATTTTCAACCAAATAGTTAGATTTTCAATTAGAAAACATCAATATTCAATCATAAATATGAATTTTCAAGAAAAGAGTTCAACATTCAACCAAATATGTAATTTAACTATTATAAAAATTAAATTCTAATTTGTTTTATTTTTTAGGAAGAAGAAAGGTCGAGATATAAGGAAAGAATTTCGACTGGTAGAGACAAATTAAAGGGAATGAAAAATGAAATTAATCAGGCTCGAGCGCAGTTTTCTCGATGTGTTAGCAGTATGCAAGAGAATAATCAGAAATTCGATTCTGTTGAATTCGCTAAGATTTATGCTTCTAATGATGTACTCAATATGGTTGTGGATGAAGTTGAACATGTTGTCTCAAATCTACAAATCTTCCAGTCACGGGTATTATGTTTAATCATAAATTAATATAAAAACAGTAAAAAACTAATGAACAAAAAAAGTCAAATATTTCTTACGAATGTTAATTTTTTCAGGAGCATTCTGCAGTTTCCCTGCTATCACAATTGGATTCGCAGCTTTCAACTGTGGAGAACAACTTGAAAAAGTTATTCATTAAGAGTAAAGAAGTCGTAAGTCTAGAATACAGTTTCAAATAAAAAATCACGTTTTACACGCTATTTTTAATTTTTAATTTATTTCTTGATTTTAACAGCTACAAGAAAATGAAGCCAATCAGAAAATATTCGAAGAACGGGAAAAATGCATGGAAAAATCGGAAAAGGAGCTCGACTACGCTCACACGAATATGCAGGACGTTCTCGAAACTATTTCCTCCGCAATGGATGAGGTTTGTTAATTATTTATAAATAATTCTTTATTTATAAACTAATCCATGTTCTTTTTTATAGATAAATGAATTCGATATTGTGAAGGATAGCCAAATTGCGAATCAGGTTCGTTTCCTACTTTCATAAATCGTTCAATCTAAATTTTCAAAAAGAAATTGTAGTTATAATTATTTGATTATTGACAGGATGTGAATGAGATTGTAAAAGTCAAGGAAGAGTATCACAAATTGAGGAAGGAATACGAGAAACTGAGGATGAACATGATCGAGGTTTGCATCTTAAAAATATTTTATCAAGTTTTAAAGTTTATTTTCCTTTGTGGCCTTTCAGGATAATTTTCTTTTCAGGTTTCTCATAAAAAAGAAGTCGATGAGAGGATCAGTGAATGCAATTGTAGAATTACAAATTTGTTAGATCAAGTGCGAGTTTTGCAAAATGAGGTATTTAATAAAATCTAAATACTATTTTTAATTAATTGTTTTATTAAGATATTCAAAATACTATTGAAATTATTTATTTTCAAGGTGAAGATTGGCCATGAAGCAAATCTTGTTCTAAAAAATAGTATCGTGTCACTAGAAAATGAATTGAATTGCGCATATAAAAAATGCGAAGCACACAGGAGGAGTTATTCAACAGAAAGTATGGAACTAAATAGGAAAATTTTCGATTTAGAGAGCACTGTAAGCTTCTATTTATATAACTCTTTTCCATAGAGAAATTAATTATTTCTTTTATTCAGTTAAGTTTACTGTATAAATATTAATTTTCAGATGAAGTTACAGAAGGAAATAGAATCGAAACTCCGTAGAAGTTTAACTTCCAGTGAACTCGAGCTTAAAAAATCAAAAGATATGCTGAACTCCTTTGTAAGTTAAAAATATTTCCCATAGTCCAAATGAAAAAGAATTTTGTAATTTCTTTGCTCTTTTTTTCATTGTAGCACACAAGTTCCGAGGGCAGTTTTCCGTCGTGTGGAGCACAACTCGAATTCAAAGTTCGTATTTTCAATTTTTAATCCCATTTTTCATATATTTTTTATAAATTATCTTTTTTATTATAAATATTCAATTCTTTGCAGGGAGTCCCACAGTCTTTTAAAGTTCTTCAAGAGACGATTCATCAAACGAGAAGCGGTCTTCTTGATCTCGGAAATGAACTAAAGAAATTGGTGAGTATTAAACTTTTCAACTACTTTAGAAATTTGAAAAAATAAACAAAGAAAGAGAATGGGGAGGAGAACGAGGAAGAAAATTTAAAGATAAGGTATTGAATGGGAAGGAAAAGAGCTTGGGAGATATGGGATGGTTATCATAAACGAAAATATAGAGGGGTGAGGAAGGGGGATATACATTCTTAAGAATAGAAAAGGGAAATGTTATGATTATTGATTCTTGATTATTTGATAGGAGACGATGAGTTAAGAAAGAAGGTCAAGAAACTAAAGATAGGGGATTATATATATTCGGATCACTTTCTCATAATAGTGGCGTTAGAGGGAGTAAAAGGCAATAACGATATGGATAAAAAGGAAGCAAAGTTAAAAAGAGCTCTAAGAAGGGGTTGGAAAATGGAATGAAAAGAACAGTTTAAGGAGAAGGTCAGGAATATAAAAATGAGAGAGGGAAGTGTAAAAGAGGAGATGAAAATAATGATAGGAGAAATAAATAGAGTATTAGAGTGCACAAGCAAAAAAGTTCGCGAAGGAAGGAATAGAAGTGGATGTGATGAGGAATGTAAGAAGAAGAAGGAAGTTAGAAAGGAGTTAAGAAATTTGAGAAAAGGAAAAAATAGTGGAAAAACAAAAGGTTTAAGGAAGAGGCGGAGAAGGCTAGGACAGAGGGCAAGGTTTGGAAGGTAGGTAAATACACAGAGAAAAGGAAGGGAAAGAGTAGACCAGGATATTGAGATGGTAGAATGGAAAAGATATTTTATGGAATTGCTAGGAGGGGTAGGGTAGAGAGAAAAGGTAGGAAGGGAGGAAAATATTGTAGAGAAAGAGATGAGGAAGAGGACATATCAAGGGAAGAAATAGCCAACTTATTAGGAATAATGAAAGATGGAAAGGCACCTGGTATAAATGAGATTCCAAATGAAGTCTGGAAATATGGGAGGACAAACCTAAAGGAATGGGCATGGATAATGTTTAATAGAGTATAGAGAGGAGAGGGGTGGCTAGAGTTAAGGAAAGAATGTGTAATGGTATATATATTGAAGAAAGGCAAAGGGGAAGTTGAAGATTATAGGGGATGACGCTAATGCCAACATTGTATAAAGTATATGTAACTGTTTTATCGGAGATTCAGGAAGAGAAATGAAGGGGAAAGGATGGGAAAAGAAAAGATAAATATTGGCATACGCGGACGATATAGTGTTGATGGCAGAGGATGAAGAAGGGATGCCGGGGCCTAATTGTAGGATTGGAGAAATACTTAGATGGGCAAAAGTTGAATTTAAATGTAGAAAACACCAAGATGATGAGTTTTACAAAAGGAGGAGAAGAAAGAAATAGTAGAGTGGGAGATTGAAGGGAGTAAAGTTAGAAGAAGTAAAGGAGTTTAAATATTTTGGATCTACCTTGCAAACAAATGGAGATAACAGAACTCATATAACAGAAAGTATAAAAAGAGGCAGGGGTAATGAAACAGATATGGAAAATAGGAAAAAGATTGGAGAAGGAGACTGTGGTGATTTGATACGTTGGTATAGGCAATATCAGGCTATAGAGAAGAAATATAGGGCATGGTAGTTTGAGACGAAGCTAAGGGAGGGATGTTAAGCGAAAAAGTGTTTGAAGGAGGTAGAAGAAAGGAAAGGGAGGGCGATAGAATTAACGAGATGGGAAGAAGAAAGGAGTGAGTTATTTTGTGCTAGTGATATAGGAGAGGGGACAGGAGTAGGTTCTGAAGAATTGAAGAGAAGTGATAGGAAATTACAATTAATAGAAAGATGGGGGATGATTGAGGAATCAAAATATAGTAAATGGTATAAGTTGATGAAAAAGCAATTAGTACCAAAGTATTTATAGAAGTGACGGGGAGAGAAGTTGGACCAGAATAGCAAGATTTATATTGGGAAACGAGGTAAGGAAGGTATGTTTTGTGAAAAGAAAGAGAACGGAAAGTGTAGATTCTGTGAATGGGTGGAGAAAAGATAGGAGCATGTATGGGAAAGATGTAGGAGAGGAATGGAAGATAGAGGACGCTGGCAAGAGAATGTGGTAAAGATTCTAGAAGAGGATGGATTGGGTGAGGAGTGGATGAAGGAATTGGAGGGGGCAATTGAGAAAGAATGAAAAAATGGATATGAAAAAATGGTAAAGATAGGATAATATGAAATATGTAGGTGGTAATATTGTAAGAAAAATTGAAATATTTAAAAATGGTAAGGATAGGATAATATAAAATTATTAATAAATTATGAATGAAGAAGAACAAGGCCAGTTTTTCAATTAAAATTTGGATTACAGGTATGTGAAGTATCTTCTCATTCCTGCTCTTCTACAACTTCCGTAATGTCAGCGATCGACATGCTCGAAAAATATGGAACCAACGTCGAAAGTTGCTTCGCAGAAATGGAAAAACTGAGAAGCGCTTTGTACTCTAAAGACAAACTTGTAAGTGAAAAAAAATCAAAGTTAATTTCTTGCCTTAGATAATCGGGGTTGAAAATAATAATTCAATTCTTTTCTTACAGTTGGATGATAAGGAAGCGATCATCACGATTCAAAAAGACACAATACTCTTGACTCAAAACGAACTCAAAGATTTACACGCGAAATTACAGAAGAAGGTATTCATTGCCATCAATAAAAAATTATTGTTACTTGTATCCGTAGTTGCCGCTAAAATTCAAGAAAAAAATTCCAGGTCATTTCCCGTTCTTCCCCCGAATTTCAAAAATTAAATTCCCAAACACAAGGTTTAAAAACTGAATAATTTTTTATTCAATGCCTTGAAAATAAAATCGTTCTAAAATTATGTTTTTAAAACCCAACAAATCAAACTCCAAAATTTCAAAATTCTTTAATTTTTAATTAGAATCGTAGAAATTTGAAGGATAAGAAGTTATAGGATTTCCTGTCAAAAGATAAATTCATGCTATCATTTTAACCGTTCAAAATTGAAGAATATACAGTTATAAACAAGAAAAATTGAACCATTCCAAAAAATGATTTAAATTAAATAATTTTATATTATCAGATTATGATTTATTTTCTTCAAAATTCAACAATTTCAGTTACAAAATAAAACAATTGAAATAGTTTTGTTGAAAATTATAATTTTGACATTCGGAAATTTTAGATTCACAATTATATATTAAACAAATCATTCAACTACATATGAAGCTTGCTAATTTAAAATAGTTTAATTTTGAAAAAATTTGAAATTAGTTGAGAATTGTAAAAAAAATCTATAAAACTTCAACCCGAAATTTACAATTGTTTAACTATTAAGGCTTTCGATTTGCAAAGTTACAATTTGAAGCGATTGTAATTTTTAACACTTCAATTTGAAAATGTTTTCATTTTTAATCTTCTACAGTCAACTATTATTTATAGTTTATCGACTTGAAACGTTTTACTGTCAAAATGATTGTATTTAAAAATTGGTTAATTTGAACATAAATGATTAGAAATTAAATCTAAAAAATAATAATTTTTAAACGTAAAGGAGTTTAGAAGTACAAAATGCACACTGAATCTTATTTCATGCTTGAAAATGTTACAAAATGAACACTTCCAACTCAAAAGAATTTCAAATCAGACTTATTAAATACAAGTATTACATAATTTTGTTTGATATCAAGCTAATGATATTTCAAGTGATTTGTTATCTATAATTTTTTTTTTAATTCAGTTTCAAATAATAAATTTACCCTCACATCCCGTTTTTCCCCGTTTCCCGGTCCAGCCGTCACCTTGCATTTTATCGCTCAAAAATTTTTATTTGTATCAAATCGCATTTTATTTCCGGTCTAATGTTTTAACTCCTGCATGTTAATAATTTCCAATCCAATAGTTTCGACCTTACCATCTTTTTCCGTTTGTGTTTGTGATACATAATTATTTGATAGCTTTTGCATGATTCAAAAGGTATGTGGTTTTCATTCATTTCTCCAATTAAGGGTATGCCCATAAACTACGTTACCAATTTTGAGCTATTTATGACCCCCCGTCCAAATATACCAATGTGCCTACGGCGCTGTGTGATGAACTCTAAGTTAAAAGATTAATTTTCAATCCACAAGGACGAATTTTCAATTCAAGAGGATGACTTTTCAAACAAAAAAGTTCAACCCGAAACGTTGAATTTTCAACAAAAAAGTTAATTTTCAACCAATAAAGATGACTTTTCTACCATAAAAAATGAATTTTCAGAGTAGTCACATCAAAGTAGTTAAATTTTTAACAAAATAGTTAGATTTTTAACCAAATTGGTGCATTTTCAACTTTATAGTTGCATTTTTTAGAAGACTGTTAAATTTTTAACCTGGAGAGTTGAATTTTCAACAACAAAATTTATTTTCAATCAAGAAAGAGGAATTTTCAAGAAAAAAATTAAACTTTCAGCAAAAGAGTTTAATTCTTAAACAAATAGCTGAATTTTGAACCGATGTGTATGAATTCCCAACCAAGAAGATTAATTTTCTTCCAAAAGACGAATTTTCAACAAAGTACTTGAATTATCAACTAAATAGTTGAATTATAAAAAAATAATAAGTTTTAAACCAAAAATGGATAAGTTATCTAAATTTTAAGTTTGAAAACTTACTTTTCAAACAAAAAAATATATATTCAAAATGTTCAAAAAAGAAGATTAATTTTCAACCCAAAAAGACCAATTTCCAATAAAAAAATTAAGTTAAAAAAAAATTGGAATTTGTTAGAAAATAATTTACTTTTAAATCCGACAAGATAAAATTTCAACCAAATAGTTAAATTTTAGTAAGAGAAAATTAATTTTGAACAAATAAAAACGAATTTCAAACCAAATAGCTCACTTTCCAACCAAAATTATTAGTTTTACACCAAGAAGATAACCAAAAAATACGAATTTTCTACAAAATACAATAATTTTCAACCAAATAGTTAGATTTTCAATTAGAAAACATCAATATTCAATCATAAATATGAATTTTCAAGAAAAGAGTTCAACATTCAACCAAATATGTTATTTTTTATTTTATATCTTTGTTCTTGATGTTATGTTTTTTGACCAAATTTCAACGAAAAAGTTGGATCTTGAACTGAAGAATATAAATTTTAACCAAATAGTTGATTTTTTAACTAAAAAAGTTAAATTTTCTACTAAAAATGGAATAGTCCAATTTTTAGTTAAAAAAAATTAATTTTCAACTAAAAAAGAACCAAATTTTGAACAAAATAGGTAAATTTTGAACAGAAGAGATGAATCTTCAACCAAAAAAGTGTTTTTTTAACCAAACAAGGTGAATTCTAACCAGAAACATAATAATAGACTTCTCAAATTAAAAAAAAATTAACTTTAAACGAAAAATAGTTGGATTTTCTTATTGGATCCTATTAATTCAGTTCACATTCAAGTGGTAAAACGAGAAAAAGGTTAAAAGGGGGAAGTTTCTTATAAATAGACAAAAAAAGGAGAATTCTTTAAAAAGGAAAAAAGAGAGTAATAAAGGAACGAATGTGAAGTCTAAAAAATGACTGTGATTTTCAAATTTATTGAGTTATTCGCAAACTTTTTTAAAATTTATCATCGGAAAACTTACTAAACGTTATCTAAGTTCTTAACGTTACTTCCACTGATCCTCCTCCCCCCTGCACCTGTTACCAACCGTAGTTTTTGGGATGGCCCCTAAGTTATCTACGTTTTCTACTTTTTGAACAAAACATTTAATTTGCAGATCAATACGCAGGAAGCGGCCATCACTAATCTTGAAAAAGAGAATAAACAGTTACAAAATAAGGTAGATATTCTTAAATATTCAATAAATTCACAAAACTTTTTTTTAAATTTATTTTTGTTATGTTGTTCCCTGGGTATGATAATTGCGATATTGTTTTTTCGAAATTGTAGATTGAACTTCAAGTACAAACAATCGGTCACTTACAAAATGCCGTGGTTCAAACTAAACGAAGTTTGGACCAAGTGGGGCAGAAATCAGTGAGCGAAGTGAGTGAATTATGGACTTCAGTATCGCCTACAGTATTCAATCATGGGAATGTGCACGATGTTTAACACATAGCGAGTGTTGTTTTACTAAAAAAATCCGGTCTTCAGCTGCGGAAACAGATCCGTTTCAAAAATTTAAATTATTTTCATTCAGTAAAAATAAATGTCCACAATCGCACGTTTTAAAAAGATGCAAATCAATTTTTAGTTGTACTCGATTAGAAAAAAATTAGCTGCTTTTGCAGTAACGGAAATTATTATTTAAATTAGTATTATTATGATAAGGTACAAATTTCGTTATATTTATGTAAATAGGCATCGGAACGTGCGTCATTGTAAATAAAATAAATATTCTAACAATGATTTTTGGTGTGCTTTTTTAAATTTTATTTATTGTGTGCCTTTTTGACTATGCATGGTGTTTTTTTGTTGAAAATAATACTGGTGCGAAGAACTTCAATCAGTAAGTTAGAGACTAAATTTTGTTTAAATCAATATAAATTCGGGAAGAATTTGGTTTAATTCACAAACTTTAACAGTGATTACATTTAATTTTTAAATACTGTAAACGAAAGACTTCAATTTCAGAATGAGAGAAAGAACGAAGCGATTCGTAGATTGAGCATTTACCTCACAGAAACGCAGCACCAGTACAGCCAATGTTTTGCGGAGGCAAGTTAAACAGTTTATATATAATTTTTCAATTAGCTTTTTTAATCTATTATTCGCTTAATATCACAGGCAGCAAAACAAGATTCTTTACTGGAAGTTCAGCGCGACTCAATTGAATCACTACAGCAGAAAATTATTTACAAAGAGTATAACGAATTATTTAAAATAATTCTTCTTCACTGTATATATTCAGCTAATATTTATTACTTAGAGGTAAGTATTAAATATTGATATTACACAGAGTAATCAATATAACTATAATTATATGAATGAAAATTTTGTAAAATGAAAATAAAACTGATTACAAAAATGAATTACGTTTTTGTGTTTTAACTGTTTGCTTTAATTGCAGGGTATTCTATTTAAAATTTTGATATAAAAATTAATTTGAAAAATTGTAGAAGAATTTGCTCAAGATTTTTTTATTTCTAGGAACAGTTGCGAATTCGTACGTGCGATTGTGAAATTTTGAAATCTCAGGTAATGAAATATTTTAAAACAGAAAATTCTATCACACAATTTTAAAATGAATTAATTATTTTTAATTTTTTTATTTTCAGATTGATAGTCTCCAAAAGAACAACCGGCTTCTTGATGAACAATTCAAAAGTGCAAAAATTTTGTGGGAAAAGACAGATTTCGAACTAAAGTAATTATTTCAATTTATGAAATGTAATGAAATATTTAACCATAAATTAGACCTAATTGATGCTGAACTAATTTGAAACTAATTTGGACTAATTTTCAGATGCTGTCTAGAAAAGCAAAAAAAGTCCTTTTTGACAAAAAGCGTTGAATGCAAAATAAGTGACCAAGAAATTGAAAGTTTGCAGCAAGAATCTAATTCCCTGATGGAAGAAAATGCGAATTTGAAGACTGAACTTGAAAAGTATAGAATCGATTTCGAGATTATCAAACAGGAATTGCAAAAGCAGAGTGAAGAGTGTTTGTGCATTCCAAATTTAAAATCAGAACTGCAGAAGCTTAGTAATGAAGCTATGCAACTTAAATCAGAATTCGAAAAAGAAAATGAAGATTTGAAGTTGGAACTTAAAAAATGTAAAGTGGAATTTGATATTATTGAAGAGGAATTGAAAAAGCAGAGTGAAGAGTGCATTCCTAATTTAAAATCAGAATTGGAGAGGCTAAATTCTGAATATGAAGAATTAAGTAGTGAGTTAGAGGAAGGAAGAAAACTAAATGAAGAATTGATGGCAAAATTGCAGATAGCAGAAGATAAGGGAGTCAAACTTGAGGAACGATTACTGAAATTTGAAGTTAATCAAAGAGAGGTAATTAACAATATTTTCGAAATGATAAATTTATTTATTTTTAATTTTTATACATCGCTTTATAGAAACTTGATTCTTCTGTTGTAAAAGACGAGTTATATAAACGCAGTTGTGAAATAAAAGCTTTGACTGCTGAAGCGAAAGACAAACAGGAGGAGCTGCAAACGTTGCAAGAACTTAGAAACGAATTTGAGGTCTCGAAATTAAAAAAGATCAAAAACTCTAATAATCTAAAACTAAAATCAAATTAAAAATTTACTATTTATATATATTCTTTGATATTCAATTACAAAGATAAAAATGTTGTTTAAAAGTAAATAATATTGAATCGCGATTACAGAAAATGGAAGAGTTGAAGAAAATAAATGAATTGAAAGACAGAAAACTAATCAAATGTAAAGAGAGATTCGGACATTTATACGATGATATCATTATACAAAATGATGAGGTCACTTGAAATAATTTTTTAATAAATTCACCCTTAAAAATTAGATTATTTGATTCTATATTTATTTTCAGATAAAAAATCTTCAAGAGCAAACAAAATGCTATGAATCTTGTATGGCTGAACAAAATGAAATAATTGAGCAACTGAAGGAAAAATTGCTCTCCACGGAGGAACAAAGAGAAGATTGTGTTTCAGAATTGAACAACTCCAAAGAAATGGTTTGCATTTTGAAGAGCTTATTAAAAGAAAAGTCAGACTGTATGGTGAAATTGCAAGCAGATTATCAAATGATTAAGGTAACAAAATCATTTATAAATATAACAATTGAAAATTGAATTTATTTTTTAATCGATAAAAGAATGTATTTAAGTTTTTAATCATTATTGATTGTCTTAGAATGACAATAAGATTATGAAAATGGAAAATGGATTGTTTGAAAGTAAAGCAAAAGAAGAAATTTATGAATTAAAAAGCAAGGTAAATATTTTGAGACTCGTATTAATTTATTCAGAGTGTCTACTCTGCCTGGAAAAATCTGGAAATGGCAAGAATTCTTCATTTCTAAATGAAGCTTTGTATTACAATATTTAACTATTTGGTTGAAAATTTGTTTTTTTTGTTTGTTTGAAATTAATTTTTTTTACTGAAAATTTAACTTTTCAATTTTTGGATGAACATGGATTATTTTCAGTTGAAAATTCAAATATCTGGTTGAAAATTCGTTCTTTTTAGTAGAAAATTAATCTTCTTGGTTGAAAATGCATCTTTTTACTTTAAAATTTAACAGTTTATTTGCAATTTTTTCTCCCTCTTTTGACTGAAAAATCTTTCCTTATTGAAAAGTACGACATTTTTTGTTCAGAATTCATTTTTTTTTATGAAATTTTAATTACTTGGTCGAAAATTGAACTCTTTTCTTAAAAATTAATTTTTTTATTGAAGATTCTTTGGTTTCTTTTGATTCGTTGATTACTTACAATTGAACTATTCCAGTTGAAGTTTCATCACTTCGTTTGAATATGTAACTATTTTTTTACAGTTATTTTTTAGATTGAAAATTAATTTTTTCAACTGAAAACTTAACTATTTATTTTTTGGTTGACAATTGATCTTTTTCATTGAAAATGCATGTATTTTGTTGAAAATTCGTCTTTTTTTGTAGAAATTAATCTTCTTGGTTGAAAATTCACCTTTTTGGTTGAAAATTCAACTATTCTAGTCAATGATTCATTATTTTAGTAGAAAATTCATATTTTTGGTTTAAAATTCAACTATTCTAATTAAACATTTATCATTTTAGTTTTAAATTCATCAGTTTGGCTGAAAATTATCTTTTGTAACAGAAAATTTAACTATTCCATTTTTGGTTGAAAATTAATCTTTTTTAGTTAAAAATTCATTTATTTGGTTAAAAATTTGTCTTTTTTTAGTTGAAAAATTAACTATTTCGTTACGAATTCATGTATTTTCTTGAAAAATCGTCGTTTTCGCAGAAGATTAATATTTTTGTTTGAAATATAATCTTCTTGTTTGAAAATTCATCATTTTTGTTGAAAATTTAATTATTCCAGTTGAAGATTCATCATTTTAATTAAAAATACTTTAGTTTGATTGAAAATTAATTTTTCAACCAAACATTTAACTATTCAATTTTGGGTTAAAAACAGCTCTTTTTCAGTTGAAAGGTCAACTATTTGATTTAAAATTTTGTTTTTTTTTTATTTGAAAATTTAACTATTTGGTTGAGAAGTCATGCGCTTTGTTGAAAAATCGTGTTTTTGGTAGAAATGTAATCTTTTGGTTGAATATTCAACGATTTGGTTAAAAATTCCTCTATTTTGTTAAAAATACAATATTTTTACTGGAAAAGTTAAAGATTTGAAGCGGTTAAAACTAAATTCAATATGTAACCCACATTAATTTTACCTAAATGTGCACTGTATATCACGATAAGCATAAGAAAAGAAAAGAAAAATTTGTCTGAATTATTCAAATTTGTAGACATTAGAGACAAATTCAAGCAATGATTAATCAATTTGTTTCTTGTATTATTTAATTATTTAATTAATCGATAATGCTAATATATTTAAGAATATCTTGTAATATAATTTGTCAAAGGTTTCTAAATTAAACATATTAATTGAATCCCGAGAAACTGAAAAAGAACATTATTTATAGTAAATGGGCGTAACTGTATATATATTTCGAGTCGATTGTTTAAAAAAATGCAAAATATTTGAATAGCTCCGTACTATGAAAAATTATACCTTGAAAAAAAACATGAGATACCAGGAAATAGCCTAGAATTGGCAGGGATTTTTTCTCCAGGATTTGAGTAGACACCCTGTTATTACAAAACTCTTCATCTTGTATTTTGAAAAATAATTCATTATTATATTTTCAGATAAAGGAAATTCAAATACAGCTTTGTATTGCGGAGGATAATTACAAGACTGTCACTCAGGACTTTAATAAAAGTCAAGAACTTCTACTTAAGACTGTGAAACGCGAGGCTGAATTACAACAAACTCTAACGAACATGGTAATTTTTTTTTATCATAAGGAATTTTTTCATTTTTTTAAGATTGTTAACGAATTTTTGAATTCATAGGAGAAAAATTTTTATTCCAAAATGAAATGTGTGGAGAGAGAAGAGGCAAGGCTAAAAGATATGGTTAACAAAATGAGGGAAGAACTTGAAGAAGCGAAAGAGGAACTTTCTTCTAAAAAAATGGAACTTGAGCAAATTCAATCTGCTTGTAATCTTTACTCCAGTCAGCTTGAAAACACGCATTATGACGTAAGTTTACAAATATTTTGACAAGAGATTCAGAAAGTTTATGAAATTCTTCGAATTTAAACACCAATTTTTTTCAGCTTCAGGGCCTGAAAGGAAACCTACTCAAGTTGGAAGAAACGAATTGTTACTTGAAACAAAAATTACAAAATTGCCGAGAAGAAAACTGTTCCCTTTTAAAACAGAAGAAATTGCTCGAACAAAATAACTGCAGATGCATAAACGAGGTATTTCAAATTTTCTCTACTATCCTAATTCGATGTTTGTTTTTAGAGCAAATAATTTCATATTTATTAATTCAACGAAGCGGAGTTGAATAGAATTTCAGATTGAAATTTACAGAATTGGACAGTTCCAAACCTAAACTTTTAAAATTGAAAAATGTATCACTAGTGAATATAAACTCTTGAAAGTGAAAAATGTATAATTGTTGAAGATTTTTAAAAGTAACAATCAGATTTGCTAGCTTTAAGTTGAACTTTTTAACTGAAGGCGCTGCTAAGTTGAAGAGAGAAACTTTTTTCTGAAAAATAAATAAGTCAGGATTGGCATGATGATCATCACTGGAAATTACTTTGTAGCTGGAGGGCATGCACAAATCTTTGAATGGCTTGCGGAAGGAGTGCAAAGTTAAGACTAAATCCTTGGCTTCTATGACTGCCGAATTGACTCAGGCGACAGCCAGCAGGTCGGAATTATGCAACGAATCTCAATATGTCGTTTCTTGTATCCGGGACTGGATGGAAGAACAGAAAAGTGTCGTGGATTCCTTGACTTCGAAACTAAAAACAAAGCAACAACAGCTTATAAATCTCAGTTTCGAAAAGAAGTAAGACTTTTTCAAAATATCTGAAAAATTTATTTCTTTTAGGCCATATAATATTTATCCGATTCCACACTAGGGTGGTCCAAAAATGCTTTGGAAATTGTTTTTCTCCAATTTCCATGCATATCCCTCCTAAATTTGTTAGAAGCTATAAAAAATGCGTTCTTTCTTAATGATTTTAGGTGTCCCGCAAACCCCATGAAGTGTAACACGTATTTTCCATAAAAAAGTAAATTTTTTTAAGAATCGTCGATATTAGGTGCATCGAATTTTTTTATTAGTATTCTATGATATAGAATGCGAATAAAAAATTGCTTTTTGATTTTCATTTCCGTAATTCTGTTTTACAGGGTTCTAAAAAACCCATATGTAAAAATGTGGGTTTTACGATTTTTTGCGCGAATTATTATTTTGTTGTGGTTCATTTCAGTACAAATGGTTACTAATAAATAAAATTTATATTACTTTCAAATGATCATTAGATGTTTCGAAACATTTTTTCAAACAATTTATTATTGCTTATAGCGGTTTTGTCTGAATTTTTAAACTTTTCAGTTATAGCGATGCAATAATCAATTAAATTTAACAAACATAATTATGTCAACAATGTATTATTTTTTAGGACAATATTTTCCTAGGATAATGCTAGAAAGTAACATTTTTTCTGAAATTTTCGACTCTTGGTCCACCATTCATATTCAATTAGACTGAGGTAATAATTAATTTAAGTGAACAAACAACTGTTTTTTTCCTTAAATTCTCTACTTTTTGCCCACTTTTACCTAAAGAGGGGTAATAATTAATGCTATTTAACAAACATAATTGTGTAAGAAATTTATTATTGTTTATTATTATCTTTGCGAAGAGTAATGCTAGAAATTTTGCGTTTTTTTTTTAATTTTCAGCTTTTCTTTAACTTTTCACTCTTTTATTAATGTTTTAAAAATTATAATTTGAAAAAAAAAGAATATTTTACAATAGAGATAAAAAAAAACATGGAATAGCTAGAAGTAGATGGGAGGACTGGGTCTGAAAATGACCTGCAAAAATTCGGTTTCGAATTAGAACACGAAGTTTATTGCAGAGCCTAAAATAAAAATTTTGATGGACAAAAGTTGTCATTAATGATAATAAAATCAAAGTATGTGATTGTACTAAGATTTTATTCCAGAAAAAAATATTCACAAAAGAATGAGATTACTTAACAAAATAATTATCTTTGATGTCTATTTATCTGTTTATAATTGAAAAGCCAAAGAAAGGCTGAGAATTTAAGAAAAAACCTCAACTTTCTAGCATTACTCCAAAAGAAGATATTTTTAGAAAAGATCTTTGTTAACTTTCATTAATTATTCTTTACTCTAACTGAACAGTTGCCGAAAAAATAAATATAAGAAAAAACCGTAACTTTCTAGCATTATTTAAACAGAATATTATTGAAAATAATAATAATACATTGTTTAAACGATTATTTTGGGTAAAATTAATTATTTTCCCGCTTTAACTGAAAAGTTGAAAAATCCAGACAAAATCGCAATTTTCCAGCTCTATTCTAATAGAAAATTGCTATAAATAATAATAAATGGTTGAAAAATTATTTAAACATATAATTATTAGTAGAAAGTCATATTTCATGTTTTTTGATTGAGGATTCAACTATTGTATTGAAAATTCGTTTTTTTTTTGTTGATTTCAACTTTTTGTTGAAATATCAACCATTACATATTTCATTGATAATTCACACATTTTTGTTGGAAAATCAATTGTTTGGCTCAAAGTTGAAATACTTTTTTATCATTATTTTTTTAGTTCAAAATTCATATTTTCGGGTTGAAAATTGAATTGTTTTGTAGAAAATTGGTATTTTTGGTTTGAAAATTTAACAATAATTTGGTAGAAAATTTAAGTACTTGCCTGCAAATTCATTTTTTTCTTTACATTCATATTTTTGGTTAAAAATTAAACTATTTGGTTAAAAATTAAACCATATTATGCAAATATAAGAATTTGGTAGAAAATACACTTTTTTTGTTAGAAAATCATATTTTCGGGTTGCAAATTCAACTGTTTTCTATATCATTTTTACTTCAAAATTCAACAATTTTTTTGAAAATTCGTGTTTTTAGTAGAACATTAACCTTCTTGGTGGAAGATTTATCTTTTTGGCTAAAAACTTAATTCATTCTTTTAAGATTCAACTCTTTGATTGGAAATTGAACTTTTTTGTTGAAAATTCGTTGTCTTTTTGGTCAAAAATTATTTTTTATCTAAGAATGTAACTATTTTGTTTTTGTTTGGGAATTTATCATTAATGAGTAAGTTGAAAATGCAACTGCTCAGTAGAAAATTGACGTATTTTGTTGAAAAATCATCTTTTTGGTTAGAAAAGTATTCTTATTTTTCGAAAATTTCTTCTTTTTGATTGAAAATTCAACTTTTAATTTTTTTACTGAAAATTTGACGATTTCATTTTTGGTCTAATAATATCTTTTTTAGTTGACAATTTAACTATGTACTTGGTTTAAAATGTACATTTCTGGATTAAAAATGCATCTAATTTATTGAGAATTGAACTGTTTTGTTAGAAATTCGTTTCTTTTTAGTTTAATTCAACTGGTTGAAAATTCAACATTTGATAAAAAATTTAAGGTTTGTGGTAAAAAAAAGTAATCTTTCTTAACTTTATCTTTTTTGTTTGAAAATACATCTTTGTAGGTTGAAAATTCAAGTACTGTGATAAAGTCATCTTTTTGGTCAAAAATTCAACTGTTTTGTTAAAAATTCATCTTTTTGGATTTAAAATTCATGTTTTATGGTAGGAATCTTTCCTAGTTAAAAATTAATCTGACTTCAGAAAAATTCGTCTTTTTGGCTTAAAAATGTAACTGATTAAAAGTTCAACTACTTAGTTTTTAATGCATCTGTTTGGTTAAATTTAATTTTTTGTTGTTGAAAATTCGCCTTTTTGGGTTAAAAATTCATCTCTTTTGATAGAAAATCTTTTTTGGTTCAAAATTCAACTATTGTGTTGAAAATTTAATATATATTTCGACTTTATATCTTAGGAATTTAAAGGGTTTCACACTGAATTCAATATGGTATTTACATTAATTTTATTTGAAAGAATTAATCCCCTATATATTCTTTTTTAAAATCAAAAATAGTCTAAAATGAATAAAAAAACGTAATGAATGAATAGTATGAATGATTATGATAATTTCTATCGATAGGGCTTTGATAGCAAAGGTGAAAGAACAAAGACGAATTGTCCACGCTTTTCTGCAAAGAAGAAAACGCTTCCAGAAATCTATGGGGCAAAGTGGGAAAAACATTTGCAAATGTTTTTCACCTAGTTCGGGAATTCGACCCACTTCTCGATTTTTTAAGGTGAGTAGGTATAAATAATTATAATTAATAATTATAATTAAATATATAAAAAATATAAAATTATAATTATATAATTATTGATCTATTTCTTCGAATTGAATACCTACTTTAAAACCTTCTATTTCCAGAGATCCACAGTTGGGCCGGTTAAAACGGCTCGTAAAAAATCAGTCCACACAAATTCCTGGTTTTTCCCGAGGATAGCATATTTAGAAAAAGTCTTGAGGATAGGCAACGAAATTTTCAGCAAGGAATCTGAAAGTGACCCAGGTCTCGATGAGAATCGAGATTGTGGATATCAATCTTCTACCAGCAAATGACGACGAATGAAGTAAAGAAATATCATGTTCGTGAATTATAATCTCAGGAAACCCTTCGATGACGATGGAAATTCCAAGACTTAGGGAAAACTCGTATCCGACTTACCGTAAACCAAAGCATTTTTAAACCACGATTTTGCCTTTTTGATAGACATATTATTGACTACGAGTTTTTTTTATATTAATAAATACTTCTTTTTGGTATTTAATTTAGAATTTATTTCTTTTCTTCTTTTTTCTACATTTTTTATTTAAATATTTTTTTCGATTTTCACTTTTCAGTTTCTCATCATTGCTTCTCTTGAGAATTCTTGAGTTTAAGTACTAAATTGTAATTAGGGAGACAGACAAAACGTATGAGCATCATCTGTTGCATGTAGGTTGAGTGAAAGAGGTCAAGCAACAATTTACACTCTGATGGCGTAAAAACTTCGTCTTTATCTGGCGGATGCTGTAATTTTTAATGAGAGAAATTAAGACAAATTTTAATCTTAAATTATTCCAAATTGTGAAACCTGCAGAATAAAAAGTGTTAAATTTAAGCCATTCGATTCTAGGACGGTTTTTTAATTTGATAGAATTACTAACCAAAACCGAATGTAAGAGAATTCCATCGTAGAAAAACTTATAAGTTTCTTCAATCGTTCGCCAAGCATGAGAAAGGAAAAATCTATGTGTTTTATAAAACAATCCTAGAAAAGCTGAAATTCCTTTCTCTGTAAAGCCGTTATCTCTGAAAATCGATCAAAATATTTCTTTAATCTTTAATCAAAAATAAAACATTTCCTCACAAAGGCATACCTCACGAATCGAAAAACTTCCCAGACAAGATGCAGAAAAATGTGTTTGTTCTTCCCTCCAAATATAAGATTCTCCGGCAATTTACTTCCTAAAGAAACAATTATTTTACTTTTCTTATCTGAAAAAAGTGATTTTACCAAATATTTCGAAAACATAGGACACAATGTTTTCGAAAACCTGATAAATAAATAAAAAATTCCAAATAAGTAATGTTATTTTATGGTAAAATTCATTTCTAAATGTTTCTAAATATTATTGATAAAAGAGAAAATATCGATTGTAAACGATTTTTTAATACTGGGAAATAATTCTGTTCTAACATTTTGCTAACATACTATAATTTATAAACCTTTTCACATTTTCAAAAAGATCAGAAAAATTGAATTATAGACAAAAAATTATTTAGAATTTACGAAAATTACAGTAATTTTGTAAATTATTGTCTTACAATAATTTTGAAAGATTTGAGACCAAATTATTTTTTAAGATTTCTGGGAAAATTTTTAATTATTTAGATTTTATTTAAAAAGATTAATTTCAAGAAAAAGAATCTGGATGATTTTAATTTTTTTAAATTTAATAATAATAAAATAATAATTTTGTTATATTTTTTAAAATTAATTTTAAGAGATAATTGAAAAAGATTTCAAAACATTTAAAATGATTTCCTAAAATTTCAAAAGAATGTAGAAGATTTTAAAGCAACATTTTAGAAATAATTCGAGTAAGTTTAAGAGATGTTTAGAAGTTTTAAAAAGATTTAAAAATAATTATACACTTAAAAAGATTTCAAAATATTTTAAACTTAAGTGCGTAGACTTCAGAAAATTTTTTAAAAAAATTTAAAAGCTTCTTAAGAATTTTGAAAGGTCTCAAGAGAATGCAAAACATTTTCAAAGAAGTATCTGCAAGACCTTAAGGCAATTTTCTTAAGATTCAACGAAAAATTTTTAATGAATTTTTATTTCGAAATATGAATTATAAGAGAAAATTGAAAAGGATTTGAAAACCTCAAATTTAAAAAAAGAGTGTAGAAGATTTTAAGACAGCATGTTTCAATTTCGTACGATCAAAAAATTTTAAAAAATCGAGTAAATTCAAGAGATATTTAGAAAATTTAAAAACTTTTCAAAAGATACAAATGTAAAAAAAATGTGAAAGATTTTTTAGACAATTATTTAAATTTTGAATGTTTTTTTTTTTAATTTAAAGAAGATTTCGTGTTAAAAAGATATTGTGGCATTTAAGAGGTCTAGAGTCTTTTTGGACTTATCTGAAATCTTCAAAAATCGTTTTGAATTTTCTCGAGAATCTTAGGGAAATTATATTTTTTGTTATTTTGGTTAGCGTTTTCCGCCGAAAATCAATATTTTTTATTCAAAGTATATTTAAAAGAAAATGCATACGTTTTAACAATTGTAGGTTATGTTGGGTGTTTTTAACAATTATAGGTTATGCTGTGTGTTTTACACTTTTACACCACAAATCTGTATAGATTTTAAAGAAGATTTACCATTTTTTAAGAATATAAGATTATCTTAGCGTTTTTCGCCGAAAATTTGTATTTTTAATAAAACAAAATTATATTTCAAAGAAGAGTTACAATTTTTTAATAATTTAAGTTTATATTAACGTTTTTCACATGGAATCGGTCAATTTAAACACATTATGGTATTTCAGGAAATATTTAGAATTTGGAACAATTTTTTTGTTATGTTAGTGTTTTTCGTCGAGAATTTGGTATTTTAAAAAAAGAATTATATTTATCCCCGATATATTGTGTTGCTAAAGTAAGAGAAAATGAGTTCGATTAGAAAAAGTTAACCAATTCCGAGTAAATCATTCAAGAATAAATAAAACAATTATTATATTATATTATTATTATAGTTTTATGTGTTTCTTCTTTAAATGAGGAAGTATTTTATTTTTTACTGCATTTAAAAACTTTTATGAAGAGGAAGTTGGTCAGAAAAAGGTTTAAAATAATGGTAAGAGGTTAGGCAATTGAAAAAAAATTATGGAAGACAAGTACGATGTCAGTTATCTGATTTTTAATTACCAAGATTTTTATTGCTATATTAAAAATGTGTTTTTGTTTCAATCCTTTTAACAAAACATGTATTTCACTTTTAAAGAATTTTTTATGCAAAAAGCCCATTTTCGAAAAAAATGTTGGTTATCTAGTTCTATACTGAAATCCGTCAATTATGGATTATATGTTAGCGTTTTTCACCGAAAATCAGGATTTTTAAATAAAAATCATTTGCCTAAGATATCAATTATTGTCATCAACTATCAACCATCTTGTCCTTGGTTTTCTTCTATTGTAGATAATAGATGCTATAAAATATAAAAGTTTTGCATTAATTTCCTGGTCAATCTAAAAGCTTCAACTTTATCAAAAAAGTACCAATCAGAGACAAAATTTTTTCCTTTTCTTCCTGGTTTTGCTGCAAAAACTTCATATCTTCCCGAGATAAAAATTCCCAGGTACACAACTTCGGCACTAAAACTTCATCGTATTTCTGAATAGCAGGATTTTTGGGAAATATCCAAGGACCGCAAAGCTCGTCATAATCAGCCACGTAATGAAAATCAGGTTCAGATGAAGATGTCTTCGGCGGAAGGATTCGATCAGAAATGACAGTCTCGGATAAAAAAACGCGATGAGCTTCTTCTATTAGTTCCGAATCGTATTTTTTAATTTCTCCACATCCACATAAAGTTTCAGACATTTTGTATTAACCTGAGTTTCGACGAGTGCTAAATTTAAATTAGCAAAACGAGAAAAATGACGATCGGTTTTAATCTAAACTTAATTTTAATAGTTGAATAAAAAAAGAATGAAAACCGAGCTTATAATATTCACAAGTTTATTTTTTCCCTTGTATAATCGTTCATAATTTATCATGATTTATCAATAAAATTAATATACAATATACTTTATAGTAATAAGTGTTATACACGATTTATCTAACAAAGAAAATATTTATAATAATTATAGCAGGAGGAATGGCCTCTACTATCTTACAAGAGTCGCGTGCCAAAAATCTTTAATGTTATTACCGTATATTGTATCATTATTGATATCATTATCATTATACTTATCATTATTACACAAATCATATCACCTATGATTCATTATGTATAATGTATTTATATATATTTATATATTTATAACGAACACCGCCCATTACTACTAGAATTACAAATCCGCCGAATAACAGACCTGGTCTTGCTCCTTTCTTTTTTTTTCTTCTTTTTCTCTCAAAATAGGTGATATATCGTCGAATGCATTGCAACACATTCATTTTCTCCTCATTCACTCAAACAAATGTTCATGATGCACAGATCACCTTCCACTCTTCGCAGTAGCTTTTCTTCGTGTAACTTCCATTTAAAGTCAATGTGGACACATTTACGGTGTATTTACTTTTGTGGAATATGGTACATACCTGAAAAAACGAAAGTTATGCCATTATAAACCTCGCATCCCCCAAAATCCATTTCAGTTTTACACATTTTTTATTCTCAGGCTCATTCCTTTTCTACAAAAAAATCGTTAAATTTGCTCTATTATTAATACGTAAAAAAGTAAAACTTTCAAACTATCAGGGGAGGCGTCACGTCTCGCAAAGTTAATTAATTATCAAGCAAGTAAAAAAAATAAATCTTCCACAACACAAGCGAACTACTGGTATTAATTGAAGTCTCAAACTGCTACCCAATAGTTTCAAGTTGGTGGCACTGTTGTCGCTAAAAGGGCCCGAAATAAAATTCCTTATATAAAAGAAACATTTTCGCAACTGATATAAGTTTTTAATTTGTTTACACATTACGAAATTGAGGGGCATTTTTGGATATTTGCAAATTGATTTGATAAATTAAAAATAATTTGGCTAAAAATTAAGCTCTACCTTAACAAATCTCAG
Organism: Andricus quercusramuli; assembly: GCA_932178445.1. Taxonomy (NCBI): domain Eukaryota; kingdom Metazoa; phylum Arthropoda; class Insecta; order Hymenoptera; family Cynipidae; genus Andricus; species Andricus quercusramuli. Next base: position 175,983 of record CAKNXH010000598.1, read on the forward strand.
AAGATAATGAAGCTACGAAGGCATAATGTCAAAAGTATGTGATAATTATATTTTATATAGCAAAGAACGAAAAGAAACTTAACGAAACTTTCATTACGTTCCTTTTTGTTTCTTTCGAGATGAATCTTTGAAGAAACACAATTTAGACAATGTGACTCTGTAGCTGCATTTTTTTTATTTTTTTTATTAATTTTTCATCCTAAGCACAGTTGTTAGGTAAATTATATTCAATTCACAGAAATAATTGGAAAATATTAGAAAATGCCCCTTAATTTCGTTCAAATCCCTGGTTTATTTAGTCGAAGACAAGCTGCACATTATTTACAATTCGGGTTTTATACCACAATTGTTAGATTAAGCAAAATTTCCATTCTTGGTTTAGCAAAAACATCGTATATCGAGATTAGATTTCAAACTTGAAGAAAAGCAAATACTTACCCGAAATTGAGATTAAAATTCTAAAAATAAGAAACGCAGGGTGGCCGTTTTAATCAAGGAAAAAATTCCCAGGCATTTCGCGGTTCAAAAACTTTTTTTTACGGCCATTCAAACTCAAAAATTCGACCTCTTCAAGCTAAACATTTTTTCATTGAGTGTAATAAAAAATGAACTTCAAATTCGAGCACAAAAAGTGGAATTCTTTTGAATTTGACACCTTTATTATTGAAGTTTTTAAAACTTTTTAATTTATTACTTTCAAATTGAATGCCGTTAAACTGGAAAAAATATTTTTTTTTCACTTTTATCAATTCAATCAATAAATTTACAAATTTTTAAAGTTATATCATTTTAAGAAATTTTAAGTTGAAAACATTAAAAATTGAACGATTACAATTTTTTTTCAACTGAATACTTTTTAAATTGAAAATTTTTTGTTTAAGTCGTTTCAAATTAATAATTGATCAATTGTTATTTACACATAAAATTCAACACTTTCACTTACAAACTAAAAAAAAATGTTCATTAAATAATAAAAATTGTAAAGCTCAAAGTTTAATTGTAGCACTCTCTGAAACTTCAACGATTTAAAGGCTTTCTAATTTAAATGAACGGTCAAATATTGCTGAACTTTAAAAAACTGTTCCTTTTTTAATTACCAAAATTTCGAATTGAATGGGTTAAACTGGAATATTTTAGATTCATGCAATATTCGAATAGGATTTGAAATTAAACAAAAATGTTTAATTATGAATCTATAAATTTGAAATTATTTAAGATTTTGTTTAATTTTGAACAGATTCAGAATCGTCTTGTAAAATCAATTATTGTGTCAATTTGTAATACGTTTTTAATTTTTAATAGAGTGGGAACTGGTAAATAATCTCTTAGGCACTTTTATTGATTTTATTGTTTTAGATTTAGTTGCACTTGAAGTGTAAATTAATATCCCACAGTGAGCAAGTGTCGGGACAGGGCCAGTCAGCACTCCTGCTAACGTGTCGAAAACCTAAAAAATTCTAACAATTTTTTAAAACTGAAAGTTTTTGTATAAATAGTATTCGGAATTACATTTTCGAAACCTCCCGTCAGCACCCCGCTGAACATGTCAAAAATAATGGTGTAAATGGTGTACATTTTTGTATAAATAATGGGAAATTTATGTGAAAACTTTAAATGATTTAGGTTTTATTTTGAATGAATAACTTTAAGTTTTGAAGATTTCAAAATATGTCAAAAAATAAGCTGGAAGATTTTAAGATCATTTAATTAATTTTACAGGATGTACCAATTTTTTAGGAAAATTGCATTATTTCAAAAGATATTTTAGAAGTTTTAAAAAGATTCGAAAATAACTGAAGTTTTGAGAAGATTTCAAAACTTTTCAACTAATTTCCCAACATTTCGAAAAAGAACGTAGAAGATTTTAAAGCAAAATTTTGCAAGATTACAAAATTTTAGAAAGAAATCGAGTAAGTTCAAGAGGTATTTAGAATTTAAAAAAAAATCAAATGTAATTTAAAACTTGAAAATATTTTTTAAAATGTAAAGAAAATGGAGGTTGTTGATTTCGAACAAAAAGTTTAGAAGCTTCTTGAGCATTTTGAAAGGTTACGAGAAGAAAAATTTTCTTAAGATTTATAGGAAAATTTCGTATTATATTTTGAAAAATTAGTTTTAAGAAAATATTTGGAAAAATTCAAAAAATTGTCAAAAAAGAATCCGAAGTATTTTAAAGTAATTTTTCTAATTATGCAGAAATTTTTATATTTTAGGAAAAATACCAATTATTTTTTCGTTTAGAAAGTATTAGAAGTTTTGAAAAGATTAAAAAAAACTAAAATTTGGCAAATATTTCCAAAAAATCAATACAAAATGTAAGTTTTTGAAGATTTCGAAAATTTTCTGAAGATTCTTGGGAAAATTTAGAAATGATTTTACATTTAAAAAATTAATTTTTAATGAGAATTTAAAAAAATTTCTAAAAATGTCGAACAAAATCTGAAAGATTTTAAGGGAATTTATTTTTGTTTAGAAGATTTTTCAACATTTTAGGAATAATGAGAGTTTTTTGGTTCAAAATTAATTTTTCTCTCAATAGAAAATTTAACTATTCAATTTTTGGTTGAAAATTGATCTTTTTTATTTGAAAATTAATGTTTATTGTTGAAAATTCGTCTGTTTGGATCGAAAATTAATGTTCTTTGTTGAAAATTCATCCTTTTGGTAGGAAATTTAATTGTTTGAAAATGATTTTTGTTGTTGAAAATTTTACTGTTGGTTTAAAAATTCGACTATTTTGTGGGAAATTCGTCTTTTTGCATGAATTCAACGTTTTTTGTTTTAAAATTAAAATCATTAGTTGAAATATCGACTATTACATTTCTCGTTTATAATATTCATCTTTCTTTGAACGACTTTGTTAAAAATTCATTTTTTTATCAAGATGCATACTTTTATTTGAAAATTTATATCTTTGGTCCTAAATGTAATTATTTCGTTGAAAATTTGTATTTTTTGGTCGAAAATTAATCTTGGTACAAAATCCATCTATTTGTATTTAATTCAACTTTTTTGTTACAAATTTATATTTTCGGGTTAAAAGCTGTGTTTTGTAGATTTCATTGCAAACACCATTTATACAACAAATTTCAGATAAAATAAAATCGTTAAAATATTTGAGTTTTTTGACATGATTAACGGGGTGCTGACTGGCGGTTTTAAAATTTTCGTTGCAAATACTATTTATACCAAAAGATTCAGACTTCATAACATTTTCCGATATTATTTTTGACATCACTGTAGGATGTGAATATACACCTCGATTGCAACAAAATTTAAAAAAACTGAATGATTTCATCATTGAAAATTTTAACAATTGAACTTGACATTTAAAAAAAAGTTGTCATCGATTTACTAAATATTGCATTATATAATGTGATATTTTGACTGATACGAAAGATGTTTCTTCTAAAAATTCGTAAAATTCCCGGTCTCAAGAAATCTTTGGTTTCCCAGACCATCGGCCACCCCGAAATGATTTTTCAATTTTGAAAAAAATCTTTTTCCCAAAACGCGCAAGGTGAGAATTCGCAAATGAAGAATGCACATTAACATCGAAAGAAATAAAATTTAATCGCATTTAGCAATCTACAAAGGAAGAGTTACAAAGTGAGTAAATTTCCATTGTACTCTAAGTTTGGAGAAGTCAGTTGTGGTATACAAAATGGAAAAAAATCAGAAGGGCAGACTGAACTTACATGTTCTGCAGTCTAGAGTAATCTCGATTAGTGTATCTATACGTAGAATAAAATATCCTCCCTGTATAAATAAAATCGACGTCTCAATTACGACAGTCTTTAAATCAAGAAATTGCTATACCTCTTTTGCGGTACATTTTCGTTTTCGTGCATTAGAAGTTTTCTGCAAAAAGTGCTTTCAACTTATAGTACAGGGTGAGTCTTTAAACCGTGAATCCTTCGAATCCTAAATGTAATTAATAACCTACAAATGTCATTTTAAATCTAGAAGCGACAAATAAACTAGTAAAAAAATAACAAAGTCCAGCCCTATTGTACATCAACTTTAAAATTTGATCAGCTTTAAAAAATGTAATCTTAAATAAGAATCATTTCCAAAAGTACGGCATATCAGGGACTGAAAATACTCTTACATTTCTAATTTAAATTTCGCGCCAAAATTGTAACGCCACACATGAACCTAGCCCCTCATGTTTCAAGTTTTGGAAGTTTTGGAAATGACTCTTGGAACGAATTTCAAGGATCAATATGACTCACCTGCATAAGAAATTGCAAACGTAACTTTGAAAATATCACAAGGAATGCAATAGAATCTGCATGATAAAAAATGAAAAAATAGTTATCACCTAATTACATACTGACGGTGCACTTTTCAATATATATGGATCAAGTAGCTAAAGATAACTTTCTTTTCTGAGCTCATTCCATTGGATAATTCATGCTAGACATACTTCGATGCCACGAAAGCACGACATTCAACGAATACGAAACGAAGATATATGTTCTTTCTTCCACCTCTCTTCTTGATTATTATATAATAACGAATTTCGATTTTTTAAACTATATGTATAATTTTTCCTTGTAACGTTAGTATGTAGAGAAGCCATAAGTGGCTTGCCGTTTATAAAATCTATATTATTAAATATCATATTGCATAAAATCAATTACGCTGTACAACAATTAGCATCATCGAGATGAGCTTTCCTCGATCTATCAAACACCATACGATACACAAATTACACGGAAGGGTTATTTCGTTTCGAAACGAGATAAGCCTCTAAAAATTAGATTTATTCCCCGTGGGCTTTGAAATCATGTTTTCCCCGACCGCCAAGTTACTCCTCGGTTTGTTTTGTAATATAAAAAGTATTTAAAATCTTTGCGAACGACGACTTCTCAATTCCGAGAGGTATAAATGCGCAACCGTGATTCGTCCATGGATCTTTTTTCCTCATCACCTCCTCTACGATTTTTCGCGGGAAAAATGCGTATCGATGGTACGACTTGATTTGTTCGCCTCGTCGATCTCAAGAAGCATAAATTTAACTACTATAAAAATAGATACCAGTATAGTGTGTGGGACACGTACGGATTTGGTTAATCACTTGCAGCAATTGCTGGTAGTTGCTTTCTGCCCTTCTGTTTCGACTAGTCGGCGCCCTTGTCCACTTGTACTTGCATTTCCTGTTTGCTCGCTCTTTGGAAGTTTTTTAGCTGCAAATAATAGGTTCAGATAAGCAAGTTGAAAAAATCTAGTGAAAAGACTTTTAACAAATTAATTGCTCGAATTTACTAGATTCCACAAAGTGTAAAGTAGGTGATAAAAACCCTGAGTGTACCCTTACGAAGAAATATTATAGGAAATTCAGTATATGCTTCTAATGATTTTCCTATCATGAATTTCTTGTACTTTTTTCGTAATTCTAGAAAAATTCTGCTAACAAAATCATCATATAAATAAACAATGTTAAAATATTGAAAAAAGTGTTGCAAAAAATAAAGAAACTACAAACGAATGATTTCCTTACTTAACGTAGTATTACAAATTATTTGAAGGGATTTCACAGATTTCAAGAAATTTTACAGGATTCTAAAAGAGTTTACGATTTCAAGTACCTCATCGGATTTTAACGAATTTAAAGAGTCTTCAGAGAGTTTTCACGGATTTTAAGCAATTTGGCAGGTTTCCTAAAAATTGAACTGGATTTTAGGTGATTTTAAAGAGGGATTCTTAAGAATTTTAACGGATTCCGAGGAAATTTCACGGGATTTTAAGGCTCTTCAAAGGAATTCAAAGGTTTTCAAGAAATTGAAGAATATTTCTACGGATTTCAAAGACTTTCGAAACATTTCAAGGAATTTTACAGGATTTCAAAGATTTTCGGATATTATATGGGATTCCAAAGAATTTCGAAGGAAAATAAAAAAAAATTTTTAAAATTAAAAAAATAATTTTAAAAAAATTTCGAAAAATAAATGAAATTAATATAATTAGATGTTCTTAGTGTCGACCAGGGTAGTAGTTAATAAAATGGT